>QXDU01000187.1:0-191492 GCA_003717275.1 Protomyces pachydermus | reverse complement strand
CTTGGTACTGAGCACCCTCGTCTTCCATGGCCATGGTGGTATCATTTCCCTTATCGAGTGCAGTGATGGGATCGAATTCCTCCGAGAGCCTCCGTTCAGGTGCTGCATCTCGACCCATCTCAAGGGACGGCCCATCCTCTGCGCCAATATCGAGGTCGAGATCCACACCGCCTGCAAGGATATCCTCCTCTTCCTCCTCCAGGGCAAGCGCACTGACATTACGACCAAACTCAATGGAGCGTTCGCCGAGAGTGATATCTTGAGCGCGCGAGACATTGGCTGTATTGGTCGGCGGTGCATCAAAGTCAAAATCGATATTCAGGTCAAACCCAGGGTCCGGTCCCATCAAGTCGAACTCTGTAAGTGTGTCGGGTAATATGAGATTGGCCGCTTGCGCTTGTGCTGAGCGAACGGATGCGCTAGAGAGATCAACTTGTCCCGGGCGAAAAGCCATTTTGATCTTGATGAGGGCATCGTTGCAGTCTTCGAGGAGATACCTGGCTTTGCGAGAGTAGATTTTGACAACACCGAGGAGGAGTTGGCCAGAGAGACGTAGGGCCATGGGCGCATGATTTTCCTCGCGAATCTCCTTCGTTGCGCTTTGGATGGAGGTCTGAATGATGTTGTTCTTCGTGAGCTTCTTCTCGTAGTGTGCTGCGAGCCAGACTTTTGCGAGGGAGCCCTTGCGCTGTAGCATGACTTCTGAGTAAAACATGCTGGAGAATAAGGGCCCTGATAGCAGGAGGCCCTGAGTAGAGAATGCTTGGGTTCAGGGAGTAGCCAGGCACTAGTGGAGCAGTAGCAGCAGGAGTATTACCGTATAGCAGCAGTAGTCAAGTCGCGCGTCTGCTTCCGTGGCTGGAATCGCGAAATCTGGCAGCGAGCAAGTGAGAAGCGCAATCAACCGCACAGAAGTACTCAAGTAGTCGCATAGAGGTGTACCAGACATGGGCCTCTTCAAGACAAAGGTAAAGATTTCATCTTATTGTATCTGCAATCACATCTAACAATGCAGCTCCTCCTGGGCACAGCAGCTATAGGCTCAGGCTCATACTATCTCGCAGGCAGAGCAACACCCAGACAAGCCGAAGTCGCCCGAAGACCCATCCCCACCCCTGCACACGCTCAGTCTCCCGCTGCAAAGCTCTCTGCCTACGATCAAGACGAGGGCAAATTCTTCCTCGTCCCGCAACCGCCCACTGAACTTGAAAAGAATATCCGAGTCGGTCGCACGTACGTCATTGAAAAAGTCGATGAGCTAGATGGCTTGCTGCGACGCGGTGTGGATAAAGTGATTGCTGCTGAGCATCAAGTGGAAAACACCGTCAAGGAGATTCGGCCGAAGCAGGAACCATTGATGCCTGGGTCATTGTATACGGCGATTGCAGCACTCAGTGGTTCCATCGTCTCTCGCAACCGCAACATTCTCTTCAGATTTGCTACACCGTTATTGTTCGGTGTGGGTGCCGGTGCCTACTTCCTCCCAGAGACCTCAAGAAATGTAGGGAATGTCTTGTATCGCTGGGAGGGACAAATTCCTGGCGCGCAACGTTATCACGATATGACTGTTTCACATGCAAAGATGGGATATCAAGCGGTGCTCGACAAGGCAGAGGATGCTACACATGTTCTGAGTGGTGCTGTGGAGTCTGGTAAAGAAGCCCTCGAGGAGAATGCAGGCATCAAGCTATCCAAGTAGACCTTTATCATGTGTATCCCACCTAGACTTGTCCTTCATCTACCGACCGATTGTTCTTGGCAAGGGTCTGCCAGAATCCCGTGGTCTCATGTACATAGAACCAGTCTTGACCTCCTTGTGTCTTGAGATTGGCAAACATCCGACCGTTGCGATCACGAATCAGGCTACCTGCATCCACAATACTCGTCGTGCGTTGTCCAAGGAGCGTCAAACGAGTCATCTCCACTTGCTGCTGAGGGGCCGTCGTGCTCTTCGCTCTGATACCTGATGTCGTCAAAATGTCCTGCCCGTCCATCGTCAATGGCATTTCTTCACTCTTTTCCGTTGCAGTCGCCGTTGAGGCAGACGACGACGAAGGAGGTGTCGCACCCGTAACAAGGGCATCTTGCTGATCCATCGTCATTGGCAAGGCTTCCTCTTCCAACCCCTCAGGCACACGCGTTCCCGCCCTCCAACCAGCCCGTTCTCCCAAAACACGCGCTGCAACCACATAAGGTTTCAAGACCCATGCAACAACAGCCGTACTCACACCTGATGTCAAGATAGCGACGCCGACCATCGCTGCACGCACAGAGACATCTAACTCGCTCTCAATAACGAAAAAGACGGGTGAGATGAGGGTGGAGAGGGTGAGGGAGGATAAACTGAATAGCTTTATATTCCGTACAGTCTTTGCAAGTGGAGCAGTGTAGTGTGAGCTGTTGGCGCGGTCGAGTGTGTTGATTGCTGAGGAATCTTGGAAGCTGGCGTTGGAGGCTTGGCGTGCTTGATGGCAGAGAGCGAGCGTGCGTTTAGTGAAGCATGATTGCCGCGGGAGAGCACGACGAAGCATTAGTAGCTGGCTTGCTCACGTAGCTAGATGGCCTTGAGCTTGAGCTTCAGATGTGGTCGTCGTTCAGATGTGTACAAACTTCAACCATGTTTAAGCACTTGGAAGAAAGAGATAACAGGAAAAGATGATTTTTATCTAGTGGATGGACAATCTCGAGGAGGGAACGCACATACATGCATTCATCAACAAGGACCCTTCATCTGGACGCAATGCCATAAGATCCCGGTGGAAGCCAGGAGATGAAAGAGGGAATGAACACTAGGGACCAAGTGGCCTCACCCAGATGCTGCTTATTTCCATTTGAAAATGTCTTCTTCATTTTTGCTACGATCCGCTGGAATGATGCTAATGGGTTTGTGTAGTCTAAGCAGCGTTTTGCTGCCTGCGACGGTCACGCTCCTCGGAAATGGTCTATCGTTAGCTTTCATGTCAATAAAAAATAGAACTGAACGTACGAGCTTGACACCCTTGCCCTTTGGCAGTGAGATCCATGCCTTGCCAGCCTCACCGATGCAGAAAACATTGGAGAGACGGGTTGCAAAGGTACGGTCAAGAGCATCCTTGATGTGAACAATATCGAATGAGCCCTCGTGACGCTCGCGAGATGTGATGACACCCACACGGCCCTGGTTGCGACCACCGGTAATCATGCACATCTGGCCAACCTCAAACTTGAGGAAGTCGACAATCTTGCCAGTGGCAATGTCGAACTTGACAGTGTCGTTGACCTGGATGAGAGGGTCGGGGTAACGCAGGGTGCGACCATCGTGTGTAACAGCGTAAGGAATGGCCTTCTGGCCAAGCTGGACCTTCTTGACCTTGAGGAGCTTGTAGCCGGCCTCCTCGGATGAGATGCGGTGAATGGTGAAACGGCCCTTGACGTCAAAGAGAAGACGGAAATGCTCGCCGGTCTTCTCAATGGAGATGACATCCTGGAAACCCGCAGGGTAAGTGGACTCTGTACGGACCTTGCCGTCTACAGCAATAAGACGCTGCATGAGGATGGCCTTGACTTCGCGGCCATTGAGTGCGTACTTCAAACGGTTACGGAGGAAGACAATGAGCGGCAAGCACTCAGTCAACTTGTGAGGACCAGCCATAGGTCGAGGAGCATAGACACCCGACAATTTGTCGAGCATCCAGTGGCTTGGCGCTGCCAGTCGCTTCAAGTGCTTTTTCTGTCCACGAACACCTGAGTCATTAGTCTATGCTGTTGAGCCATGCAGAGCGAGGCATACCCATAGTTGCTTATAGTCTGAATGCAAGTTACTGTGCTTCTTTGTCGTGTAGTTGAGTGACTCGCTGCAATAATTCATTCTGTTTGCAGTTGAGGAGCAGTCTCAGTCCCAGAGAACACCCGGCTGCAGCAACGGAGAATCAGATGGCGAATTCGCGTCCTCATCAAGGCATCGCTCCCTCCTCCATAGCACCCGTACTCAGTCTGCCAGCTCCAATATGGCAATCAATTATGCTCCTCTCCTGCCTACGCAAAATATGCCTGCTCCAGAAGATGATCCCTTCATCGAGCACGATACTTGGACCACATGCTCGCTCACCTGCATAGCGGAAGAGTTCTGGTGCTATTGGAAGACAATCTTCCCCATTGCGCTCGCCATCGGCATCATTGTCACGTTGCTTGTCATTTTTCTGCGATGATATGAATTATATGATCTACTGTGCAAGAGGTGCGGCTCTACTCCCGCTCGCCATCAAAGGATCTGCAATCTACCCACCAGCGAGACAGATAAGACTCTCGAGATACAATGTCCTCGACACACTCGATTCGACAATGCACAAATTACAGCACAATGTGTGGCTGATTGCCTCAAGGGAGATCTTCCGAGGGTCCGACTGGCGACCACAGGCGCGCAAATGAAAGCGGATGGGAGTCTTCGGGTATAGCAAGGCCCGCTGCTTTTCGACTCCATCATTTGTCTGGCCTACGCGCTGAGGATCCTGGCCGTCGAAACGACTCCATCAAAAGATCTGCCTTCCCTGTCCCAGCTGAACACCGAACAGACGCTTGCTTGCTTGCTTGCTTTCCTGCCCAGAAGATCGTTCACATGTGCTTGCGTCTGCGCGCAGATCTCCCGAGATCATGATACATGGATGCGGTTCTGCTTCGGACTTGGCTCAGATCTCCACGACAATCAGCATCTCCTATGAATCTATGGTCAAACAAGTCCTCAGCGTATCTATCAGACAATCAAATTGTACATCCACACCGGAATGTTCGTCATAGATAAGCCTCGCAGAATGCTCACTCTGGTCAGAAAAGGCGGTATATCAGCTTTCTTCGTCAGTGATCGTCCTTGGGCTAACCAGTCTGCGCGTTACTTGCACATTGAACAACGATGACATCAAGCTTGAGCCGTCTGAGGCCTCCATTTTGAAGGTCTATAAGAAGGCCGGTCATGTCCTGCCTTGCCCACTCATCCATCACATCAGCTCAGCGGTGCTCAACATCTGAACACAATGCAGTTCTTCAACCTCATCATCTTCGCAGCGCTAGTAGCAGCAGTACCTTTCACCAAGCGAGATGAATCAACTGTCGTCGGTGGTGTTGACAATGTCCTGACCACGGCAGATCCCGCACTCGCACCAGTCCTCGCTGCATTCACGCAACTCGAGACTGCCTTGGGTACGGCACTCCCGCCAGTTCAATCCATCTTGGACCTGCTTGCCTCTCTCAAAATCGCCAAGCGTGACGAAAACACCATTGTCGGCGGTGTTGAGAACGTCTTGACAACAGCAGACCCTGCGTTGGCGCCCGTCCTGGAATCCGTCTCGAATCTGGAAGATGCACTAGGCACGGCACTGCCAACGGTCGGATCATTGCTTGACTTGCTTGCCGCATTGAAAGTGGCAAAATAGAGGAGTCAATCTTGACTAAACATAGACGATAGATAACGGAAGAAATCCAAAGAAAACTGTACCAGTGGGTCACATGAGCTTTCTCAGACGTTCTTCTGTGAGCTGAGCACGCAGCCACTCGGTGCAATGTTCCTCAAATTCTTTTTGTACTTCTGGATCTACAGCTCCTTGCATATTAGCAAGACCAATCAAGGAGCAGACTGCATACGCAATGCCTCATCCTCAAGCTGATTGAGTAGCCTGTCAAAGTCTGGCCAGGTAGAGCCTGCTGTTGCTTGTTCAGTCATTTGAGCAACACGCGATGTCCAGCCAGAATCTTCTAAACGTTGCCGAAGCAGCGCTGACAATTCATTATATTTGCCTGAGCTAATGAGCTCTTCGCTGAGCTGCTTCTTGAGCATATTCATGTCCCTTGTAGCTAGATGAAGATGTCGACGCGGGAGTACGAGGTCGTGTCGTCCGAATCTTGAAACACGCGCTGCAACTTTCGCAGCGACGACCAAATGATGCACTTTGACAAGCTTGCTTGGTAATTGATCAACATGGATGAAGAGGGTCTCTCCATCGAAGAAACAAATGCGCTTCGTGCCAAGCTAGGACTGAAACCCCTCAATGTCGGCACAGGTGCTTCATCGAGCTCTGCTGCTCCAGGCACAGCACTGACTACCGAGCAACAGGATGCCCTTGCAGCAGAGAACTACAAGCGCAGGCAAGAAGAGGCCAAGCAACAGGCGCAAGAACAAGCATCGCGCGATCGGATACGAAAGGCCCGGGAGCGTGCAGAGCGACAACGGCTGTTGGTTGGTAAGACACTTGGTGAAGAGGATGATGATGAAGACACAATGAGCTGGATCAAACGGACGAAAGCGGCAAAGCCAGCCAAAGCTGAACAAGTGAAGCCCTCGCAAACAACTTATTTCACCTCAGAGCTGGCTGGATTGAAGGTAGGTCATGATCTAGCAGATGTGCAAGGTGGTGAAGATGTTATCTTGACATTGAAAGACGGTGGTGTCCTCGATGATGAAGCTGCAGATGAGCTCGTCAACGTCAGTCTCGCTGAACAAGAGCAGATCAAGAAGCGTCGTGAGAGCAAGAAGCGCAAATCAATTTATGCCGCGGATGAAGAGGAGGACGTCGATCAAGGCATGGGTGAACGCAAGATTCTTGCGCGCTATGACGAAGAAATGGACGGGTGTGCATCAGCAAAGGAGAAGACAAGCTTCATTACCAACGAACGAGGCGAAACGGAGAAGGTTGCGGCTAAGCCTCCCATGGCAGCGACTCGAAAGTTTGAGTCTTTGCAGACAGAAGCTGTGCCAATGGATGCTTCGTCCGACTATGTCCAAGACGTCAAGCTCAAGAAGCGATTGAAGAAGTCTAAAACCTTTCGCAAGCGAGATCAGGAGGAGCCGTCCATTCCAACTTTCACAGTCATTGCAAAAGATTTGCAAGCAGATGAAAATTTCAATTTTGTCGACGATGATGACTTGCAAGCGTCCTTGGCACAGCGACGGCGCCTTGCTATACAAAGACGCGCTAATCCTGAAGATTTGGTTGCCCGACTAGCAGCATCCAATTCAGTGCCAGAACCCACGGGCCCGGCAGGACTTGTGCTCGACGACTCATCAGAATTGACGCGCTCGCTCTTGGACATCAAGCTTCCAGAGACCAAGATTGAAGCCGCATCGCCACAAGCGCCACTGGCCCAAAAAGTTGAAGACGTCAATATGAAAGAAGCGTCCGTTGCTGTTGCTGCAGCAGACGAGCCTATCGGTTCCGGCATCGCGGAGGAAGCCACCCTGAGTCAAGGTGTTGGTGCTGCAATGAAGCTCTTGCTTGAGAAGGGAGTTATCTCTCGCAACGAAGAAGAACAGAAGCTGCAACACGAGAAGGAGATCTGGCTAGCGCAAGATCGCAAGATTCGACTCGAGCTCGAATTGGAGCGGAAGCATGCCAAGGATGAGATTCGCAAGTCTGGGGCTTGGGAAAAGATGTCGCAGCGAGAAAGAGAGGCATGGGCAGCAAGCGAAAATAGACGAATTGAAGCGCTTGAAGCGCGGATGGCGCAAGATCGTTTCAAACATTACAAGCCAAAGGTTGAGCTCAAATATGTCGACGATTTTGGCCGGAATATGTCTCAAAAGGAAGCATTCAAGCACTTGTCGCACCAATTCCACGGCAAGGATTCTGGCAGCGGCAAAACTGCCAAGAAATTGGCGAAGATCGAGAAGGAAAAGCTTGCTGAGCAACGGACGATCTTTCGATAGACTTGACTCTCATTTTGCTCAACTCTCATCTCTGACTTATGAAAGCCCCTACATGCTAACGAGGCGTCGAGTTGTATTTGCAATACATCATAATGCAACGCGCCTCTGGTGATCGCAGGTGGATACAAAGGCTGCCGACCTGCTTCCAGGACTGGTTCAGATTTTCACGCAATGACCTTAACATAGATTCGTGGGGAAGCAGATGTCAGTCGGGAGTCATCTGAGACACTGCGCAGCAAACCAGGAAATTGATATGGAGCATACCGTCTTTGACTGCATTCTCACAGCAATCTGTTTCCTCCTAGGCATGCACTCTGCGTTGACAGATTCCTAAGTCTCCATCAAAAGAAGAGTGTTTCAGTGCTGCAGGCCGCAGAAGCAGTGCTGATGCTACGTCGTGTCGTAGAACTTAATTGCATGGACGACACGACATCATTTTAGGAGTTCAGGAGTCATGCAATGCTCAGCTGCAGGCTTCCCGAAAAGCTGAAGAACCATACAGCAATCCTTCCTACCCATCAAACCACTCGTCTGTTTGACTGCAAGCCATTACAGCGTCGACGCCCCTATAGAGCAAATTACCTTGCTCAGCACACACTGTTGAAGCAATTTGCAACAGCACCCAGCAGTGTTTAGCAGACATCTGACACTCGGTCTCTGTACACAAGATGCTCGTCAGTGCTCTTGCAAGCTTGCTTGTATTCTCCTTCAAGTCCGCTTCGACCAGCACATCCTTGCAGAGAAATACCTCTACGCACCTTCCCACGGTGCCAATTTTCAACAATCATACGACTTGGAAGGGTTACTTGACATTTCTGAGTGACGAGACGTTGATTAGGTTCACTGACGTGGTTCAGTGCGGCAACAGGAACTTCAGTCTCTTCAAGTTTGCTCGTGGGGTCGCCCCTTCCTTCGCAATGCAGAACGGCGAGCTCAAGACTGAGCATCTTGACGTCGCTGCGTTTCCGGGCTGCAAAGACAAGTACAATTGGTTTAAAGTAAGTCGCAATTCTTCAATGCTTTGCCTGACTCTCCTAGATGCGTCCCTTTGTCCACAAGATTCCTGTACCGTCTGGTCCGTCTCCCAGCCAGTCGAGGATTGTTTCAAGCTATCAAATGATCCACTATTACGCAATGAATGTGGCTTGGTGGAATGAAAAAGCGGCCAAGGTGGAGGCGCGCGTTTGCAGCGTGATTGAAATCGCTGTGAAATTGCCCAGCGACGGTCATGCCAAGCAGACCATCTGCACGATTATCCCTAAGTGACCACGTACTCGTTATGCGTGGTGTCGCAAGTTTGCGACCAGTATTCTCGTTAGATCTGGTATGACTGGGTCTGACTGAGTGTCATTTCTTCATCTCCTTCGCAACATCTTTTAATGCGTACGACTTCTAGACTCGCCTGCGCATCTCTGTGCTGGTCTTTGCTCAGTGTCAGGCTCGCAACGTTTTACTTTCTCATGATTGACCGGGTCATACGCGCTGGCTGCTCCGTACGTGTTGTTTTATATTCTCCGACACACAAAGACGGTTTGGGCCTATATGTTGAGGTGTCAAGTACCCAGTCACATTGCTTGACTTGCCACTAAGTTGCTAGTGCAGCTCTCTGCAACGTATCGCGTATTTTCATGTGATGCAGATCTGTTCCAACCCTCTCCTGTGTCCTTCCCGACAAGAAGGTTGAGTCTCTTCTCTGTTCCTCATCTGATTTGCACGTCTTAGGTTGCTTGCACTTGTCATTTCACCCATCCACGTCGACACTGTATCTACGCATAAATTTGATTGCTCTACTTTACCCGCAATCGTGACTAAGGTCTTGACGCTCAAGCAGTGTCCACTCCATGCAATGCTGTCCTTTTTTCAGTCAATGCAATTAGCCATATGCACGCACGACACATCACTTGATACGGGATGATTAGCTGCAGGGGAAACCATTCCTTTGCTTTGCTCTGGAAATTCAAAGCGACGTTAGATTCTTCTCAAATTTAAGCCAGCCTGTCATCCTCATTTGCGATACTACGACGCAAGTAGACAGCGAGTATCATTCCAACCGTGCCTTCAAGCATGCGAACACTCACGCTGATGTCTCTCTGGGTGATTTCAATGAGCCTTTCGCTTTTTCTACTCACGTCGACCGTACTGTATCAGCCTACCGTGGCTGCGCCTGTGAGACCAGCTAAGCTCAGTAGAAAATCGCGCACAGCTATAGACCCATTCTCCGGAAAATCACACGGCAGCAGCTCTACTGTAAATCCAATCGCTGAACCTCAACAGGAGAAGGATTACTGGCCAATCCAAGACAAAACCGCCGGTACTTTCTACGACGCAAAGTTCTCACTTACGTCAATCACGAATGAGCAATTCCCGGACTGCACAGAAGTTGAATCAGTGACTGAAGCCGAACAAGATCTCGAGTGTTTTTCGAGGTGTAATAATTCACGCACAAGTTACGCGAACGCATTCGTGGATGATATCATACTACGCAGGATTTTCAGGTACCCAAAGCTATGTTTGCAAGATACGGCTATTCATATTGAGGATCAGGATTTCAAGTACTATTCACGCCTCAACAAAAGAGTTTGCTCTTGGCAATGCAAGTGTACGATTTTTCACGTTATCGAAAATATTCGGATGCCTCGGTTCACTCTCAAGGGTCAGGTATATGAGCTCTCACCAGAGAAGAGTTCGTCTTACTGGCAGAGCTTTTGGGCCCACAAGGTCCGCTCGCGTTGTAATGTGGACGACATACAACAGAATTATATGAGAGCACGTCCAGCTCGAGAAGAGTCTGCGGTGGTGCAGAGTGAGCTGATCAGCCCTAACTGGGAGATACGCTGCGAGGATATTCTGCATAAACGCAAAATTGTTTCTCAGAACTATATTGAGAAACAAAAGTCCAAGCGCTGTGAATGCGAGCGAAGACCAAGCAAAAGGCCGCACCAGTATCTTCCTAACTACTGCAAGCCAGGCAAATTGGTTGATAAGTCACAGGAACCGGGCCTTCTCCAGAACGGGTCGACCGGAAATCAGCAAATGTGTCCCTGTAAACCGATTATGGACCCTCTAGACTGCAATCCAGCCCAATTTTTGGGTTCAGGACAGATGCCATCAGCCCTCAGCCATTATCCGCAATCGTCACACCAAGCAGCTGCAGCTGGATCAAGTCATCAATTGACATATGAGGAGCAGATGATATTTTACTCGAGGGACTTTACCAACTTTATGAGCTTGTTCCCAAACGATCAATGGGTTCCTGAGCCCATGAACAGTGCACCTTTGCCTCAGCCGTGTCTGCCACCCGATGGACATAACTATTTTCAAGCATATGGTCAGTGTCAGCCCGCTTCATTCGCTGGAAATCCATCAGGGCAAGGACATCCCTCGCAGCATTACGACCATACAGCCGGCCAACAGCGCGTGCAGGCTCAGAATAGCCAGCAATGCAATGATTACTGGCCTGATTGGTCTCAGTACGACCAGGATAATGGTGATGGTAATGATGACGGGAATTGCAAGAACAACCGACCGGGACCATATATATAGCGGAACTGTGCTGGATGTGAAATTCGTCAGCTGGAACACACAACACAAACAGCAACATTGAACTACTCGTTCAGCATTTTCAGGAGGTGCTTGCTTCCTTCTTCCCCAAGTTTTTCATCCTCTACTTCTAGTCTCAGACAGTTCTACGTCTCTTGGCGTGCTTGGCTAGACGTCGTCTACGATCTTTGAGACGTCAATCTTATCTTTTTTTTGATGCTTTGCGGCTTCTAGCTTTAGTCTGTGAATTTGAAAAAGGAAGCCTTCTGCTGCCTTGTTCTTCACTCATGAAGGGATCGACTCTATCTACCTCTTTTTTGGTCCTGTGTGATCATGCTAATTCAGAATCTCGCAAGCATCGCTGTTCTCGGTCACCTTTTGAGTCTCAGAGTGAAAGCCTCAAATGTTTACGAGCTGTAGATTCAACAATTATTGCATGTCACTGACACTGTTTATAATCATTCCTATCCTACAATTCTTAATCTCCGGCTACCGGTGATAAAGGCTCGTCATCGCGATTAGTTGCAGTTGTGCTAACTCGTATGAAACTTATGCCCAAACTGTGGCTCTCCAAGGTGCGGAGGTATGTTTAAATGACGATTGGCGACCAGCTACTACAGGCCATACTCCATTAGTCAAGCGATTTTACCCATCTGAAAGTCTTAGCCTCAGTCCTCTTTTGGTCTACAAACAATTTACCCCTGAGCAAAGATCTTGTCCGGGAGCGATTCATTCCGACGGCCAGAAGCTAGACAAAGCAACATTCACCCTTCACCACACCTCTTGAGGCAAATCTGTCATGACGCAGATGGATTACTATATCGTCATGATCATTGGTCTCTTCGTTCGAGCAGCCGCTTCTCTTTCAACAGCAGGTGTCGGTCTCACCGCGCAGTTATTCCAACTTGAGGGGCAGAATGATGTTCGCAATGCCAAACTTGCGTGGAGTAGTGATGTGGAGAGCATTGAGTGCACAGTCTTGAAAGGACATAAGACCACGGAAGAACTGACTGAGTTTGTCAAGATGAAGGGAAATACATTGGATGACTATGACCTCCCTGATGGACCCACTTTCTATCAAGTCAAATGCGATGGACTTGCGAGCTCAAACATAGTCTCTGTGGACCCCTTTCCCCCATCAAGTGGTTATACCGCACACTCCAACACCGTCAAATCTCCATTGGATCTACGCTCGTTTCACATCTCTGGTCCGGATGGGCAAATCTTCAACTATGTTTACAAACCTGTGGCCACACCAGATCGGTTCCATATCTTGGCGAACGACAAAGTTGTTCTCACGGGCAGTCAGGTTTGTTCCAGCGCAATCGAGCATGTGTCAGCCGCAGACCATCATATGCATATGCATGCAACAAAGCATTCTTCCGGATCACTAAAGTACAAAGGTCAGCTACTTCAACCAGGAGAAGATAAACAGCAGCTCTCACGGTGTTTTCTCGAAGGGGTCAAGTCTCGCTACAATCCGTTGACCAAAGAAGTTGTCTTGTGGGCTCATTTCGAGAACTCAACAGGATACTCTGCGGCGAGACTTCTTGCAGCTCATGGGCCACCGGGTGAGACTATGACAGTCTCCTTTGCAGAACGTCCACTTGGTATTGATTCTCACGATCTTGACTTCTTTGTTGATGATGAGCGCAGTGGCTACATCATATCAGCAGCGAACGGCAACACCGACATCAACATCTACAGCTTGACTTCTGATTGGACTAAAATTCATGCCTTGGTAGCAACTACTTTGCACAGAGCCCGCCGAGAAGCCCCAAGTGTAGTTCGAGTTGGTGGACTTTACTATCTGTTCACCTCTGCTGCTGCAGGCTGGTACCCAAGCGAAAGCACTTACATTGTTGCCAGTTCTATGGCCGGCCCGTGGAGTACTCAGAATAATGTTGGTGGCCTCACCTGTTTCGGGTCGCAGTCCGGTCCGATTCATCGAATTGGCAGTAGCTTTGCTATGGTCAGCAACATTTGGGGAAGTCAATGGGCAAGGCCAGCTCGAGAAGGTACGAGACAGCTTCTTCTGCCTCTTAGCTTGGCCCCAGATGCACGGAAAGCTCACTTGCATTTCTACCCACGAGTCATGTACAAGGACTCTGATGATCTGAAGAACGGCCAGGCTATCTACGGGGTGCAAGCCGGACGCATTCTCTCTCAAGGCAAGCCAGTTACCGGAGGATTTGGTGATGGTCGCGAAACAGACGGCCAGTATGATTCGCGTGCCGGTGGATGGTTGCCTGGTTCAAACGGAAGTCCTTCTCAAGTGGCAATCAGCATCTCAGACACTGTATCTCAGCCTGGTTTCAAAGTCACGGCGATCGAGATTCATTTGACGACAATTACAGGCAGTGAAATGTACTATGATACAGTCATCGACGCAATCAGCAAGGGAACTAAATCTGGGCCTGAATTGCACTTGGTAACCTCGGATCAATCCAAAGCAGAACCTGGGTTCCAATATTACGCTGTTACATCTGAGCTCAAAGATGTGACCAGTGTGATCGTTCAATTTGGCAAGCTTCGCGCCTCAAGCGGGATTTCTGCTAAAGTAGTTGAAATCGTTACTTACGGCTACTGATTCTGAAGCGACCGAGATCATCAAAGAGACAATAGCAGCTCGATTCATTATTCTAAACAGTATCTTATACGCTTAATTGAGCTCAATTGTCGCTTGTGTTGCTCTATTGATAAATATCCGCACTGCGAGTATGCAAAAGATGAGCGTGTGGCAAAGGAGCAGATGGCCCATCTGAACGCCAATCGCAGCCCTCGGCCGCGACAATCGCAAGTTGCCTTCGGCTCCTTCTTCAACAACGAAGGGCTCATAGGCTAAACTGCATGCGAGCTGGGCTGCATGGTCTCCTCAGCTTGTTGCTGTAAGTGTTACGTTGTTATCGACGGTTCTCAGGAGTGGCCCCTTGTTCGCATCCGATCACGACCTCGGATGAATTTGTTGCAGACCCATAGCTCCGGGTCCAGTCACCTCTGCAGCATTTATTGTCACTACCCTACTTGAATGCAAGTCATTCTCTGCCGTTGCAAAGTCAGGACAGATCAGACAGCATAACAGCATGTGCAATCTCTTGTGCTTGTACTGCATTCTCTCTCCAGTCTTGCTCGCTTGCTCTGCAGCATTAGCCCAAGACTTCCTACTTACAGCGCAGCTCTTTCAAATTGAAGCCGAGAAAGGTGTGCGCAATGTGAAGCTTGCATGGGATCCTACCCCAGGCCTCACAGGATGCATGGTGGTCCGACGCCGCGACGCTCCAAACAACGTGGTCGAATTCGTACCACACAACGGCAACGTGCACGATGAATATGCTCTACCGGATGGTCGAAGCTATTACCAGATACAGTGCGACAAGGGAGTCATCTCCAACACGGCTGTCGTTGAGCCCTTTACACCAGCACCGGGCTATGTCAAGCATTCCAACACTGAAGCCTCGCCTTTGGACCTCCGATCGTTCCACATACAAGCAGGAGGACAGGTCTTTGGATACACCTTCCTCTGGCTTGGGGGGCCTCAACTGTTCCATATTCTCGCAAATGGCGTAGTGGTCTTGCAAGGGAGCTCAATCTATACCGATTTCTTGCGAGTACTGGTACCTGATAACTGCTTCCTCGAGTCGATCAAGACAAGTTACAACCCAAATACCAATGAGGTGGTCATGTGGGCGCATCTGGAGGAGGGTTGGGCTTACGGAGCAGCCAAGCTTTTTTCAGCGCATGGAGCGCCCGGAAAGCCCATGACCGTGTCTTTTGCCAGTCGCCCCTTGGGTCATGAATCACGGGACATGGACTTCTTTGTCGACACCAATCAAGAAGGCTATATCATCTCCTCAACAAATGGCAATAACGATTTAAACATTTACAGTCTGTCTCCAGATTGGACGACAATTGTGAGCTTGAAATCTACCGTACTGAAGTCGAAGAAGCGCGAGGCCCCAAGTGTTGTGCAGGTGGGTGATACTTACTACTTGTTCACTTCTGAAGCAGCAGGGTGGTATCCTAGCGCGGCAATGTATATCATGTCAAAGGACATGGCTGGTCCATGGAGTGATCTGCGACTACTGGGCGATTTGGCGCTTTTTGGCTCACAGTCCGGTCAAGTACAGCAAATTGGTGATGATTATGCTATGGTGAGCAATATCTGGGGCCATGAGTGGACGTACCCAACGCAAGTCATGCCAGCGCATGAAGTTGATCGACAGCTTCTATTGCCGCTAAGCTTTGCTGACGGGAGACAAGGCGTTCATGCTCATTTCTATCCGAATGTCATGTACAAAGATGTGGAGGGTGCACCAGCTGGCCAAGCCATGTATGGGGTGCAAGCAGGCCGCATTATTTCCCGGGGGCAGCCAGTCTTTCAAGGTGGGTTTGGGAATGGGCGCGAGACGGATGGGCGATATGATTCCGATGGAGGATGGAGTCCTGGACAACCAGAGCGGCTGTCTGTCCTGGGTGTCAATCTCACTAATGCCTTGACGCCTGACCAAGGATACAAGATTACTGCTGTTGAACTTCATTTCACAACAGTTGGAGGAAGCGAGATGTTTTACAATTTGATCATCGGAGCGAGGCACAAGGGCGGTAGACCACTGGATGATATACTTATTCTTGGCCCTGGAGTGTTCAAGATGGTACCTGGCTTCCAGCATTACGATGTTGCGTCCGCAGCTGGGAGTGCTACTTTTCATGAAGTGCGCTTTTACTTTGGGCAAGCGCTGAGGATGGACGGGCACAAAGCTGGCTTGTGTGCTGCACTGGTTGAAGTGACCATTTATGGGTTCTGAAGGTCAATACTGTTGTCATAGGCCCATAGCCCTTGGCGGTCGAGGGATAATTGCAGGCGTAGCTATAGTCTTAGAGAAGTCGATCGAGTCCTGCGCAGAAAAGTTGAAATTGTCCAAACGACATCAAGACAAGAAACGGACACTTCACGCCGATTGTCTGCTGCATGTCAGTCCTTCGACAGGCCCCTACTGGCCTCTTCAGAGCAGCACGCTGTCGCTGTATCACTACAAAACAACTTCTTGGCCGGAATCCGCCGCTACCACCCGCCTCGCCCGATAGTATCCACTTTGATCCGCGACCCATTGAGCGCGCGCGGTATGAAGAGTACTACCACGATGTCCTGGCACCGGATCTATTGGCCATGACATATAGTATGAAGCTCAAGTCTCAACCTGTTTCTACACGCACCAACGAACCGCGGTCATGGGATGGTTCGAGCGAGTATCACAAAAATCGACCCAATCGACCATTGCGTGGTGGGAAAGTACCACAGCCCCTTCCTGAGCCTCGTACACATCGCAATGTTCCACGGATCGAGAGCATCTATGTTCACAGTATGGTCAAGGAAGCTCTGCTGGATCGGTCAAAGCTGTTATCTGCCTTTATGGCATTTCAAACCATTACCGGCCAGCGACCTGAACTTATTGAATCGAAAAAGTCAGTAGCGCCATGGAAGCTGCGTGAAGGGGTTGCTGTTGCAGTGCAAGTGAAGTTGCAAGGGCCACCCATGATGCAGTTCCTTGCAACGCTCGTTGAGGTGATTTTACCATCACTCAAGGATTATGGGGGTGTACCGGACTCAACGGGTGATGGCAATGGTAATATCGCTTTTGGTCTACCACCTGCTGCACTGAGTCGGTTTCCGGAGATTGAAGCGAACTATGAACAGTACCCACACTTGCCTGGATGCCACATCATGGTGAATACGACAGCCCTCAATGATCGGGAAGCGAAGCTGTTGATGACGGGTTTCGGTCTGCCATTCAAAAAGTGAAGTACATGACATAAGAGGTTATAGATCTAGCATTTGCCGTCATCGGCGTCCATCGGCCCGCTGTGGTTGTCGATACCCTTGCTGGTAGTCTTGCTGTAATTGACCAAAATTCGCAGGTAGATTGGGAGGTGGTTGGATGAGACCTAGTGCTTGTGCGCTTGTGATGTTTGGGATATACCCTGGCATGCCTGGCATCATGTTGGCTTGGATGAAGGGTGTTGGATCTGGTGGAGTGACACCAGGCGGTGCTTGTGGTTTGAAATCTGCTGGGATCTGGTACGTATTCGGAAAACCCTAAGGCCTCGTTAGCATATGCGTGAGGGAGCAAGTTCTCCTACAGGTCTCGCAGGCATGCCATAAGGTATCGGCAAGGGCATCCACGGTGTCGGTACAATGCCATACTTATCTCTGCCACTATTACTCAACGTTGGCTCCGTCATTGGCGGCGGCATCCGGAGTCCGCGTGTCTCTGCTGCCGCTTTGGGGACTTGTCGTTCGAGCTCTTCAATCTCAGCGAGCTCAGCAGCTACACCGGCGTAGTAGTCGCGGACATTTTGTTGGTGGGCACGACCTAGGTTATGCGCCTTTCTGACGGAAGAGGAGTCGTGTGTGAGGAAGACGTCGCAGTAGTCACAGTAAACTAGCAAGGGTCAGTATCTGTCAAGAGAGAGCATAGCAGGACTACATTTTGGCATACAAGTTTGTGGATGTTGAAAGTGTTGTCGCTACAAATTTGACGTTGACCAAGGCCTGAAGCTAAGAAGGACGCATGAGTAAAGAAGGTCAGAGCTGCGTGCCCTGAGCTGTGCGTCGTTCACCAGAAGCAGCATCCACCACAAGATCAGTCTGTTTGTCCAGTGCCTGCCGCTTCGTCAAGATGTTTTCAATGAATAGCTCACCGGCCTTGAAGCTCGACCTCACCAGGGGTCCACTTGCCACATACAAGAATCCCATCGACTCGGCCGTCTCCTTCCACTTGTCAAACTGCTCTGGGCTGACATACGACTCGACCTTCAAGTGTCGCTTGGTGGGCCGCATGTACTGCCCAAACGTGACCACATCCACATCAATTTTGCGCAGCTCTTGAAGTGCATGCAGGACTTCCTCATCTTGTTCCCCAAGACCGAGCATGATACTCGTCTTTGTGATGAGTCCAGGTACCACTTCTTTAGCATGCGCCAAGGCACGCAGACTCTGTCTGAATGTAGCGCGACGATCTCGCACATACGGCGTCAAATTCTCGACCGTCTCAATGTTGTGCGCAAAGACATCGAGTCCGCTCTGCGCAACACGCGCCGTTGCCGTCAGGTCACCCCAAAAGTCTCCCACGAGCGCTTCCACGAGCGTCTTGGGTGCTTTCTGTTTGATCTTTTGAATGGTCTCTGTGAAGTGGCGTGACCCACCATCTGGATGGTCATCGCGATCAACAGATGTCAACACAACATACCCGAGTCCCCATCGAGAGATGGCTTCAGCGACGTGTTCCGGCTCGTGTGGATCGAGGGGTGCCGGTGTTCTGGATGTCTTGACACTGCAAAAGCGACAACCGCGCGTACACGTATCGCCCATGAGCATAATCGTTGCTGTTGCCTTTGACTTGTCATTACCACCCCAGCATTCACCAATATTCGGGCACCGCGCCTCTTCGCACACGGTATGCAGATTGAGGCCTCGTAGATCTTGCTTGATCTTGTTGAAGTTTGTGGATGTTGGGATTTGTGTTTTGAGCCATGCGGGGAGTTTTGTATGGACCTTTTTGGAGGTTTGCTTGTCTGAGAGGGCGTAGAGCTCATCGCTACTGAGGGTGGGTGGTTTAGAGACAAAGTCGGAGAAGGATGGACCGGCATTGAGGGCGTCTGTGAAGGAGGAAGTCGCGCGCGTCGCATAGCATCTTGCAAGATGGGCCGGAGTTCGTCTCAGCATGGCCATGCCTCTTGCTGGCTGCCTGTTTCTGGAGAAGTCCACAGAGGAAGTATAGAGTATAGAGATTATAGAAAAGTCTTGTTCATTTCTGCTGAGGCGACCAAATCTCAGAGGAGCTCACAGACAGACCACAGACCACACAGGGAACAGGCTAGTCTACCGTGCAAAGGACTTGTATCAGCCCATATCAGCATGTTCAGGACAGTCGCCCGCAAGGCTCCAGCCGCTTTATCGCGTCGTGTGCGCTTCGGCTCATCTCAAACAACCGGCAGTGCTGAAGTCATTGCAGAAGGTACAATCATAAGCTGCCAGTCTACAATCATGCATCAAATGCTGACCTTGCTCTTGCTATAGACTTCTCGGCCCCTATCTGGCGCAAAGCAGCCATCTTTGGTCTCCTCTCGTATGCCACGTACAAGGCCGATGAAGTGTATGCGAGTCGGCACGAAGGGGAAGGTTACTTCACCATGTTATTCAGCCGTTGGCGGCCACAAGAGGGTCTCTGGGAACAGCGAAACATCAAACACTATGATCTTGCAACGGAAGCTGCAGAGGATCGATTGTTGATGCAGTCTGCACAGGCACCGACCATGAGGCAGATGCGATACCCTGCGTATGTGACTTTCTCGAGGATACATTGGAGTCATGGCTAACGGATGTCTAGGGTCTTAGATCATGGTAGTCCTTACAACACGCGTGTGGACCAGAAGGTGGATAACAGCCATGTCAAGGTGAAGCAGAGGGACCAGGTGGCTCAGGCTGGTGCGGACGTGACAGTTTAGGTAGCAGGAAGCAATCAGGATGTCAATATAGAGCAGCCTACGACTTGACACTCTGATACTTGGTTCAGTGTGATGAAATGCCCATCCGCTGCCACTGAACATGAGGCACTTGTCTCTCCATGTCCCTACGGCATCTCCCCTCCAATTCCTTCTGCCTTGTTCTGTTGCGTAACGGAGAAAAAAAGACGAAGCAAAGTCAACTTGCACCAAACCAACCCCCGACACAACCTGCACACACGATGGCAGCGAGACACAGCTCAGCCCTCCTCAAGACATTCCTCGCGACACGCACGCTCATCAGACCCACTACCCACGCAAGGCTAGCTGCTGGACGTCTGCAAGTTGCCTCAACAGGTGGATGTCGCCACTATGCTACAAAGGAGGAAAAAGCCGCTGGTGAACCATTCACCGAAGGCACAGATGCTGCCAATAACACGGAAACACCAGAGACAAAAGGAACACCAGTGAATGATGGCAACCGGGCAGCAGCAAGTGGTACCGCAAACAGCGAGGTTGCAGGGTTACAAGAGAAACTTGCTGAAGCTGAGAAACAAGCAGCAGCGCTCAAGGACAAGTACTTGCGGCAAGTGGCAGAAACACGTAATCAGCAGACGCGCGCTGAACGGGATGTAGCGAATGCGAAAGATTTCGCCATTCAAAAGTTCGCCAAGGACTTGATTGAGTCTGTGGATAACTTCGAGCGTGCCTTGGAGACGGTGCCAAAGGAGTTGAGAGAGGATAAAGAGAAGCACCCAGATTTGGCATCACTGTACGGTGGACTCAAGATGACGGAGGGTATTCTTATGCGGACATTGGAAAGGCATGGCTTGAAGCGGTTTACGGGAATGGGAGAGAAGTTCAACCCAAATCAGCATGAGGTGCTCTATGAAGTACCCATGCCAGACAAGGAGGCCGGGACCATCTTCCAGGTCCAGAGCACAGGATTTACACTCAATGGACGGACTATCCGTGCCGCAAAAGTCGGTGTCGTCAAGGGCTCTGAGTAGACTTAGAAGCGGCCCAGCATATTGTGAAAACCCAAGTCATTTAGCATAGCCAAGAATCACCCCTCATCTCAACTGAACGCCCAGCGTTTCCGTGGACAAAGCACGAATCATGTCTTGCAAGACATTGACCTCATCCATTGACAATGACTTATCCATGGATCGATAATGAATGCGATAGCACAAGCTTGTCTTACCCGTTTTTGGGTGCTTGAAGTGATCCACTTGCTTGACATTCTCAATCAAGTCACCACCAACACTGCGAACAATTTCCATAAAATCATTCTCCTGGAATGCTTCAGATGTCCAAAAGGAGACATCCTGGAACGTGCCAGGGTACTTGCTGTATGGCTGAAAAGCAGTAATGCGACCTTGAGCGAATTGTGACAAGAACCGTTCATCGAGTGACCAAAAGAGTCGAATATCAGGAATCCCGAATAAGACCATGGCAATGCGTTCCAAACCCAAGCCGAATGCCCAGCCAATATGGTCTTGTTTGCCCGCACCTGTCATGAGGGCCTGTCGCACAACGCCACAACCACACAACTCGAGCCATTCACCCTCCCAGAATACTTCGAGTTCCCAGGATGGACTGGTGAAGGGAAAGTATGCTTCAATCCAGCGTACCCTGAGTGGTTCTCTGTCAATAGTTTGTGTTCTCTCAGCAGCTGTTTGGAAGACTTTCGCAGCAATTCCCTCAATCGTCCGTTTCAAATGCCGCGCAACAGCTTCACTTTGCAAACGTTCATGTTCAGGTTGAACTGGATTGCATGCATGGTTTGGTGGATTCTCATCTTCAACCACAATTGACAAGGCTGGCATGGCAGCCAATTCTGCATCAATCTCTTGTGCCAAGCCTGCTGATGCTTTCCAGATCCGTGCACCTTCCATTTGATGAAAGACTGGGTAGTGTGAACGATCGATTTCATCACGTCGATACACGTCAGCAGAGATGAGAAAGCCTGCTGTATTGCAGCTTCGGAAACAATCTGCTTGATGCGCCGAGGTGTGTGTTCTGAGGACTGTATCCTGGTTGATGTAGTAGGTATCACTCTTTGAACGACCGACATGGTCAGCGGGGAAGCCAAGTGAGTCAAAATTCTGATGGACGGTGACGGCTGGTGAAAAGTCATTATAGCGGGTATAGAGGGATGCTGGCAGCTGCGACTCTATCTGGGCGCGGAGGATGGCAATCGGGTGGTTTTGTTGGAGATGCAGCTTGCGTGGGAGGAGAGGGAGGATGGCAGAGGAGACGTTGGTCCAGCTATCTGTTTTGTAGCGCTGGCCGAGGATGTCTAGCTTGGAGGAGGATGATGACTGGGCTCTTCTCTGAGAAGCTGCCAGTAGACAGCGGGAGCATGGCAGAGAGAACACGCTCGACAGTCTCTTCATCAATGAGCAGCTTGAGCTTGAGCTTCTTCTTGTGGTGGTTTCGCCTGCAAAAGTCATCCTGCACACTTCCAACGAGCACCACCACCACTACTGAAGCACTGCAGCCAATGTTCAGGACAACCTGCAGCTTCATCCGCTCGACCTTCTCCCTCCAGTCACGCTCCACCTCCCACCAATACGCACCCAAAAAGTCCCTCTACAGAAAAGCACACAAGGGCAAAGTCCCCATCCCCATCGGCGGCTCAACCAAAGGCACAACGCTGCAGCTCGGCGACTATGGCCTTCGTCTCAAATCAGACGGTCAACGACTCTCTGCAAAACAACTACAAACCTGCGAAGCAGTCATTCGACGGACCATCAAGGTGGAGAAACAAGCGCGTGTATTTTTAAGGCAAACGTGTAATATTCCAGTCTGTCGCAAGGGAAACGAAACGCGTATGGGTAAAGGCAAGGGTGAATTTGATCATTGGGCGTGTCGTGTCTCTACAGGCAAAATTGTCTGGGAGATTGGCGGTGCGTCTGAGGAGATTGCAAAAGAAGCATTACGGCAAGCGGCGCACAAGTTGCCTGGCTTGTATGACTTTGTCCGCAAGGGAGCATTGCCGTATACTGGCCGGATTCCTGTGGATCTGGCGGCGACGGAGGTGGTGCTGGAAGCAGGAGCAGGTGAGGTCAAGGTGGTCAGGTAGCATGATCCTTGTCATTACATCAACTTACATTGGCATTGACCATCATTGTAGTCAGTCATAGCGGTATAAGGAAGGCGTCTCATGCACCCACCTCAGGGTTCATGTCGCCCGTTGCGCTGTATCCCTGGACCTGCTTGGCTTCGCTTTCATCGTTCGTTTTGCCCTCACCAGCAACCTGCCCGCTTGAAGTAGATTGCGTGGTGATGTCCGCCTCGACCTGCTTCTCTCGCGGCTGCTCTTGCTGCTTATCCTCCTGTTTGTCGTCACCAGCGCAAAAGATACCTTGGTCGTACTTGTCAGACTTCAAGTCGCCGGTCGTGGTCCCATAGGCAGACGAATCATACTGCTTGTCACCGCCTGGATCAATGCGCGAGTCTTTGTAGTCCACTGTGTTGCTTGACATGCTAGCTGCTCGTCTATGTCACGTACAGAGGGTACTTGTAGAAGTCTCTTGTGGTCTCTGGCTGAGTTCTCTTCCTGGGCCGTGGACGTCATGCACTCCCACAGTCACATACATCGCGACCACGGAATCCTGCCACACGCTCAGATCCATCTCTGCACGGCCCATCGCAGACACAGACAAGTAACACGCTACCGGCGCTCCTGCCTCTTTGCCTCTCGAGCAGCCTGTTCCCGCCTCTCCCGATCCGCCTTGACAATCGCATCCGGTGCACCTTTATCATGCCTGCCGGATCGCATGTAAAACAACTTTGCCCGGCGAATCTTCTTGGGTGGTTCGCGCTTGATCACGCGAATCTCCTTGATGGTGGGTGCGTACACCGGCACACGCATTTCAACGCCAATCCGCATGACTTGTGTGCGTAATCTCAGTGAAGACTCGATACCAGCACGCTTGATACCAATCAGGTAGCCACTGAATGTCGACACGGGCGAGAGGGCAGGGAAGTTATTGTAGGCAAACACAGACAAGACCATACCTGGTCGTAGTCCTTGTAAGTTCCGCCGTGACAGAGCAAGTGTCCGTTCACCGGTTGTATCATACTGTCGTTTGAGGTCTAGATGGACTTTTGCCATGGCATCCTTCGTGGCTGGACCGGGAAGCGGTGCATAGATGGGGATTGCGTTTTTGCGGGTATGAGGAGGAATGAGTCCTGCGGCGTGTTTCGACGTTGCTTCCTTGACTTTTGCGAGCGAGGTTGCTGTGATGTACGTGCGCGTGCCTGCTGCCCATGCTGCTGGCTGGGCACTGCGCAGTACGAGCATGATGCGTGGTTGCTGTACCTGGCTGCGGTCGTCGTCGTCGTCTTCCTTTCCAGCAAATTTCAAGTTCAAGAGACAGAGACAAGGTGAAGGTGAAGTCTATCGCGACAAGAGACGGCAGAGAGCAGTCTTGCAAGACCCGTCATGTCCAATCCATTCGGGAACCTGCCGATACCAGGCCAAAGCACACAACGCACCTCGGCCTTCCCACAACCAGGCATGTCGCAAGAGGAACAAACACAATATATGATCAATACCATCTCAAAGATGTCAGAGTCGTGCGTCTTCCTCCCTCTGCTTTGTCTTTAGGCATGGCTAACACTTCACCAATAGATGCGCATTCAAGACAGTCCTGTCTGGCGGCGCAGGATTCGGTCTCGGTGCCTTATTCGGCCTCTTCATGTCTTCCCTCGAGATACAAAGCACAGATAACGCCATCTACGATAAACCCTTCAAGGAGCAAATGCGCGTCGGTTTCAAGGACATGGGTAAGCGATCTTACTCAACAGCCAAGAACTTCGCCGTCGTTGGTACAATCTTCGCAGGTTCAGAGTGTTGCATTGAAGGGTACCGAGCAAAGAATGATTTATACAACTCTGCAGGTGCTGGCTGCTTCACAGGCGCTGTATTGGGAGCGAAAGCAGGGCCGCAGGCGGCGTTGTTTGGGTGTGCTGGGTTTGCTGCCTTTTCAACAGCCATTGACGCGTACATGAAGTCCGATTGAGCGTCTTCTTCCTGACATTCCTTCTGGACGTCCCGTTCTGTCATTGACCTTGTTGTACTTCGGAAGCGCGTTTGACCCTGCATAGTGAACATCCCACATATCTCTGCAATGACTGCTGGCCCGCCGTCTCAGTGCGATTCCTGCTTCTCTTGTGCCGTTGCATCCTCACTCACAACATCATGGAAGCAACGCCATAGTGTACTCACGCTCTGGAATTCTTTACCCACCGAAATGACGGCTTCCAAGTTGCGGTTGAGACCATTCATACCGGTAATCAAACTCTCCATGTGCTAGAAACGGGTGTGAGTGTGACGCGACTTTTGTGTATGGTTGCATTGACGTACTTCTGCGATTTTGGAGATGAGAACAGCGCGTCTCTTGTCAAAGACAGACTCGCCTGCTGTCTCGTGATCTGCTGTAGATGGTCTTGGCCCCGATGCGCTCATGGTTGATGTGATGTGTTTGCGTTGGTCGCGTTCTCTCTCTTTCGGTGTCGCCAAAAGGGAAAAAAGAGCAGACACCAGACACACACACATACATCGGATGGCATGGCGCATAGGTGCAGCGGCTGGCTGTCTTCTCAGGAACAGCACAAGACCGTCTCATGCGCTACTAGGCTATGGCGTGATGTCTGTTCTTTGTCCGCGGGTAGCAGCCTTCTCTACAAGCAATCTATTACGGCATAAGCATATCGACCCGCCAAAGCCAGGCGAAGGGTCAGTCCAACTCTCCCTCCTTCTTCGCACCAGCTGACAATCCGTAGCATCAAAGTCACCTTCATCACACAGACTGGCTCGAAGGAAACAGTCGAAGCGCCGAAAGGTGCAAGTATCCTCGACGTGGCGCATGAAAATGACATTGACCTCGAAGGCGCCTGTGAGGGGTCTGTTGCTTGTTCCACCTGCCATGTGATTGTCGACCCGGCATACTATGAGAAGTTGGAGGAACCGACGGATGAAGAGAATGATATGCTTGATCTGGCATTCGGCCTCGAAGAAACTAGCAGGCTTGGGTGTCAGGTCGTGCTGGACAAGGCACTCGATGGCATCACCGTCAAGCTACCGTCAGCGACTCGCAATATGCAGTTCAAGAAGTAGGCAAGACGAAGCACATTCCCTATAGATCTAATGGCAACAGTCAGCTTCATGTCGTTGTATCGTCAAAGTATTTCTGAATTTGATAGTACTCGAGATGTATTCATCCTTCAAGGTTGCCCGTCTACAAACTACCAACCAACGGATCTGATGTCGAGATGTGCTTCGAACCAATGGCGACGTGCAAAAGAAATGGAAACCTCTCAGACGGTTGCTTACCCCGTCACTGACTCAGCTGAAAAGGTTCGTACTGCTGGCTACAGAGGAAACTGCGAATGTGATAACTAATCAATCTTCATCACAGAGGTCTCTTGTCATTTCTTTTGCAGCCGTCATGAAGGTCTTGTGTAGCATCAAGTCGACATCAGACCTGTCGTTGTGTATAGAAGTGAGTGTGAAGCTAGCAAGACAATAGCAGCAGCAGAGAAGCCAAGGAAGAGTGGATCGGATCGTTGTTGTTTTTACTGGCAAGTAAAACTCCCCGACCTGCAAAGCCGCAGCCCAGTCAAGGGCGCGTAGCTTCAACAAGTAAGAAAGCGTCTTGGTGTCGTCACAGTCGATCGGACTTGAAAGAAGACAGGTTGGTTTTCGTCATTTCCACTTCCCTGTTTGGACATTCTCTTGCGTTCTGCAATCGTCGCGCTGGCTGTTGCTAATGGAAGAGAGGGAAGACTGGATGTCAGCTCGTACAGCAAGCCTCCAGTCTCTCACTATTCTCCAGGATGCTCAGCAGCAGAGGTTGTGGTTGAGTGTGAAGACAAAAGTCGCGCTGGGAGAAGAAGACGGAAATTTCATGGCACAGAAAATGTCGCACGCTCAAACTCCCACCGACTCAGTCATGGCCCAGTGCAAGCAAAAAGGAAGTGTTAAGACTAGGAAGATTAGAGTATATCGTACTGTATACGCTGAACATCTCTAGAACGTGACACCAGTACTGGCAGCAAATGTTTTGATCGAGTCGAAGACTTCATCATCTGAAAATATCGAAAAGCTCAGTGTCGATCAGGGTCGGGCCTGCCTACTACTACCTCTGTCGTTGCCAATTCTAGCGAGCACAGAAGAATAGCCGCGAGATGTAACCAGGGGTTTCAGGTGTTGTAACTTCTGAGACCAGAATAGAACTCTGATGAGTCAGTCCGTGACATCTGGACTCTGCAAGCAGTATAGGCAGCTTAGAGTGAACTCAAATTGGCGCACTGCAATGGCCAATTTTGCGCACAAATTAACAAAGGCTGCATTGCTGCATAGCAAATAATTTCCGAAGTAGCTGCGGCAGCAGGCGACTCAGAGGCCTCACTTGTCAGACCTATTCGGAGTCCACATCGCATTCCCGTTGAGCCAAAAGTGACTAGTCCCTAGAGGACACCGCTGCAGCTCTTTGAACCCCGAATTCAAGGCCTCATCCAGGGGTCAGTGCTCATCAGGAGACACCTCCTGGACCCAACTTCGAATCCCGCAAATCTCGAAGCTCATTTATATCTAACATCACTTGCTGCATCTGCAGCTGCCGATACAATGCACGAGACAGGCAAAGTCGGAACAGCGCTACTGGACCACTGTCTATCACAAAATCAGATGTGTCATCACAGAATCAGATGTGAAGTACACTGCGGATCGTTGGCCACCGCGACCCAGGCGAAGTACCGCCCGCTAGGCTTTTGACGATGGACGAGGCAAAGGAACGCGAGGACAGGCAAACATGTCGCGAGATGTTGAAGGCAATAAAAGGGTGATGCTGCAAGAGAAGAAATGAAGAAAGATGCTGGTCCAGTGGCAGTCATCAGTTGCGAAGCCGTAGAGAATGCTAGCCATCGTACTTGAAAAAAATCCTTATGATGTGTTCAGCGTGAGCCGATTGTACAAATGAGTGTCTTGGGTTCAAGTGTGCTCCCTACAGTCACAGTGACCTGAGTGACGCTGCAGACTCGAGCTTCAATCAGACCGGTCTTCTCGTTCCAGAATGCCGTGTTCACAGCATGATAGGTAATGAACTCAAAGCCACCAATGATGCCTTCCTTGGGCACAATGTCTTCCGTATGAGCAAAGCTTCGTACCTAGCAGAATTAGTCATCGCCTGGAAAATACCTGCACTTACATAAACGTCATGGTATGGGCCTTTGCATTTTGGAAAAGCAGAAATGTCAATGTTTGACACCACAGGCTTGCCTTTCGACAAGTCAAACACAGGTATTAGAGCAAAGTCCAAAGCGATGTGTCGGACTTTACCGCACACAACCGTGTCATTGAGGCTGCGCCGAGTCTCTTCGCTAACCCATTGAAGGTAGTCCTTACCCGTTGTAGTGCTGTCGAAAATTGGAATGTTGCGAGCAGTCTTGCCTGACTTTGCTGGCGGGGCTTTGGCAATTGAGGCCGATATGAGCGGCGAGGCGAGCAGGCTTGTAATGGTGTGAAGAAGCATCTTGTCGCTAGAGGCACTCGTATTGAGTTTCTTCCAGAGAAATGGACTGTGTGCAGGCCATTGGAGGTCTTCAAAGAATTGAATTCCCAGCATGTCTCTGGCCCCTGAAAATTTCGGGATGATATCGAGCTCCATGACTCAGGTCGTATGCATGGAGCAAACAAAGCGCAACGTAGCCTTACTACAGCGAAGTCATGCAGCCTCAGGAAAATGCAATGACTTTGACGAATTTTGAGTGGTGCTTGGAGATTGATTATTGAAGGCTAGTCTGGGAGCGCTGAGCGACTGGCGGCTGGCGATACACGCCACAAGGAGGGACTGAGTCATTTTGCAGCTCATCTACCTCGATATGCATGCCGTAGATGCAGCGGAAGGCGATGAGCCGTAGTTGCCAGTGGCATAGCTGCGGTCAAGTCGTGTGAGATTGTAGTAGCAGAGCCTGGAAAGGGTTGCATCGACTGAGGCAAGGACGGTTCTGAGGCTACTTGAGCCGACCATGACCAATGAGCGATTTCACCAGCTGCAACAGTCTTTGCGATGCGACAACGCGCACCATGGCTGGCGAAAGAGGCAGGAGAGTCCAGACCACTTGCTCTACTCTTCTTGATCATTTTCGGGGTACCTCTCAACAGCAAAGTTCTTCTCCAACTTGAGTCGCCAAGCAATTACCGGAAACGCCCCTGCTGCCTCATTCTCTTGGAGTGCAGCAAATTCAAATGCCTTTGCCTCTTCCTCTTCAGCATTGACAATCTCTGCAATTTCCAAGTCATCTGGTGTCAACGTCTCCCATGACTGCTCTGCTAGCAGAGGATCTGACTGGACAGCAGTAGCGTTGCTTGTGACTTGAAGGACAGCGAGGAGGGAGCGCTTGATATCGATGACGGTGATGGATTTACCCTTGGGTGGTTGGACATCGAGGAAGACTGTGCTGAATCCGCGTTTGGCTTTGATATAGTGCGGTCGGAAAGTCGTAGACTTGCTTGACTGTGTGATGTTAGACTCTGGTGTGAGAAGAGTGCGGGCACGTACCATGGCAGCTGTTGGTGTTGTAGGGATCTGGTGAACGCGTCTCGATGCTTTTGAACTCTTCGACCGCGTACCGAGCTACACTGCTGCTGCTACAATAGACTCATCGCTGGCTGTGTCTAGACGCAACCATGGCTACAGCTGCCCATCGCTCTTCTGCTCAGCCTCCATCTCAAGCTCAAGATCGTCTAGGTCTCCCACCTCTTCCTCGTCTCGTGGTCGCTACCTCCCTCTGCTCCCTAACAACCTTTGCACTCGGTGCTCTCTCCTCCGGTAAACGCTGTGCGCATCAGTTCCTCGCTGAAAATGCACATCGACTCCCACGCACACACCAAGGTTGGTATTTCTACCATAAAACAAAGAATTACAGGGTTGCGTTTGGTGCCATCAAAGGGGGTGTCAGGTATGCAGGTCGCGCTGCTGGATGGACGGGATTGTATCTTTCATCAGAGGCCTTGCTGGATTGGGCGCGTGGAGGGACGATGGATGCTGGGAATAGTGCACTGGCTGCGCTTGCGACTGCTGGCTTGTTTTCTTATAAGAGTACGTCACTTGACAACAACACACGAGGATGTCAGCTGACTGAGTAGATGGGTTCTCGAGGCAGTTGACGAGACGCACGATGCGTTTGAGTGGGCTTGCTGGACTGACTGCTGGTTTGTTACAAGATGTGGTCACGACGCACAAGGGAGGACGGATATGGTACATTGAGGGTATCAAGAGACAACTAGGCCGTCCAGGTCAACATGCTGCTGAACAAGCACAATAAGGATACACAAAAGAAGGAATGGCTCGACACTGTCTTTCTTGGACACGATGAAAATGATTGAGTAAGTCGCTGGCCAAAAAGCAATATGATGAGGAGGGAAGATGTCCAGTGCTTTTCGTGTACTGAGGAGATCAAGCAGCAACGGCAGTATCCGGCAACTGCGGCGCAACGGGCTTGTTACCTTCTGCCATGACCCGATTAATGGCAATCCCAACACCTTCAAAGACTGCGAGGAGACACGCACAACCAATGGCTGAATTGCGCGCTGCTTTCAGGCCTGACCGTGCAGCAAGGGATCCACCTGTGAAGAAGCCTGCGATGATGGCATTCCAAGGATCTTCCTTCTTGCGCACCGCCTTCACGGAGCAGTCGAATGTACTGAACAAGCCGCCCCAAACTCCGAAATTGCCACCGAGAACAGGCGCTCTCGCCTTGACAGCTGCCATAGACCCAATCTAGAAGTCATGTCAGCTGTTGCTGCTGCTGCAACTTACGAGCGTACCATCTTTTCGCCGCGCGGTGAGTTGCGGTATCCCTTGATGCTGTGCCAGATGGTGCCGCCGATGGCGCCCATGGCAAAAGCACCACCAAAGTCGTTGAGGATGACCCAGGGACATGGGTCTCGCGTGTGATCTGCGTGTGCCATGGCCTCCGGTGCTGCTATAGATCGAGAGACTGAGTAGACCAGCGAGTTACGGGCCCAGCAGCGACTTTTTGAAGATTTCTCGAGTGGAAAAAGAGACAACGAGCAGCAGCAACAACACAACAAGACACAAGAGCAACATGGACAGGACAGGCAGCAGCAGCATACCCAAGATCGCACTCGACGCATCCGCAGACCTCGCTTACATCCGCACACAGCTCCAGTCAGCCCTCACAGCGCGTCTCCAAACACACCTCCCAGATGCGCTGCCCGAAGATGCCATGCGCTTGGCGATCGAACGGCACATCACCGGTTTCCTGCAACAGACCATGACCTATACCCTCAAGAATGTCCTCATCAATGGTCTGGATCCGCGTCCGTCTGATATTGCAAAAGGCGTGCAAGTCGACCCTGAAGAGTTTGAACAGCATGATGCAGGCTTACATGCCAATGTCCTCAAGATGCACGCGACATTGGAGGAAGCCATGACGCGTGTTGCGACACTACGGAGGCAGGTCCCGCAAGAGGTACAGCAGGCGTATCAGCCAACGGATCCTGCGGCTGTGTTGGAAGCGTGTCTCTCTGGCAGTACAGATGGGCAGGGTGACTCAGTAGAGACAAGTGAGCAAGGAGGAGCAGTGCAGGTGGATATACCGAGGCTAGCGGAAGTGGAGGAGAGCATGACGGAGAGCTGTGCATTGCTCAAGGAGATCAAGGGACAAGTCGGTGCCGTGCATGGAAAGGTCCAACGAGCCAATACAGCGCTCGCCTTTCTCAGCAAGCAGTCAGGTACCTCATGATGAATCACAAGAGACTTGGAATTTGCAACTATCAGAGTGTTTGTATATCCTTTGTAATCGATATTCAAGCGTTGGCGGGTATGCTCTTGAGCTGTTGCTTGATGACCTTGGGTAGATACATCCGTCGTGCCTTTTCCAATTTGGCCAAGCTCACCTCTTCCCTGAGCATCGTGCCTCGAACGCCAAGGGTCTTGACGAGCTGTTTTGAGTCGCTGAGCAGGAATGCATCTAAGCTGCCGTATTTCTTGATTGTGCGCAAGACACCCGTTTGGATACGCAGACTGATGTGTTTATTGAGGATATCAGAGCGGAGAGAGTGTCGATGGACATTGGGCAGCCATCTCCGACGGGTCTTGGTCTTGGAGTCCGGTACGTTGTTGCCGTATTGGATGTGTGTGCCACCATACAATCCTCTGTCTTGTCGCGCATAGCTGTGTGCGTGTCTGGCGGGCACTGCGTTGGGTGCTCTCGCTGCTCTGACGATGCTGCGTGCTGCTGAGGCGAGGGACTGCAGCATCCTCCTCCTGGTGGTCTCTGGTCTTGTTCTCTTCAACTTCGGCGACGACTACTCAGCCAACTCAGTCAACTACTCTCAAGTACACGTACTTCTGTACACGCCAGCAAAGCAGTGCCGACCATGGTGAGCATGCAGAGACAGCTCCATTGCATCCACTCACATCCCACAGTCTCTCCTCTCAAACATCCTCGGATGGAGCGCAGTCGGCCTCGTCACCCGCTCCTTCCAGCTCGGTCTCCAGCAACGCAACCAGTTCTCATGTACTTGCTCTCTTCTACGCATCCTCTACTGACAGACCAGCGCTCAGCGGCCATGCGGCGTATGCCACTCTCTTTGGCGGACTCGGTTACTTTCTATACGGGTACGATTCTCTATCAAGCCGTGAACATACAGCTAACAAAGCAGCGTGGAGCAGCAGCAGAAGGAACAGATTGAGAAGAAGAAGCAGGCCTTGCTCGCGTCTCGTGCCAGGAGAGCAGAACAAGCGCAACAAGCAGAGCAATAAAAAGCTTTATCCCATGTTACTTTGTCGTCTTGATGCCAGCTTCCTCCAAGACCTCCTGCATCTCTCCATTCTCAATCATCTCTCGCACAACATCCAATCCACCCAGAAACTCACCCTTCACATACACCTGCGGAAAGGTAGGCCATTCCGCATACGCCTTGAGACCTTGCCTGACACTGTTATCTGCCAGGATATTGAAGAACCCATAATGAATCCCCTCTGCCCGCAACAAACTCACAAGTGTTCTCGAGAATCCACATTGTGGCGCCGATGGAACACCCTTGATGAAGAGCATGACGGGTGCTGCTGTCGTTAAGCTTTTGAGTCTTGCTTGTAAATCCTCCTCGCCTTCTTCCTCTGCCTGTGCTGATGTCGCCATTGTTGCTGAATCTGCAGCGCCAGGTTGTCCAGTGACTGCCGTCTCTGTATGTGCTTCCTGAGCAGCAGGCGTCGATTGCTCCGGTACAGCACGACGCAACGCCTTTTGCAGTTCCAATGGATTCGCCCCCGATATCCTCGACAGCACCTCTGTCCCCCTCATCACAACGAAGAAGGGAACCGCATTCACATCAAACGACTCGGAAATATCTTCCAGCTCTTCTGCGTCAATCTGCAGGAACTTGACAGCCGTGCATTGGCCTGCGAGTTCCGCAAAGACTGTATTCATTTGGAGACTCGGTTGTGCGAAACTTGCCCAGAAGTTGAGGCAGAGGGTCGTGCTTGCATGTTGCTTGAGGAGCTCTTCAAAGTGTTCGTCGGAGGTGACTGTTGTTACGGCCATCTCTTGCAGGGTCGTCTTTATCTGACTCTAGCTAGAGAAGTATAGTAGAGAAGTATAGTAGAGAAGTATAGGAGAGCTGTAGAAGTCTGTCGTAGTGAGTGAAGTACAAAATTGCGATTTCAAAATACACGACAAAGCGACTTCTACCCGAGCAACAAAACCTCGGATGACGGGCCTGGGCTTGCTACGGAGTACAGCGACTCGGCAGACGCGCGCCTGGTCAACATCCTGCGTCCGTCATACAAAACAAGTTGCTGCAAAGGACACGGCGGCAGAGGATGCCTTTGGATTAGCAGCGACAAAAGATGTCTTGCTGGAAGACATGACATCGCTGCAGGTGGATGAGCTGCATGAACACAGACAACTACGAGACTACTACCGCAAGATCATTTATGAACTCCCGCAACTCGAAGCACTCAAAAAGCCGCCACAGAAACCAGCCTCGACGCAAGTCTTGCAGTTTAGGCAAACGACGTATTTCGGGGAAGAGCATCCAGCGATGCATAAAGTGACAATACAAGTCAAGCTACGTGACCTGGCAGCTGCTCAGAACCTCTCACCCGTCCATCTCTCGAAATTGGTCAAATTGGCAGGGACGCGGGTCGATCATGATACGCTACTCCTTCGCATGTCGAGCGAGCAGTTCGGTTCAGCCAAGGAGAATCGACGACATCTCTCTACCGTGCTGGATAAATTGCTCGCTGAATGTCAACAAGGTGACTTGTTTGAGGATGTGCCCGTGGATCGTCGGCATATGAAGAAGACGAAGCGACCAAGTTTCCCAAAGCATTGGCGGGTCCCTCAGCCTGTTGCATCTTCATAGCATCTCATATAGCGCCTGTTTCCTTCATTTACCCTGCACAGCAAGGACATTATCCGCCTCATGAGGAAGTCTTTCGACACGCTTGTTCTCCCAATCATCCAAGTCATCCAGTCCTTTTGCTTGTAATCTGTACCATTCATCTTTTGCGCTGACTTTCCGTCTGCCATGTTCAAGGCCTAAGGCTTCTTCTTCAGACACAAGCTTCACCTTGCTGTCTTTGCGCTCATACCGAACTTGCTGTGAAGAAGTGAGAACGTAGGCACCACCCAGGATTGTCAAGACGAAGGGAACACCGAACAAGGCGACTGGATGGCGTGAAATGCGTTTATTGAGGCGCACGGAGGCCGGTGGTCGATGGCCTGGGCGGACATAGGTCTTGGAATTGAATGTCGGCATCCCAAGTGACTCTGTAGTGGATGTTTGATTGTTGTCGGTGGATGTCGCGACGAAAGTGTAGAGGAGTAGGACGATGCCGGCATGATGCATGTATGGACTATAGAGGCCTGATGATACTGCCTGATGATCTTTGCATGGAGCATCGATGCGATATAACATGGTAAGCTGGATCTTGGAGCAATGCCAGTCGGAGCAAGCAACGCCAATCATGGGCATCGGCAGTCATGTGCGGCACGAGCTCTCAATCCCTCGCAGGCACGCGTTCTTCATCAGTCCAATCTTCTGACGTGCCTGACATCGAAGAATAGCAGAAGCGATCGTTTCCTGCTGCATGAACGCAAGAGACGAACCAGGGAGACTGAACCATATCGTAAGCACATTCAAAGTGCTTAAAGACATTGACAGCTTCTGTCGACTCCCTAAAGTCCTGGATCGTCCAAGGCTGCTGCAAAGAAAGTATCTCCGTCTTTCAAACGTCTGCATTCCTGTCAACACTCTTCAGCATCTGTTGCTTCTTCTCCAACCGCTGCTGCTTCAAATCCGCCAATGCTTGTTTGATATCCTCGCGCTCAACCGGTGGGCGATTAGTCTTTTCCTCATCTGGCCAAAACTTGAGGTGCTTGACGTAATGCTCGAAGAAATCCGGGGAGCCAAAGTAGTACATGGATCCGATGGGGAACATGACATAGAAGCCAAACTGGTGATGTTAGATGTGCTTCAGTGTACGGATGAATGATGAGTGTACCTTGAAGAGCTCCAAGTTGCCGCCTGCCATGAGTGAATCCTGAGCCTTCAGTCGTGTTGTGGATGAGAAAGCTGAAAGTCGTTGTTGGTCGTCGCCTCTTTGACGTGAACACACGAACGCAGGCAAAAGACCATGCCTAGTTCATGCAGAGTAAGCCCGTCAGCAGTCTATCACGCATCTGCTCACCATCAGGATATCCGTGATGCGATAGCGACTTGCCTCTTCGAATCAGAGTGCGTCAAAGCAGGCCACCCAGGCAACGAATGCCTCTCAAATCCAGAACTCCGCGCGCAAGTATGCCATCTATTCACCCTCTTCCTATGCAGCTCACATCGTCTAGGTGCCCGAGCAATGTCTCCTGCTGCTCAAGAACTTCTATGATTGCAAACGCGGATTACTAGACATGCGCAAGCGCTTTAGAGGGAATGCACCCATTTCACAACGGCCGCCGACTGTGGTTGAAGATCTGAATGACGTGTAAGCGGTTGATGCTGCCTGGCATATCTCTATAGCATTTGAAGCACTGCGTGTATCTATGCGCTTGCCATGTTTAACGTTGTGCCTGGTCGAGCGAGTTGAATCTGAAAAGTCGCGACGTGAACTACACCTTGATATATAAGACTACATCCTTCCTCAGTCTCGACAGTCACAGAGAGAGGCCCCTGCGCGGCCTGTGAATGCGCAGATTCTCGCGTGCTAGCAGTACATCGGCGTCCAATCCGCCAGCCAGTACTGGGTCCGGCGCAGAAGCGCAGGCTATCCCCGTCGATCCGGCACTAGCACAGCTGAAGCCTGCGACGCTTCCTACAGTGGGACAAGGATCCGATCTAGACGATGAGAACGATCTCGAAGACGTTGCTGGAGATGGAGACAATGCATTGCATGACGCAGAGAAGAATCACGATGGTTTCTATGATGTGGATGAAGCAGAAGAGTTCCTCGTGACGCTGGATCTCGGTGCTACTCCTGTAGATCTCTCGAGAGACTACAAACTGCTTGGGCTTGATACAGACACCCCGTTTCTCTTGGTGAATGGACAAGTGTTTACTGGGTACTGGTCAACAAGTCTCGGGACAGAGATGGTCTTTGATCGTGTGTCTGGAGAACATCAATGTAACGTGGCCAAACGCATCGTCTTTCGGCCTGCAAAACTCCGAAAGGCAGCTGAGGAGGCGGAGAATGGTGGCAAGTCACTGCGTACACAAATGTTGAGACGTGCACCGGATGGGACAGTCGATACGCTGGAGAACTTGAGGAAGCAGAAAGAAGAAGAAGATGCTGGCAAGGGAAGGAAGCCCGTTCAGATGCAGCAAAAGCAAGAAGCTGGGGCCAGTCCTGAGCTAGTGCCTGCAGCCGTTGTGAAGAGAGCGACTCAAGAAAGTGGCACAACTCCACAAGCAGCCCAGGACCAGGATGATGATGTTGAGATGGACAATGCCGAGTAGCTAGCTATACTGTACATGTAGAAAACCCAGACATGCATCCGGTTCAACCTCCCTCGCGGGACGATCTGAACAAAATCTGGCGACAAAACGACGACGAAGCAGCACAGAAAGAAACGCATCTTGGTAGACAGACATCGCATCATGTTCAGATCATTGTCGCGGACAGTCACTCTAGCGAGACCGTCTCTCTTATCAGGCGCTCTACAAACAGCTGCACGTTGCATGCCAGCGCTGCTCACATCCATCCCACTCACGCAACGGACAACCTCTCTCTTGGGACAAATAGGCGGCGTCAGGCACAAAGGCACACATGGGCGGGAGTATCAGCCCTCGACCATCAAGCGAAAGCGGAAGTTTGGATTTCTTGCACGAATGACGGATCGGCATGGACGTAAAGTGGTTGCGCGGCGGAAGGCAAAAGGGCGGTGGTATTTGACACATTAAACGAGACTGCAAGGGTCTGTGCAGCAACAACACACAAGGCGTTCCAGTGAAGATTTCTTACACGTCTATGCTACCGAAACAGGCATATGATGCGACGCTCAAAGCAAAATATCATCTGAACGGACATAATCTGGCGGAAAGACGCCCTCTTCATAGCGAGCCTTTCCTTTCTCATCCAAAAATGCACCCTGCAACGTGGCATGGACTCCCTCTGGGAATCCCGCGACTTGCTCTTCACCCACACCCAGTGCATCCCGAGGAATCCACAAGACCGGTTCACGTCGACGTAATGCTTCATGCTTGAACGCCTCAAGCAACAAAATCTCTCGCTCCTCTCGTGACACACTCGACTCGATATCCATTTCTGCAATGTTCGCATCGTGACGTGTTTCCTTGTTCTCATCATAGCTGTCATCTTGTGTATCGGTGGCACTGCGTGAGAGGAGTGCTTCTTCCCCATCTGCAATCTCGCGCGTGTCCTTGTTGAGGTCGAGTGGGAGAAACTCGGCCAGTGGTCTGTAGGTTCGATACACCATAACTTGGAAGACAATGGTCAATACGAGTAGCACGACCATGAGAATTCCCTGTATCTTACAGGGAACACCAGAACCATCTGCATTGCGCACCAGAAAGAAGAGGCCCGTCAAGCACAGCTCCAAAAAGTAAACGCCAGTAAACAATTGCATTAGTGCCGTCGGATAGGACAGACCACCTGTGTCTGTAGCAAAATCGTAGACATAGTAAAAGTTGTAGCAATTTGAAATGGCAAATAGGATAAATGCCACAATAACAAAAAGCATAATGAGCGGTGCAATGATGGAGTAGATGATGCCGATGGCAGCAAAGTTGGTAATTGATGGGAATTTTGTGCCCCAAGTCAAGTTGCGCAGCGTATTCTGTCGCTTCCATTTACTTCTAGGAGTGGAATCACTCATCTTGTTGAAGTAAAAGATGAAGAGAGACCAGAGTGAGAGGAGATCGCCTGCACTTCCCGAAATGCCCTGCAGCAAGAGGTAGGAGTAAAAAAAGTTACTCGCCTTGGGCAGATTCGTCGCAAGAAGCTGGGGTATTTGCGACGGATTGGCAATAGCGGTATCGATGAGTGCAGTGACGCCACTCGAAATGGTCACCACCAGGAAGACCTGCACAAAGAGGAACAGAAAATACATGTTCTGCACTTTGAGACTCACCACAGACTTGTTGGGCCAACCTTGCAAACGACCACCAAGTCGCATGAGAAGTGGCACGAGCGCCAGAATGATGGCAATGAGGAGAGTCGGCAAAAGCCCTGTTATGAGACCCTGTGTCCATGGTGGCGCATTGTTGAGAAATTCGAGAAAGGGTAAAAGTTCAATGAGCGATGTCAAGTGACTCAAACTACCAATGAACGTGACTGGGACCACATAAGAAATGACCAGAGCGACCACGAGACCCCAAACGCCGACAATCCAAATATACCGCTCCCACCAGAGCATTTGCATGTTGTCCCAGAGAACATCTTGTGGTGAAAGCTCGAGATAACTCGGTGTCATGGCCATCGCCTTGTGATACGACACGGACTGCACGGCCATGTGTGCTGAGATTTGACGATGAAATTGGATGAAGGCCGAGTTCATTGGCTCAAAGTCATTGGGGTTGGCCTGCTTTTCGAGAATCTCAGGGGTGAGTCGAGCAAGTTCTCCTTTACACCAGTCAATAGTGTCGACTTTTTTGCCAATCAACATCCAATTAGGGAAGCTGAACATCCAGGAGACTATAGGAAGCCGATGCTGGGGGCGTTGGAGATCTTGAGTAGACTTCTTCTTGTGAGCACGCTGCTGCAGTATGACCACAGCGCCCTCGAGCCGTCGGGAAATGGCATCACGCTGGTTGATGGTATTGAGCAAGCCTGCAAACTTACGATTGAGCCAAATATTCTTGACACCACCTGGCAGCGGAGAAAAGAGCTCCCGTAAGCTCTTGGTGTCCAGCAAGTGCTTCGGAATGCCCGTTACGAGGATCGTGGTGGCGCTGGCCTTTTGGCGATGTTTGGGTGATAGGAGCCAATTTTGTCGTGTGCGCACAAAGTGATGTAGTTCGTACGTGACGACGATACAGATCCAGATGACAAAAATCCATGCGAGAACGAGGTGTGCCCAGTAGCGATCGGTATTGGAACGATCAACGTTACTAAAGGAATACTGGTCGAGGCCCTTGACGGGTGTGATGTCAGAAGGCGGATTACTGCCAATACCGCCAACGCGGTTCAATGGTAGCAAGATGGGCCAAGTGAGAAGAAGTGCTGGTGCAAAGATGACGAGCACCATGCCAATAAAGCGGATGAAGTAGTATGCATCCATGCCACTCTTTTCAATGATGCGCTTCTTATGCAGAAACAAAACAAGCACAGGGGGTAGCCATGCCCAAGGCCGACGCGACAGCGGCTCAATCTTTTTCTCCTCTGGTAGTGTCTCGATATTGGCGCGCGGCTCATAAAAGCGCCGGAGCTTTGTCCGCAGCAGTATAAAGGCGATCAGGAAGATGGCTGCAAAGACGATGGACGACACCAGAGAAGCCAAGAAGCCCTTGAGGGAGGTCCCTGCCAGGTTGTCGACCTGCTCATTCATTGCACGCCTGCCGAGCTGGCAGTGCAGCCTGATGGAAGCGAACGTGTTGTTGTTGGTGATGAGTAGAAATGCATCCTCGTGAATCGCGTCGAGTCATATTTTGATTGAAATTATGGACCCATCGACACTACCATGACCTTGTACAAATGCTTCTACGATCATGCTATTCCTCGGCCTCTATAGTCAACGCATACATTCGACGACTGCGATACACCTCGTCGCGAAACTCGTAAAGACTCCTCAGCTCCCACCACCCAAAGATGGCACCAACAAGACCACTCATCAATCCAGTAACAGCGACCACAAGACTCAGTAGACCCAAGCAGCCAGCGAAAATTGGCGATGCCAAGAACATACGATAGTGAATGTAGAAAAGCGCGACCACGGAAATCCAAAAGTGTCCAATGCGAAGTTCTGAATGTAGCCTTTCTCTCTTTATGTACTGATTCACGAGTGACAGCATCTCATCGTAGTCTGATCGATCCAGTGGGCGATACGTGTGCCACCCGCTCTCTCTGACGATGTACCTACAAGACAGACCAAAGTGGTCGGAAGGCGAACAGTTGACAAGAGGAACACGCTCCGTGAAGATAACCTGAACGGACTTTGGCACAACTTTGTCATCGTGAAAGACATAGTCGAGCCGTTTCGCTTCCATGTCCGGCGCTTGAGTCTGCCGCCAAGAATTCAGCGGCGAGACGTCGCACGTGGCGCCATACACATCGACCAGCTCTTGGGCAGACTGTTGTGTTTCACTGTCTGGAAACAAAGGCAGATTAGGGTTGAGTGTAATGAAGGAATCTGACAGGTACGTCGTTAAAAAGCGATGCACAAGACTGCCAGGGACAGAATTGAAGTCTCCAGTGGCAAAGGTGAGATAACCAGCTTCCACCGAGGCCTTGAGCATCTTCCGCAGATCCCAGCCTTGCGCCGTTCGGTGGCAGAGGTAGGTATCTGCGCGCTCATTGTACGGGGCATGCATGTGTGTATTGAAGATCTGACATTTGCGTTTACTGGGAAGGAGAATCACAACACTGGCAACTCCTTTGCCAACGAACCAATCTCCTCTGTAGAATGCCTGAGGGCGACCATTGAGCGTATACGGCCTCATATCTGTGCCAATGATAGGATGTCTTGACAAGATAGCCAGGCCAGATCCCATCATACCAGAGTAGAAGTACTTGGAATGGGGTAGCCGGTCCTTGACCCTATCCCTTAGCAACCGCCAGTGTCGCCGTTGCCATATTTCCTGCAAACAAACGATGTCGCTTGTCCCGTTCGCCAGCTCATCTGCGATGTGCGCAATGCGCTCGTCTGTGAGCTCGCTGATGTACTTCAATCCCCAGCAATTGAGCGAGACAATCTCTAGCTCATCTGGCATGCCTCGAGCTGTCGTTCAAGTCTTTCTCTTTGCAGCTGTGCATGTATCGTCAGTTGGCGCGTTTCAAATTTCGAGTCGCACGAATCAACCAGTGACAACCACAGACCGCTTGCTACTCATCGAGTCATTCGGGCTATCAACTTGTAATCTCCTGCTATAGCCCCGGACCAAGACTCATGGCAGTCGAGCAAGGTCGCTCGCCCAAGCGGCAAAAGCTCGACTCGTACAAACTATATACACTCGCTACGATGCTGCCATCCCACAACAAGGGTGTCTCCTCTGTCTGCTTCTCTCCCAATGGGCGCCTCCTTGCCAGTAGCTCAGCAGACTGTACCGTCAAGATTTGGGACACTGATACTTGGCAGCTCGAAAAGACCCTTCAGGGCCATGCCAAGGGTATCTCAGATGTCGCTTGGTCGCACGATAGTCTACTAGTCATAACGGCGTCCGACGATTGCACAGTAAGAATATGGGATGTTGATAAAGGCACCACTGTTCGCAACCTACGTGGCCATACAAACTTTGCTCTGTGTTGTACATTCAACCACGCTGGCAATCTAGCTGCCTCGGGCTCCTTTGACGAGTCTGTCAAAATTTGGGATGTCTTGGCAGGTACATGTCTGAAGACGCTACCAGCGCACAGCGATCCTGTGTCCAGTGTACGGTTCAATGTGGATGGCTCGATGCTTGTCTCGTGCTCACACGATGGGCTCATTCGCATATGGGATACCCTTTCCGGACAATGCCTCAAGACACTGGTCGATCAAGATTCCCCGCCAGTCTCCTTTGCTGCATTTTCCCCGAACGGACGCATTCTTATGTCTTGCACTCTGGACTCAACTATCCGACTGTGGGACTTTGTCAGTAGTCTGCCGCTCAAGACATACAAAGGCCATCTCAATGTCAAGTACACCCTCAATGCTGAAATGGCGAATGATCAAATGATCATTGGCGGTGAGAATGGCAAGGTCACAGTGTGGCATACTCAGAGCAAAGACGTGCTGCAAGAGATCCAATGCAGCGACGAGGTTATCCTAAGTGTCAGTCGACGTGTGACTGATGCCAAGAAATGGTTGGCTGTGGCTGGCTTGGACAAGACTATCTACGTCTACCAGGCTGATGTATGAAGCATCACACCGCACAGACTAGTCGCCAGTCTTTCCAGACACAGTCGATATTGATTTCAGCAACCAAGCCGGTGAGCGTCGGAAGCCCATGGTGAGCGTCGGAAGTCCATTTCTATCTAGCGCTCATGTCCGAGATGCAGGCCTCTGATCAGTTTCGCGAGATGGTTCGCTTTCTTCCAAACACTGGCTGGTTTCTTTAGGACCCATGTCAATGGATGCGGATGACAACATATGAGACTGCGGAGTCTTGTGATCACTTTCAATCAATGTATGGAGGGAGTTGTTTGCTCCTCTGTCTAGTTCCCAAAGCAGACCGATGCCTCAGCCTCTTTTGCGCCCAAATCGTCTTGTGAGGCGTCGTGTTACGGATCCAGGAACCGTTGAGACCAAGACACGAGCATTTGTATTATATGCAGCACCGTACTACGATGATGTAGCTGTGCACACGCTTCTTCATGTGCTAACAGACGTATGTGTTTGGTGTCCTCACCTGCTGATACGCTGTGCTGATCACTTGTAGGCTTATAGCATAGGCCTTCGGCGTCCTCTGCAGCTGTTCTGATCAAGGTGCTCAGACGCCCAATGCTTCATGTACATACAGCTGTCTAGCAAGATTCTCACCGTCTGAAGAGTGGGAGACGCGGCTGTGCTTGGATTACTCTTTAGAAAAGCTAGAAGATGATATCAATCGGATCAACCCAAGATCTCCACGCAGGTTGCAGAAGTACGCCTGTATCAAGCATAGGCTATCGAACTTTTGATCAGCCAAAAGACGACTTCAGTGTCACGACTGGGCTGAGGGGTGATTAGGCAGAGCAGAGAAAGTCCAGGTCAAAGATACAGGACAAAAGAAGAGGTAGATAGAGACGATCCTCTCAGATAGACAATTGATGAATGAAGAACAAGGCAGCAGAAGGCTTCCTTGTGAATCATAGACTAGAGCTAGAAGCCAAGAAGCAGTAAGACAAAAGACATGGCCTAAGGCCCAGAGACGGTGAGAAACGTCTAGCGAGATACGCCAACAGACGAAGAGCTGCCTCGTAGGCGAGGGCAGGAGACATGAGGCGGAGGAAAAGAAGTAACTGTTGGAGATGCTGAACGAGCAATTCAATGATCCAGATGACGAAGTCCAGATCGGTCGCTGTGATTGTGCACAGATGAATAGCCGCGAGATGTAGAACTAATTAGGGTTCTCAGGTGATAACACAATTGAAATCGAGAATAAGACTGGTCAGCCACGCCGTGATATTCAGCACCGTTCCACTATCTGTAGGGCACAGCCGGCTGCGGATGGTCTGAGTGACCATCTTGGCCTTCCGACTCCGGAAACGCATCGTAAACCCACTCAGGCCAAGGAGACCCGTATTCCTGACCACTCTGAGATTGTACGTATTGTTGATCGGCTGAATAATCATAATGCTGCGAGGGATTTTCTTGTCCTGATGACTCTCCTTGAAACGGAACGGCCTGACCCTGACCAAATAATCGGAGATAACCACTTGTATCGTACGACAGACATTGCTGAGGCCACGATGTCCCCAGCTGAGGGACCCATTCATCAGTTGGTACCGGGTCCAGTTTTCCGTTCATCAGCATTTCCGACACCAGCCGATCGTACTGCTCCGGCGAAAACTGCTGATTTGTTGAGTGATGGCTTGATCCAGCTGCCATTGCTTGGTATGACGACTGCGGATAATGGCTGAGGCCTGATGGCGTCTGCTCTGAACCCGATGCATGGGCTGCATTGCCATAAAGAGGAATCATGGTCGGTGGTCAAGGACACATTTGATTATCGTTGATCACTGCATCCTGAGGAGAGTGCTCTTCCTTGGGGTCGGAGGAGCTCAAGAAGCCTTCCACGCAATAACCAGGGAAATATCTGTGCCTCTTGCCTCCGCGTCGCTTGCAAGAACATCGTAAAGCCATTTCCTCCGCGAGCTTTTGCAGGTCAACCACTTCATGCTCACGGATGACCTTCTCGAACTGCATTTCTCATGTTCCAAACGCACTAGGAGCCGGACGTCCTCTCAAAAAGTGTTGTTGGATGAAGTCAACATGACAACGCGCGGAAGCAATGTGGAACAGACTGTTCTTCCAGTAAAACTGACTCTTTCTTGGTGAGAGCTCATAAATGTTATACATGACAGTGATTTGAGGCATACGAACCTTTTCGAGGATGTGGTAGAATTTACATCTGCATTGCCAAGAGCAAGTTTCCGGAAAGAATGCTAGGCCATACTCGACGTCCCCCTTCTCTATAACAATGGTCGTCCCTAGTAAGCATCTCGACGGCTGATGAATGAATCTCTTTTTGGTCAATAGAGCCACATATCCATTTGCGTAACTCGTGCGTGCGTCTCGACAGTCCGTCAAACACTTGCGATCTTGGAAGGTATAGGTTGTTGGATCAATCTGAGCGCAGTTCAAGAGGGGCACGGACATGACTGATGAAAGTGAAAACATCACATCGTAGGAAGTAGGCTTGTCTTTGGCGTCGTTGAGCCAGTAATCCTTCCCGCGTTCAGGGATGCTCGCGTCTGCAACAGTGCTATTATCAAACGCATTTCTGGTGCTTACGGCTGTGTGCAATGTGCTGCCAGTCTCAGCTGGCCACATAGGCGTAGCTGCGGTAGGCTGATATAGTACGGTCGACAAGAGTGTGAATAGCAAAAAGCTTGTTGGAACCATCCAAAAAGACATGAGAGTGAGTTGTCGCATACTTGAGGGCAAAGTAGAATTCATGCTCGCTGTCCACTGGCGTTGTAGTATCGCAATCGAGGATGACACACTGGCCTAAGTCTGAAAAGGATTCAGCGTGCTTTCAAAACATTTTTCAGAACCAAGCAAATAAAATTTTTAACGTCTTCCCTTGCAGCTAGTTCTAACTGTCCCGTACCAAATGATGTGTCGTGCGTGCATATGCATGGCCAGCTGCAATGTAAAATGAAGAAACGGCATCACAAGGAATGGGCAATGGCCGTTTGGGCCTCCGTCACAGTTACAGGCAAAGCAGAGTGATTCAAACTATGCGTGAATACAGTGATTACGTGGATGGACAGGAGTCAATTGCAAGCACAAGCACCTGGGAAGTGTAAATATGCTTAACCCGAATGAAGAGCAGAGTTAACTCACATTTTCCTCGTGAAGTAGATCGAGTGGACATCATCACGTTATAACACGCGATATGTGGCAGAGGGATGCAATAACAAGTCGAGCCATGTGACTGGATACATAATCGACCATGAGAGACAGCCAAAAGCCGGTGTTTCGATATGTTTGAAAATATAAGACATCCAGTGAGCGATAGCCGAAATACTCGGCTGCGTGCGCCCCAAGTGCTCTTTTTGGATTCGCTTTTATTATTTCCCACGCCCTACGTCTACTACGCTTGCTTTTCAGATGTGAATGTAATCGGGATTGGCGGATATGCGAGCGTGACGTGCCTGGTAAGGCGTCTGACTCAAGCAACCGAGATAGTGCAAGAAGGATTATTACGGATGGGAGCCAAGAGTACAGCACTCTTGCCAGCTAAGACTCAACTAAAGGTCACTTGCATGAGCACTGACGTGGCAGAGAGGTAACAGCGAAAGCAAGTGATCAGGGGACGCACTTGAATTTCTAACACAATGCGCTTCAAGATTCTGCAAGATTTGGAGACGAACGTGTTAAATATATATGAGTTTCGAGATTCTGCAGGATTCGAATTCGGGTTTAGGAGGTGTCTCCTGATGAGCACAGACTCCCGGATGAGGCCTTGGTTTCGAGGGGTTAAAGAGCTGCAGCGATGTCCTCTAGGGACTAGTCACTTTTAGCTCAACGGGAATGCGAGGTGAACTCCGGATAGGTCTGACAGAATACAGGAGGTGTCTCCTGATGAGCATCAACTCCTGAAAGCAGTCCATAGGATCGAGAATAAAGCACTGCAGCATTGTCCAGCCGCTTCTGGCTCAATGAAAATGCGTCGCCAACTCTGGAACGGTCCGCCAATCCTTAGATGCCTTGACCCTCAGTACCATGCGCCCTTCGTCGTATGGCATCGGATCGAATTCATATAGCCACGGGCAGGCTGTGAATTCGGTATACTTAGTCTCATGATTAGTCTATGACATGTTCAGAAAATCGAATACATCAGCTTGCAATTGTTGCTTGCCATGCAGATGTTGCTTGGTTAATTCAATACATTGCCCACCCGGTCGGACGGACTGGCACGACCTTCACAGAGCCACGAAGTAATTTGATGCGCATGTCGTCGACATGCCAAAACTTTAGGGTACCTTCGTAGGCTACGTACGCGAATACAAGCCCAATGAAAAAGGACGGCATGACCACAGCGTGACGCGGCGTGAAATGACTTTCCACTATGAATCAAACGTAGAACGGCTTGAGGAGGACCAAGCCAGCGCAGCAGCTAACGCAAGCCGGCATTTCAGCTAACATAGCAAGAGACGACGGCGTAATAGCAGGCACAAGTTGATGTATGCGTAGATCCTGGTAGGAACTGCGTAGATTGAGCATCAATCGGCGTAAAAACGGCTTGAAAGCGAAGTCAATCGGCCCAGAAACGAATCAAGCCGGCGTAATGACTTACATGGCGCTGTGCGCGCTCGGCGGCGGAGACATATAATTCTTTAATATCGGCAAGAAGTCGTAAGGTGAATTGACTCGATTCGACTGGCCGTTCTTCGACGTGGTTGTCGTTGCCAGCATCGCAGGATTTCTCGAATTTGAACAGATCGTGTGGATTTACTGTAAACAATCCCCTGGTCTGGAGACGAATCGTCAAGCTGAAAGTCACTGAGAGCTTGCACTTCCTTGCAATCGTACTGAAAGCTTGAAATAGTGCTTGGGTTTCGGGGAATCTCAACGATAGACTCGCGAGCACTACAAGCTATTTGCCATGCCTCTGTATATTCAATTTGCCAGCTTCAGCACCAGTCAACCTCACATCTTCTGATTCTAGCCATAGATAGACGCATTGCATCTGGCAAAACTTCTGCCTGGGAACCTTTTAGATATGTCCAAAGTGGCAGATCTGGACTCGGTGTATATGCTGTCTCTCATCAGTCCGCTAATGCATAGCAATGTCTAGGACAGCATTGATCGAAGAAGATGACCACATCAGGCCCATCTACGCCGCTTCACGCCGTTAATTTTAGGTTGCGCCATTTAAGTCGATTTACGAGGTCGAGGTTCGTCAAGGAGCCAGGCACCAGGGTCTCATACTGATCTGTCAAACGAGCATAAGCGGCAGGCCTGATTTTGCAACTTGCACTGCCTCTGTCTGGCAGTGATGCCTGAGCAGTACTTGCAACTTGCCACTCGCGCGACCGGCATAGTTATAACTATGGAGTCGGTGCGTGATGTGATGGGATTTAGCTATAAAATAGCTACGTCGTATTCAGCTCAACTACTCTTCGCCATCATAAGGGGAAGCAAAACAGAGAATCCACCCACACAAGGGTGCCCAGACTTTCCACGCAGAACAACGCTTTAGTGCCGTAAGGCATTTGGCTGGTCATAAAAGACACAGCATATCTCGTCACTCCCAGTGCTAGTCTCAATAGTATTGCTGTTCCTCAGCGTATTTGGAGTAAGAATTGCCGTAGCAAGCCTACCACAAGACCAGACAGGCTGGCCAGCGCAATGCTTTTTCGAAAACCCCCCGAAAAAAGCTTCGAAGCAAGCCGTTTCGACAAGTATGGTAAGATCCACTCAAAGTAAGAGCGAGAAGGGGACACTCCCAGAGTGGGCATGCTAGTCTACGCGGTCGAGAAACAGCATATCGGGACGGGCACAGAGAGAACGAGGGCTCCAATCGGGGACCACGCAGGACCCCGACCGATTTGATAATCAATGCCGCGGGGGACGACAATGATGCAGTAGGTGGTCATAATTTGCCAAAGAGTAGACTGGAGGGAGCTGTACGTGTTGACCGTGTGCGGCAAAGGTACAATAAGCTCAGATGAGACCTCAAAAGCCCCAGGTTGTCCTTGGTGTTGACCTGATAGTTGCAATTTGTTGTTGGGAGACGACAGACGCTCCAAGAGAGTGGAAGGGAACTCTCTTACCTGTTTGATTGATGTTTGGGCCCGAGCAGGAGTGACCAAGCTCTTCAAGATGACAAGGCGAAGCTAATCGGTCTCAAAAACAGGGCGAAAAAACATTTTTACCCGCCAATTTTGCACGAATACAGCGGACAGGTGCCCGTTCTACCGTGCTTGCAAGGAGGCGCTGCCGTCCAGCGCGAGTCTCCTTGTCTTGACGCTGACTGACCGAACTCCCCTGCTCTGTAGCGTCATCCTCAGAGCACGTTTCCACCAAAAAGTGACTTTATGATATGTTGGTTCGGTGTGTTTGTGACACGAAAATCGCGACGTCACGGCAGAGCGCGACTGTAAATATACAAATGTCAACAAAGAAAATTGAATGAGCATGATCTGTTTTCCGAGGGTCTGTGCCGTACAGCGGTCAACCGTATAGGGCGGCAGCGGAGCCTAAGCGTCGTGAAGCGAATCAAGTGATGGCTGGGTCAGCCTGGGTGACGTGTTGGGCCACTGTTGGCACTGTTGACTCAGTGTTGAGGCTACGTCAGAGATGGTGACATCAGCTGGGGCTTGGTCTTGTGACGGCGGAAAGAGTACTTCTGAAGGTGGTCTCACTGATCTCGTCATGGGGTATCAGTGTATTACAGGCGTGGAGCGAATCACACGTCAACTCACTTGGGCCGAAGTTGTACGCTGTGCTAGGTAGAGAATATGGCATACAATTATCAATGATACAAAAAGACATTGAAGACAGCGATAGGGAACAGTCGAAACCTTGTGCTGCTTCAGCCTGCTTGAGCCTTGTGCAATGTGCATTATTGGCGTTTCACTGTCGTTCACCTGGGCGACTCAGAGCGCGCCTCATGATCATCGCGCCGACAAAGCCGACCCGTCCACTTGAGGAATGTACAACTCAAAACGGACAGGAAAATGTAAGACTCGCGCCGTCGCTTGCAGGCCTACAGGCAAAGGCAATCATTGGCGCGGCGCTGTATTGACAATTTGACATTGTTCGGCAGACTGCGGGAAGCCTGCCATTGTGCAAGCCGTTGAGGCGATATTCAAGCGCTCTTCTCGTTGGCGAGGCCGTTGCAGATTAAGTTTTGTTGGAGCATGTTCTTTGGAGTCTTTGATTCTTTGCTTCCGCTTTGCTCACTCTGCCTTGAGTATACGCAAACGGAGAATGGCACCAAGCATTTGAGTCGGTTTGACACGGTGAGACCGTGGCCGGGCCTCGTACGCGGTCAAGTATGTATCAAGATGTGACTTGTCCAATTGCCTTGATACAAAGAACCCTGACTCTCGGAATAGCTTCTTACAGCCTGCGGGAACAAGTCTCAGCTTAGACAGGGCAGGATTGATTACCGGCCTTGGCCATTGATGGGGGAAGCCTGTCTCTCGGTGTTTGACCGTTGGATGCCTTCTGGTCTTCGCAGTCGCCGCCGTGTAACAGAGAAGCCTTCCCTGTCCACGTCTCCGCTGCCTCCCTTCCACGGTCCATACAACCAGCGATCTAGCTGCCTCACTGTCTCTACCTACCCAGGAACCCCTCATCGACAGAACCTCCCCTTCCCTACTGCCCCGTGTGCTTTGTTGATTCCCGCACCGCAACGAGAGCAGGTCTCGCAACAACACTTCCCAAGACACGACCCAACGCAAGCCGAGCATCGATGGCCCAGTGAGTGATGAACGAATGGCAGTCGACCTGGGCAGTTCCAGCTCAAGACATACAGCAGCCTAGAGCGCACAAGCTGGTCCGACACACAACAGCGCCGTCTATTCCATTCACTAGACCTGCCTCCAGCGGCAATGTGCAACAACGTCCGGACAGCAGCGGGAATGGCAGCGACTACTTTGGCGCACGCAGGCCCTTGCCCTCTCCGACCTCATCTCTTGCAGCAGACCTCTCTCAGAACTTCAATATTGGCACATCGTAAGTCATTCTTTGTTACAATAGAGCTACTGATGCTGACACAGCTAGTCCTGCTCTGCCCACGCCCCGACGCTCGCTCATGTCGCAATTCTCGTACAACCACGAAGATGTCCATCTAAGCGGCCTTCGAACGCCCGGGGAGGAAGGCGATACGAGCATGTCTCCCGGCGATTTGATGGATACATCGCCCGTCCCGCCGCGCCTCAAGCTCTCACGAACGACGAGTATGGTAGAACAGCCCAAAGCCGATCACGTCTTTGCCGTACCACGCAAGACAATCAGGCCGTCACTTGTCTCTCGCAAGGCCTTCTCAAAGGACGATCGCCCGACATTTGGAAAGTCGAGCATGTTTAAGGATAACAAGGAGAACGACCTCACAGAGCAGTTCGAAGACTCGCCCAAAAAGACACCACGCAAGTTTTTTGGCCTGGGCTTTGCTCGCAAAGATGTCGCGACGGACGAGCTGGAACGATCACCGCTTGGCCCAATCACCGCCAACAAGGTCGCGTCGCGCGGTTTGCCACAGTTTAGGCGCACACAGAGTATGGTTAACAGCAATGACGAGTTCCTGAGTGCGGGGAAGCCCAATGTCTCGCCGAAGGTGGAAGCAGCGAATGAGCCGACGATCCTGCCGTCTTTTCAATCACGCGAGGACCAGATTCGACGCATCTCCGGCGCGACCTTGGCGCGTGTTCTTGATGGACAGTACGGCCACAGCTACGACCAGCTTCAAATTGTCGACTGTCGATTTGCGTATGAGTATGCTGGTGGGCACGTCCACAATGCCATCAACATTTCTTCATTGCAGGCCCTCGATGAGCATCCCTTACTCACAGATCCACAACCAAAGCGCACATTGGTCATCTTGCACTGCGAGTTCTCGGCCGTTCGTGCACCACGAATTGCATTGCATCTTCGACGACGCGACCGCGAGCTGAACGCTCATCAGTATCCGAAATTACACTACCCCGAGATGTACATTCTTGATGGCGGCTACTCGACCTTCCACAATGAATACGCGCACCACGCAACCAGCTACGTCGGTATGAAACACGAAGACCACAAAGCGTGCGCAGCAAAGCAAATGCACGTCTTTCGAAAGAACGGCAAGTTCCAACGCACACAGTCTTATACATTTGGTCAGGACAGTCCAACTATGCTCGCTGGTGGTCATCGTATGGAGCGTGAGGGCAATTTCCGACTCGCTGCAGGACCCGGTGTGGGTGCTCGACAAGATCCATTGATTGCTGCCGCTGCGATGGCAGTGACGGGTCGACTCCTCTCACCAGAACGTGCGCAATCAGCAGCACCTGTAGTCGAATCGATGTTTTTGTCAGGTCGCATGTTCAAGCCGTTGCCAGCCGAGCCCGTTGCAAGCGAAGAAAGCGATACCTCGATGATGGACCTGGATGACGCTGTTTCGCCTGTTCCGGCATATCAGAATACCGCCAACAATGCACTTCAGCGTGGTCATGCACGCACGCAATCTGGGCGTATCGAAGTACGTCGATTGACGTCGTTCTGATTTAAGACACCCTGAATCACTCGCTCCTTTGAACACACTATGCTTATGCATCAAAGCAAGCGTATACAACACACTTGTTCCTCACTCAATTTTGGCATACCCATCGCATATCGGTGAATTTGCTATCTCGTTCCTCTTCTCCGCGCTTCTGCCTCGAGCTTATCCCTCTTGTAACTGCTTTGACGCTTCCTTTCAATTCTCAACTTAATAATAACAAAGCATTGCTCTTCACTTTTCAAACAATTAGTATCTGCCTTGTAACACGGCCCACATGAGCCATATGAAGTCCTTGTTGGTGCTTTCGACTGAAGGCGCTGATCGAACGACCCAGGCAGCCAAGCCAAGCATCACAGACCAGGCATACACGCGCCGCAATACTTGAATAACAAACGGTTTCTGCTTCTCTTGAACCAATTTACCTGATCCTGAGGCTGTTGCATTGGGCACCTGCGCGGGTGTCTTTGGTTGTTTTGGTTCAGTAATCTTGCTCGACTTGCGTGATTTAGGGGCGCCAAAGACGAGTATATCCACGAGAATGGCTGGTCCTTGCAGTACAAAGAACAAAAAGACGCGCATGCGCAAGACGGGCTCATTCAAGGCACCCACCACGAACCAGTGGTAGAGTCCTGAGAAGGCCATAGCTGCACACATACCAAGGGCACGACCACCAATTTTGTGGCCCGGAGCATAAGCGAGCTGTTTGATGGGTGAGGTGAAGAGGCCATGCCAATTGATTGTCCAAAACTCCGTCAATGATCGAGTATGGAAGAAGTGCTCTTGAAACAGAGGGATGCCAAAGGAAGGGACAAAGTAGAGACCACAAAACATGGCGTGTAGACTTGTGATGAAGAAAAAGGCGGATATCAAGCTAGACTCCACGCGCATGTTTGGGGGTGCGCCGTAGATGCCCATCAGACCTGCCAGCACGACACTCGATAGCAGTGCTTGTTGCATTGGATGCGTCGTATAGCGTTCTGCATCAATGACTGAGATGTTGAAGTCCTCATACCGCATCGTGTACGTGAGCCGAGCAGCATACTGTGCGATGCCCTTGAAAGTCTTTGGCATAACCAGAGATTTGTATAGCGGGTATGCTTCCCGTTTCCTTGTGAAATGCAAGTCTGCTGCCTTCATGGCCATGACTGCACCAACAGCTCGGATGAACATGTCCACAATACGTGACTCTGGGCCGGCAATCTTGTATGCAAAGACACCAGTCAATACTGCTGCAAGTGCTAGACATTGCTTCAATATGTAAGCACCTTTACTCCGCGCCGCCCAGATGATGAGAAGATTCGCTGCATAGAGGAGGCCGACGCTGTTCAGGTCAATGGAAGTGCAAGGGTAGCAGGATGGCCTTACGCTGAGATGAGCGCTGTTGCGCGGAATGCCGATACTGTGTCTCGAATGTACATTCAATGGATTGACCTGTGAAGAAGAACTGCAGCAGGGTCGTCTATAGATGAGGTACACTGGTCTTGTAGATGGCAGATCAAAGTTGGTTTCTGGGGCCGCTGCCGCAAACGCGTCATGGGCTGGCTGACAGCTGCCTGACAGCTGCCTGACAGCTGCCTGACATTTCATTTGGAGCTAAACTGCAGATTCGGTGTAGAATCTCTAGATCCGCTAGTATTAGTCTAGTAGTGGCGAATCTCTAGATCCACTAGTATTAGTCTAGTAATGGCGAGAAGGCTTTTTGTAAGAATATCATGACAACATTGAGTTATATAGCAGACCAGAACATAGCACGGGTTAACCACAATTACACTTAAAAAAGTACAGATACACGAAATACTACAGGCAGCGTCGAACCGCCTCACACAGGTCACGCCACAGGCCTCACAAACCCTTCCACCACAGGCTGGCGCTCACCAAACTTCTCAAGCCCCTTGACGGCACCAACCCACTCCCAGGCCCTCAGCCATTCTCCTTGAATCTCTGCTTGTGTGGCGCGCACATTGCTGTTGGCTTCAACGACCTTGCCCACCTCATGCCAAAGCCTCTCGCGTTCTGTGTAGGAGAACTCATCCTGTAGCACTGCATCACGCAATTGCGATACACCCAAATGTGGCTCGAAGCGCTCATTGTCAATAGACTTGGCCTTGGCCACTAGCAACTCCTCATAGACCAATGCCACGAGCTGTGCAACACGAGCACGCAACACATTCCTGCTCTCAAAGAAGTGCTTGAGATACAAGACGCCGAGCAAGAAGGCTAAAAGGCCAGTAGCTTCGAGACGATATCTGGCCACGACGCGTCTAAAGCTGCGTTTGATGCTGCAGGTGAAGGGGAGGTTGGCGAGGGAGGTACTGTGATAGTAGTGCGTGATGTGATGGTCAACCTCGCCCAGTCCCTCGTAGGTTGGCTCGCCCTGAGGCTGTCTTTGGTTAGCGTTCATCAAGGAAACGTAAAAGGGTGGTCCTTACGATGACGATACTTCGACTTCATCACGAGCAACAGCATCTTTCAGTGCCGGCGTAAAGAGAGCATCGAATTGCTCATTTGACATGGTCGCAGACTTCTTGGAGAGCAACGCGCTGTACAGATCCATATCTGTCATCATCAAGGTCTCAGTCGGCGTAGCATACCCACACTCAACAGCAGCAGCGCGATCGCGCATTGTCTCAACAATTTCATTGGCAACCACCTGAATTTTGCGTAGCTTCTCCGTGTCTGGCACGCATTGCGGGCTCAATGGCAATAAACCACCAAAAGAGAGTGGATGCTCCATCTTGGTGAACTCATCCTCACACGACATCCTGAAGCCAGGGCTGCAAATGGCATGCGGCGGACAGGGCAGACAATTGGGACGCACTTGCTGGATGAAGTCTTGAAATGAAGTTGCATGCGGAGGTGGCATGAATGGCTTCGAGTCAATATCACACCATCCAGCAGCAATCTGCTCACGTCTATACCAGCCGGCACCATACAACGTGCTTGCGGTAATTGCTGAAATGCTCAAAACTTTGAGCGTTTTGAGCACTGCACCAGGCTCGTCATCGGTACGGGGACGATCAAGGGTCGCTGCCTCTTCTGGTGTAAACTCTTCCGTAGTTAACAATTGGTCTTCAGCTAGGGCATTCTCTTTTGCGCGCTGCGCAGCAGATTGAAATGCAGGAGATGCAAGCAGTGAGCCAATAGGTGGCATGAAGCGTTCCTTGGCAACAGGCGTCTTGACCGAACGCACACTCCCGGCGTTGTGGTGAGCAAGAGCAGGGGCCATCTCCGTTTGGCGACGATTGCTGGGTGGCGCCAACTTGGGAGCAGAGCTCATGATGCTAGTCTGACGGCGTTTTGTAGATCCACCTTGCAAATTGGGCGACCCACTCTGGAACGGATTCTCGCTGGAAAAGGCAGCGTCTTTCTTGGCATCTTGTTTCCTGTTCTGCACCTCTGAAGCATCGGTCATATCTTCATCTGCTTCAGAATCGGTGACTTTGGTCTTTTTGGGAGAAATGCGCACAGATATCTTCCTCGGAGTCGGCTTGATCGACTTGCGGGGCGATGGCTTTGCCACGGGCATTGCCTCGTCATCGGTCGTCTCCATCTTGGCAGACTTGCGTGGAGACCGCTTGATGTTCGGCGGTGCATCAACATCTGTGGTCTCCATCTTGACGGACTTTCGAGGCGAGCGCTTGATGGTGGGTGGCTCATCGTCATCGACTTCCATGCGCATGGCTTTACGCGGTGACGTCGACTTTTTGAGTGTCACGGGAATGCGGACTTCATCGTCCAGCTTGGCAGACTTGCGTGGCCTGCCTACAGACTTGGTCACAGTGGTATATTCTGGTCCAGTCAACTCGTCTTCATCGCTGCCAATGGCATGCTTTTGCGGGAGTTTGCGACGCGGCGTCTTTGCTGGGGTCTTAGCGGGCGTCTTTGAGGCGTCTTCAATGACATTGCGTGCCCTGCCAGGATTGATCTGCTTTGCCAAATACGAGTCGGCATTGGGAGAGACATTCTCATTGAAGTACTCGACCAGCTCTGCCTTCTTGGCGGAAGATTTCTATCGGGTCAGCTATTGTTTCGAGCAGATCTTTGTTGTTCTTTACAAAATCGACTTCGTGCAAAGTAAGGATGCGTCGGAGATCTGCCACTTTCAAGGAAGAGGGATCGAAGCCCTTCTCCAGGTAGCCCAAATCAGCTAGCTCCATTGCCGCGTGTGTTGTAGAACTGGTTGGTGCCCTCTGGCTCTTTTGTTGTTTGTTTTGGCCGCTGCTGCACGTGGATCGACCTACACCACAAGACTGTCAAGACAGGCACAAGTTACTTGAACAAGTTGGACTGTTGGAGGCCTAATCAATGGCAGTGCCCATGAGTCATGACCCTAGCTGCTAAATGCATAGGTATAATGATGCGTGTTCATGCTATCGCTGTGATTTAAATGTATAAGACTCCCTACAGAGTATTCCACCCTCCAATCCCAAAGTCCGTAGAGCTCATATCAAGCTTCTTGGCCAACCAGGTCGCAATCTGATGTTGCGTATACAGCTGAACAATACCCATATCATAGCGACGTTCATTCAGGAACTGCGGTTTTCCTCGTTTCATATCAGGGTCCGTCTCGCCGTGAATATCGAGATACGGTGCAGATCCGAAACTGCCAAGTTCATGCCGCATAAAGACCATGACACAACGCTTTGGAATGAAAAAAATGCCGAGTGCTCCTCCACACTTGCGACGGTGCGTGGTACATTCTCCAGCAGCTAAATTGTCGTCCCAGCAGCAGTGTGATTGGAAGCAAACAAACTCGCCACAAAGCATGCACAGAGCAGGCTGCGGCGGTGTCGTCTTGCATTTGGGGCAAACATACTTCTGACAGTACTCGAGCAGTGTATCCAGCGATTTTGGCAGCGGTGACAAAGTGAAGGGGAGAGGATGCGACAGATGCAGTAGCGTGACCGTCGGTGCCTCGACAGCCACACGCTCAAAGTGAAAAATCCAATGGGCCGCCAGGCTCTTCCCTGACCAATTGATCATTTCAAGGACAGTGCCGACGCCCAAGAAGGAACTCAGATGATCCAGCTCTGACAGAATGTCGGGTCGCTCCAAAGGGAACGTCAAACCAAGCACCGTACTAGCCAGGATGCTTGCTTTGCGCAGGAATGCAAGTGCATAAGCCTCGAGCAACTCCTTCCTCCGGTTGGCAGTGTGCTTGTCGGAGAGCGCGAGGACATCTTTGTGGAATGCCAGAACCTTGACGAGCTCGACAGCATAGAAAATGCGAAGCACTTCTTTGAAAGAGAAGTTCTTCACGCGCAGCAGCATAGTTACCTCAACAAGGACACTGAAAGCATCTTGTGCCATAATTGGCGTGCCGACAACACCACCATTGATGCCAGGCTGTACAAAGAGGCTCTTGTGAATTTCTTCGAGTCTCTGGATTGGGTTGCCTGCATGCTCATCCCCGTCTTCCGCCCGAGGATCAGGACTGGCGCCGACAGAGTAGTATCCGAGGGCAAGAAACTTCTCAATCAAGCTGCATTGCGCACGCAAGGACAAGACGTTGTTGTCAGAAAGCCCTTCGATGAGTGTCGCCACCGGTGATTCTTTATTGTCGTTGTGTGTTCGACCGCGAAGTGCCACCTCAATATCCACGATGGTTGCCGTAAACACCAGAAGCTGCTGCAAGTAATTCACCGGAGAACTCGAATCAATGCCTCGATCTCCTTGTGACCGATTCGTGCACCATTTGGTCAGCGTTCCCATGTATTGCACGTATGAACCTGGATTAATGGACGTTGGCTTGTCCAATGTCTCCTCCTGGCGAGCCTTGCGAAGTGCGTATCGTTCCCTGAGCAGATCGATCGTTACACCTTTCGCAAGCTGATCGGCGGCCCATCCAAGATCAAGATCCCAACCGCCCATCTCGTTCGATGGCAATTCTGGCAAGACATCACGAGATTCGGCCATGATGGGTAAGAAAAGGTTGCCAGTGGCCTGGCACAACGGACAGCGGAATTCAATGCGCTCAGTCACGTTGCGGCCAAGTTGTGTATAGCGCAAATGACGCTGCTTGACGGTTTCATAAAAGGTATTGTAGCACTCCCAGTGCATGAGATGACCGCACGTTGTGATTGAGTCCTTGGCAAAGGTAGGCTGATGCTCACTTACTGGCACCCACTCCAAATGCTCATCAAGCTTCAGTGGCTGCTTGAAGCTGTCTCCCGGAGATCCGCCAGGCTTTGGAGTGGACCGATCAAGCCTTGTTTCATGGAGGCAGCCGAGCACTCCATAAGTCTTGGCCGATGACAAATCTTGCTGGCACACCAGACAATTGCCTTTTGGGAAATACCAAGCATCATCGGCCTTGATGTCTTCTTCCTCTTCATCATCATCTACTTGGTTCAGGTCCATGAATGCATTCTGTGAGGCTTGCATGTCCTGAAGCAGCTTTAGCTGTCGGGCTTTTGCGAGAGCCTTTTTCCTTGCCACTTCATCTTCTTGGGGCGCTTCCAATGGCGGATCACCGGGATCTGAGTCTGTTTCCGATGCATCGAGCTCGCCAAGCAGACTATTAATGTAAAGAAGCTTTGTGTGATGAGCTTTGAGCAATGGATTGAGATGCAAGCGAGCTTCAGTGAGATAATTGAATACCGTCCAGTCCTGTTCAAGAAGCTGTGGCGGCAGGAATAGCGAATCACGCATCATGTCTTCGTGAAGCATGAGGAGAATCAGCTGCAGGAACTTGTCCGTTACTCCCTCCAATGATGCCACTTGTGCAGCTGGACACGCGGTCAAGCCAATAAGATACTCTGTCAGATAAGTCTGCACCGTTCTGGTCAGTGCGAAATTCTGCAGACCATTCCAAGAATTTGGAAGTTGCTCGAGCTCAGGAACGACGTTGACAAATTTTCTTTCTTCGAGAGCATCTTTGACCTCGTCTATTTGCTGACGCGTATAGCGGTAGAAGTAAGGGTCAACTTTTGCGTATTCCTGCTCCTTGAGTACAAATTTGCCAGTATCCTCGAGACCGATAGGCGCACGGAAGTGGGCTAGCTCATTAAGCACACTGTCGATATGCTGATCATCATCTTCTGCATCAATGAGCAATTTGCTGATCTCGCTGTAAGTGATAGGTCCAAAGACTAAAGTATGCCTCAGCACACGCACAAGATCGTCCTGGCCGTCTTTCTGCACGAGCCAACCGCGCTCAGAGAAGATGACAATTAAGAAATGAGCGAAGAGGTCCATCATTTGCAGCTCGTTGTCGTCCGCTGGAAGCTGGCCAACATTACAGACATGTCGAAATTTTTGAAAGAGGTTGTTGACCCGCTTGTCATTTTGCTGTGTCATAGCATAAGGATCCTGCGTCGCCGGCATGCTGGCGAAGTACCATTGTATGCACTGCATATCCCGATCGAAGCAGTACTCGCGGAAGCTGACGTCGGTGTAGTGATGGAGTTGGGCTCGCAACGAATGACCGTTGCGCACCCAGTAACCCGCTCGAATCTCCCACGTCCATTCCACAGTTCGCACAACAAAACTCATGATAATGTCGACGTCCTTACACTCTTGCCGTGGAACGACAAAGTTGCCACCTAACTGCGCATATTGTGCAAGAAGACCTGCCAGAAGCCAATGGAGCGGGTGATGGAAGCTATTTGCATCGATTGCTGGTTCGAAGAGCGGCATACGGTCTGCTGAGCCACCATAAGCCCATGCTAGCAATCGTTCGTAGAGTGACTGAAGCGCAGCGTGTGTCTGCTCCTTGGTCGCATGGACAAAGGTGTTAGCAAACAATTGCGCGTGTTTTGCGACCTGCATCATCATATTGAATGCATTGATCCAGGTTTCAGGCTCGTATTCAACGTGCTCTCCGATGACTTGCTTCTGTGGGTTCATGCCTTGAAACAAGGACATGAAGTCGAAGAACTGCTCCTGTACGTCTCGCATACCGGGAATGAGCCGCTGAATCCCCTTCGTCTGTAGCAAGTAGCGTAAATCATTTATGAGGTGGTAGTGACGACGAGAGCGGAACGAATAAATCTCGCTCGCTATCACGCTCTTTGTGTCAACCTGATGCGCAAAGCCAATTTTCTTCGTGGTGAAATATGTATAGATCGCTGCCAGGAGCGTTGTGAAGAATTCGTGTTCTCTTACCAAGCACTCTGAGATAGAAGGTACCGTAAAGAGCTGAACGGAAAAGATGATCATGGATGACTCCGGGTCGCGGTCCGCAAAAAGGTAGATCTCCGCCAGAGTTTTGTAGATGGTCGCAAAAGTGATACCCATCTGGCGCTTGAACTGCGGAATCGAAATCATAGTCGACACATACAGCTCACGCACAGAGAGCCGCGCGCTCTTCCATAGACGGAGGTCGACAAGGAAGAGTTTTGCAAGACGAGACTTCTGGATGCGACTAGGAGCTTGATGATTTCTCCAGTGATGGGGACAGAATGGCTCATACGCTTCGGCGGATTGTGTCTCAGTGACATCCGGTTGAGTAATAACGAGACCCTGTCGAGCGCGTGACGCATTGACTACACCCATAATCTCAGCCCGTTCATCTGGTTCCATGCGAGCGATTTCCTGCAGCAGATTATCGGCACCTAGTGTCAGCAAGTTAATAGAAAAGGCATCGTACCAAGCTCGATAGCTTCCTCCAATTCATCGTTTTCCATATCGTCTTCATCCTCATCATCGTCGTCTGTTGGATCATCCTCCAAAGGCTGCTCCATCGACCCAATCTGTGCGCCTTTGGGAACACCCACTTGCCAGTCCTGCAAAAGCTCTTCACAAATGATTTCGCAAAAGACCATGCTGTTGCGTTCATCGCCCACAAGAATGCTGAGACCAGCCAAGTCAAGAAGAATTTCGAGAAGAGCATGACTGACTTGCTCACGGAAGACATCGCGTGATGTTCGCACTGTAACGCCAAGCCTGATTCGTCCAAGGGCTGTAGCAATGCGCACTGCTTCTGACAACGACCCACTGAAGACAATCGCACGACCAAGCGCATCGACTGTATCTGCCACTTCTTTACCAAATGCCCGGGTACGCCTGCATGATCGCTTGACAAGATCAATGACTTCCTCGAAGCTGTGCTTTTCATCGTTCCACAACACCGTCGCAAAATGGGTCTCGGCTGCGTGCGCATCGAACTCTTCGCCGATGAATGTGCTTGCCTCAGCATCTTGCAAGACGGCTGCTTCTGAAGGAGGTATGACGGATTCCTTGGCATGTTCAAATGTATTGAGCAAAAAGTCGAGCATGGCCACCACCATGGTCCGCAAGTGTTCCTTCAACGCTGGGTCGACAGGGGGATTGTGCTGCTCCACATGAACATCTGAATGATGGATAGAGCACCTCATCTCCGCATTCCAAGCTTCTGGATCACCACAGTCACAGCAGCCTCCATGACCGCCATTGATGGAAAGAGTTACATCATGCCCAGTGTGGTCGGAAGCGCGGTAACAGCGCGCGCACATGACACAAGTATTGTCTAAGCCGCAGTCACGACATCGGTAGACTGTCTCGTCTGTCGTGAACATATGGCTACAAGGACGACCGCGCGCAGACTCGCTGTATTCGTCTTCTTCCACATTGCCTTGCTGTTTCGAGAAGGCCTTGTCCAATTGAATTCCTTGCTCCGCCAAGAGTGCTGCTGGGAAATAGTGGTTTCCGTGAGCCATCAACTCAGCGTAGACGAGCTGTCGCAGCACGCGCATGAGTCCATCAGCATCGAAGGGCCAGCCGATTTCCCATACGGGTCCACCTAATGCCCGTAGTTGTTGCGAGAAGGATATGCTGGACCGTTTCGGAGCACGATCGTCCGCTTCAGACATCTGCGACTGCCTGCGCCGGCGTTTCGAGCTCAAGTCGGTAATGATGAGGATGCTTCAGACGCTTTGTATATCTGCGACGACGCGCTGCTCACTTGCGCTGACGTCTTGCGAAGGAAGGTGATCAGATGGCAAAAGCCATCCCAAATGTGCAGTCGAACCCGTCGAGGCAATGCCAGAGCTACGGTCTGAATGCGAAAGTTGATCCACTGATTAAGCCAGTCTACAGAGTATCTGACGTTGATTACACAATGTCCAGTAGCCAACGATGATGGCGAACAAAAAGTTAAAAAACAAAGCTAGATGTCGGACTCGAACCAACGACCGCCTGATTTGCAATCAGGAACGCTAACCGCTGCGTCAATCCAGCCATGTGCTGAGCGACAACGGTTGGTAAAATATAAACTAAAAACTAGGAATCAAATTTTCAGATGGGTTACTTGGCTTCGTTGCTAAACAAATTCAACTACCCAATCTACGGATGGGTTTTAGCAAGTGCTGAAGCTGTGCAAGGCGAGACTAAAATTCGATTGTAGCGGCTCGTTCTGCCTTCAACCATGATCGACAGCAAAAGGATTCTGATAGACATACACACATCTCCATCAGCTTGGTCAAAGACCACTGCACCGTGTGTGTGGCTTCATGAGTCGCAGACAGTTTATAAAGTAGGATCTATCTCGTTCCAGCGAGGTCGAATGGTCTTATGACTAACTCCACTCAAGCTTGCCTGCAACAAATTGTTCGTTACCATGTCATGGCAGACAAGAACCTGGACAGAAGGACAAAGGCTCGAGTTTCGTGGTCCTTTACTTTTTCAAAAGATTGGCTCGAATCCGAAAGTGAAGTTAAGCGGTGGAAGCTCTTCCATGCTCTTGCCTGCTGCATTATTTCTCTTGAAATGCAGCTCTGGGAGCTGTGCTTCGAACAACGGTGCATTATCTGTCGTATCAGAGACTTTCTGTTGCATTTCCTTGTCCTCCGGCTGCTGAGCCACCGCAGCGCCAGAACTCATGATCTGCGCCGTCGTATAATCACCTTGATCTTCCATTTCTTTACAAGCCTTGTCGATCACACCATTGAGAGATTCCTCTTCACTCACCAGACTTGCGAGCGAGACTGGGGACACATTAGCATCTGGAGATATGGGCTCTCGGAGTTCTGACACGGGCGTCGTTGATCGACGACGGACTTTGGGCGGGTTGAGCTTGAGAGGTGGGGTGGAATAATTGGCCTCCGGTGTAAAGCCTTTGGTAACAATCTTGGGCTCCAGCATCACACTCGTCTGGCTGCCTTTGCACGTGTTCACGCGAGAGCTGACCATAGAGGGTGCCGTTGCTGATGGCCCGAGAAGACAGGGCTCTGTCAAAAGCGGTACTTCCGCTATTGATTTTGCAGCAGAATCCTTGAATTCCGCTAGTCGAGTCAGCGATGACTGTGCCACGTCAGAGAAGCTCTTTGAACGGCGGCGTTCGCGTAGCTTTGCTTGAGCGCTACTGTGTTGCACTGCTACCTCTCTGCCCGGCGGCATCGGTGTCCCAAGCATAATGCTATCGGCCACGAGCCTCGCAATATGTCTAGGTGGCCAGGGAGGCAGTGTCAGATCCACAGCACTCTCCGTCACAGCTGTTGGCAGGACGCATATGAAATCATTTCTGCCTGTGCTCGAGGTTGCAGACCTGCTCTTGGTCGAGTAGCAAGGAGGAATAGATTTGAGCTCGTCACGATGGAGCGTCGCAGATGACTCCAATCCAGTGAGTGATCCGTAACGAAAATTAGAACCGCTGGAGGTGGTAGAGGCCACAGTCGACGCCTGTGAGGACATGCTTTGGTGAGACATGATGTGTCCAAAGCGAGCAGGGTTCGAATGCTTGTCGCCATTGGAATCGGCGTTCGACCACCCTGACCGACCGCGGCCCTGACTGCTCTCTCCCTGCCGAACAGCACCACCTGACTTGATAGATGCTGCCGTCGATATTCGAGATTGTGCAGTCTCATAGTCAGTTGCATTTAAGGAGGTGGTCGTTGCTGGAGAAGATTCTCGTGTGATCTTACCCAGCGCAACCGTTGTTTGAGAACTGCTACTCTGGCCATCATCAGGAGTGGCCAGTGCTTCTGGCGAGACAGACTTGGTCCACGCAAGACCACGCAATGAATCCAACTCTTGCTTGAAACCACTCAAGTCCAGCTTGAGCGTCCGTAGCATCTTGACGGAATCGCTCAGGTCAACATTAGATGGCAGTAAGGCTCGCATGGCAATAAAGTCTGTCTGCAAAGCAGCCAGTTCTGCGCGGCAGGCAACCAAGTCTTGTCGGAACTTGTTCCCTAATTCTTGGTTGCGACGGGCCAAGCAGTTTGCCATGTCAATCTCCTTGCGCAATCTTGCCACATCATCAGCAGTATTACTTGGTGGTACTGCCGGCAAAGTTGCGGAGGGAGGCTGCCTTGACAGAGTGCTCGCTGTCGAATCCTTCCTGATGCACGTATCGATGCGCGTATCTTCTGGCTCGCTCGAGCGCGACGAACGAAAATCACGTAGCGCAGGAGATTCTGTCATTAGCCTAGTTGGCTTGCAGAGGTTCATACCCTCAGTCTCAAGCTCAGCCGGTTTAGGCGGCAGTGCCTTGGTCAGCCTGCTACGCATCTTTCTCATGGTGCTTGTGTCTGCAAAAGGGTGCTGGCAGTTGGCGCAACTTGGCGCTCATGCTGAAGACAATTTTGTTGGTTCAGGAGTAGGTTGACAAACATCAAGCTTCATTTGCTTCATGCTCCTCAGCCGGTTCAATCTTAGCCTTCTTGGCGAAGCCGTCAAGAGATTGCTGTCCACGCTTCTTGCCCCTCTTGACAGGGGACTCAGGAGACTTGGTCTTGCCGATTTGCGGACTATCGCCGTAGAGCTTCGCGTCGTAAGCTTCCTTCATCCCAGCAAGTGCCACTTTGGCTTGCTCTTTTTCATCAAAGATGCGCTTTGGATAGTCTTGGCCAAGGATGCATCCAGCAGCCTTCATATCAACCTTGCTCATCAGCCAAGGCTCGTAGATATACTTGTCAGGCACGTTTTTGAGCTCCGGGACAAACTCCCGAATCAATGCACCAGTCTTGTCCCACTTCTTGCCAAATGCCACAGGACTGTAGACACGGTAGTATTGCGAGAAGAAGGCTGTGCAGGATAGCCATTGCCAATTTCCGACATTGCAGGCAGTCTCGTGATCAATCAAAAGCTCTTCGAAAACTTGAGCACCTTTTTCCCATGCAATATAGCAATGTCCGCGTGTCAAGAAGCAGGCGACTGAATGCCGTGCCAAGTGGTGAATCCATCCATCTCTTCGCAGTTGGCGCATGATAGCGTCGATCCACGGGAAGCCTGTGCGGCCGTGCGTCCAGGCCTCGAGCCATGCCTCTGCTTCTTCGTCTGGCTCTTGTAGCAGCCTCCAGGGTATGTATCGGCAGTGCGCATTGCCTAGCGTTTGTTCAAAGTTGTCGATGCCGTATTGCGCGGCAAAGTACATGTCTCTAAAGAGCAACTGTCCTTCAAGCGAAGCCGGTGGCTTTGATGCGCCAGAGCCATAAGCTTTGCAAACGTCCATGACGCGCCAGTAAAAGGTGCGAATAGATAGAGATCCAAAATGAAGATGTGGAGAAAGCAGGGTCGTCTCTGGTGGATGGAAGACTCCGGGATTTGTCTTGGGCTTTTCAAAGGTAGCTGTCTTCTTCTTATCCGCCATGTATGCTTCCAGTGCCTCCAATGCCAGTGTTTCGCCGCCTCGATAAGGCCCTTCAGCCGGCTTAATGTTGATTTCCTCCATGGTAGGCACTGAAAAGTCGCCATTCGGACCAGCAACTTGGTCGTATGAAGTGACTCTACCATCGCCTCGAGCTGGCTCATTCAAATCTGGAGCGTCTTGTATCTCGTCCTTGGGTGCTTCCAATTTTATATCACCGGCAGAAGGCAGCGATGTTGGCGCTTCGATAGGTCTTGGTACAGGACCAATTTGTGATCCAAGCTTTTGGACCGCTGCTAGGGTCATGACTGGCTTTCCACCATGCAGCTTGTTCAGCTCTATTGGATCCCACAGAGTTCTACCGAGCTTTGAGATAATTTTGACACCAAGCTTTTCAGCCATTGCTCTCACTTGTGTATCTCGAGAAAGCGCGTATGTGTCCGTGTCTTGCTCAAAGACTAGATGCGTGATATTCCAGTCTTGAAGGGCTTGCTTGAGTACATTCAAGGGGTTACCTCGCAGCACGAGCAATCCATTGGATCCAGTCAGCTTCTTGATACGTTTATCGACATCAGCTTGGCAGTCAAGCAGGTATCGCCAGCGACTTGAAGAAACGCGAGCATGGTATACATAGTGAGGATCCCATGTCCAGACGGGGTACAGGACTTCAGGCTTCAGCTCAAGGGCAGCATGCAGAGCAGGAGAATCATGCAAGCGTAAATCTGTGCGGAACCAGTAGATGACTCGAGCTGCACCCATCGTGCAGCACCTTGGATGTGTAGTCCTTGAACAGATCATCTGCTGCAGGGGTAATGATGTAACGGCAGCCGCCAACTCCAGATGGGACGGCACCGGGAATATTTTGGCAGCACGGACTCAAAAGCATCCGCAAAACGATCGCAGCACGAATCTACCCATCATCATGTCTCTTGTGGCCACGCTCCCGGATGATAAGCTCGAGATTCTCAAGACAGCATGGACACAGCTCTTCACGCGTCTCACCAATGACAGCACAACTTTGTCGCACTGGCAAACGACGTTTCCCGATGAGGCGTCTAGCACGCCAGATGAAGCCTCAAAACACATGCTTTATGAGCTGTTCGACCTCGCTGCGTTTGATGATATGGATCATACCATGCTGCGGTACCTCAGAGCGCGAAAGTACAATGTTGACGCTGCGCTCAAGATGATGATTGACACGCTCATTTGGCGAAAGACCATGGATATCCGTAAAATCATGCAGGAAGGTGAAGAAGCGCTTGAGAATAGACTGGTGGATGCTGGAATGTACTTTATTTGGGGACAAGACAAGCAAAGCAGGCCGATTGTTTTTCTGAACGTCGGCAGCTTCTTGCCAACGCACAACAAGCAAGAAATTGATAGCTTCACGCGCTATCTTGTATATCACATGGAGACGGCTCGCTTCTTTATCGGCACGAAAGGTGTCATGGCCTTGGCAGATCTGTCCGACTTTGGCAAGAAGAATATTGGTATGCAAGCCACCATGCAATGACCTTGCTAACAGCAGATATGGAGATGGCTAAAGTGTTTGCCGCACTGTTTCAGAACCACTACCCAGAAATCCTCGGCCAGGCACTTGTTGTTGGCAGTGGCTTCAAAATGATGGTCTTTGAAGGTGCATACTCTGTCATCAAGATGTTCCTCGATCCTGAGGTACGGCGAAAGATTGCTTTTGGCAAGACAAAGGATATTCCAGAGTACATACAAGCCGACTTCATCCCGACTTCGCTCCACGGTACATTCGAGGAGAAGAAGATTCGGCAAGAAGCACCAGCGGCGAACCCACCGCGTGAGATTGATGTGGTTGCACTAAAGCAACGTCAATTAGAGGCCATCACCGCCTTCAAGGACTTGCCGTGGGGCGCAGAGAGAGATGCCAAGAAGCTGGAGCTGCGCAAACTCTGGCTCGACATGGCTGCGTCAAGACCGCAAAACCTCTACCAGAGACTAGGCCTCATTACAGAAGAGGGCGTCAATTGGGACAGGGCATTACAAACAAGCAAATAGATGGGCAATGCATGGAGGTTAATCAACAAGTCGTCCTCGCTTGCCATGTGTCTGGCCTTGTCGGATTCGGCCTGAACCATTGACAAGTATTTGCCTAATTCGAGACAACATGTGCGACATGTGCGGGTCCTTATACTTGTCGGTCTCCCGCACTGTTCAAGCAACGTATAACGGCCACCGCAACTGTGATCGTTCAAGCGACATGGTCGGGCGTGTACACGCAGTAGCGAAGCAAACACATCCGCTTGGCGTTCTATAATTCCCAGCGCTGAAGCTTATGACGCGATTGACGACTTGCTTTATGCGCTCTTCGGCCTATATGCCTTTTCAAGATGTCGATAAAGTCATGGTAGAGGTCCTGCCGTGCGAATCTAGACAACCAAAGGACTTATTATCTCCAAAATATTATGATTGCAGCCATGCGAGCATTCTCGACCATAAAAGCCACGGACGAGCGTAATGCCAAGAAGCAAGACTTCCAGACCTTGTGGCTCGACATTGTCAGTGACACGCCACCGGATATCCTTGCACGCAAGGGCCTTGTGAAGGACAACATTTTAAATCAGTGTATACTACGTAGCCTGTGGGCACTAATTCGTGAAAGTATCTAGCAGGCACGAAAATAGAAGTTCTTGTTATACTTGTGGTGCTTGTACTCTGTAATAATACACCAAGCTACAATATGGTTTTTCAAAAGCCCCTTGCGTTCATTGATTGGGAAATGTATCTAGCAAGCACGACGGTAAAAGTTTTTGTGGTGCTTGTGGTGTTGCTTGTACTCTTCAGTGCCAGCTTTCTTGCCCTTATGACCTGGCTGCTTGGCTGAGCCCTGTGCAGCATCGATGCTACCAGCAAAGGCATTCAAGTCGACCGTGTCAGATTCGATCAAAGTCTCGACCGTCTCAATCACATCTTTGACAAAGCGGTCCACGAGTGCGGTGTGGAATGATTCGCGCACAACGACACGCAGTACCTCAACTTTATCTACTGTTGGTGGCAAGGAATAGTTTGGTGTGATCCACTGCTTGACACGCATAAAGGTCGAGATGGCAGCCTGTTTGACGTGTGGGTACTTCTTGCTGAAATCGTCCGTCAACCTGAATGCCACGACTGGCAGTGCAGGATTGAAATCTCCAGGGTCGACATCGCCAGCGACCTTCTCTGATCCATCAGAGAGGGCTTTTGTATTGTATAAAAATTCGCCCTTCTTGCGGTGCACGTCCGAGACACATTCGAAGTAGCCAGTTGCCTCAAGTGCAACAGAGAGAACTCGAGCATTTTCCAAGTCAGCGAGTCCAATTTGCTTGTAGCCTTCAAAGCCCAAGCGCAAAAAGTTGTAGTACTGAGCGATGACTGTGGCACCACCCCTGGAAAAATTGAGGGTGTAGGATTCTTGCGTTGAGCCGAGATAGTGCAACTCAAAGACAAGTTCCTTGGGTAGCTGGTCTTCGTCACGGAAGATGAGCCAGCCGAGACCAGCGTACACCAGACCATACTTGTGACCAGAGGTATTGATACTCTTGACACGAGGAATCTGAAAGTCCCAGACATGTTCAGGTGTGACGAATGGCGCAACAAACCCGCCCGAAGCTGCGTCAACGTGAATAGGAATGGAGATGCCTGTCTCCTTCTCGTATTCATCCAGCAAGTCAGATACAGCTTGCACATTCTCGTACGTGCCAGTGTAGGTGGAACCAAGAATGACAAAGACTGCAATCGTGGTTTCATCAAGCTGTTCCTTGATCTTGTTGATGTCCAACACATAGCACGACTCTTTACTAACAGGAATCAAACGGTTCTCAACCTCAAAGTAACGAGCGAACTTTTCGATGGCGACCTGAGCATTGGATCCCATAATGCAAGAAGGCTTGGCTGTCGATTTACCGGCAGCTTCCTGACGTTTTTGCCAACGCTTTTTGGCAGCAAGTCCAGCCAGCATAATGGCTTCGGATGAGCCAATGGTGGCTGTTCCAAAAGCCTTGCCAGGTGGTCCATGCCAAAGGCCAGAAATCATAGACACGCATCGAGCCTGCATGTCAAGCATTGCGGGATATTCATCCTGTCGTCAGTCAGAACTAGAGTGCTTGAGGCCTTGAATCTTACCATGTCTGAGAGGTTCTTGGCAATGTTCTCTGCCATGAGCTTGTCGGCTTCGGGTTCCATGTACGTGTGCACAAATGATGCCAAGTTAAGATTGGTTCGGCCATCAAAGTCAAGCTCATCGTGAATCAATTGGTAGCAGGCAGCCGCAGGGGAGCTTCCTTGGGGAATCTTCCACTTTGGCAAGTCTTCAAACTGAGCTATTAGCAGTGTATTATGTTTAGCAATGGCCGTACCGCCTCGTAACGACCCGAGTAGGGTGTAGAAAGGGTATTAATGGATTCGGCCAGGACCTGCTGAGCCCGGTTACCACGAGCGACTTTGAGAACCTCGTCTGCGTCAACGTGCTTGTGAAGAACCATTTTGCCTGTTCGCAAAGGTGTAGGAAGGGTAGTGAAGAGGACGTCGTTGCTGGGACTTTCTTTAGCGGGGGCTGACGTCAGAAAGCTTGGCATATCTAGGCGATCAGATGGCGGCAGATTGAAAAACTATGGCAAAAGGGGTTATACCCTTTTATACGGCACAAGCATGTCTAGTAGCACGCGGCGAATGATCCAGAGATGTGCGTGGATACTCAGGCTCACTGCCATTGGTAGACAAGCTCGAATGCTTCTCTAAGCGGTCGTCGTCAGGCACACCTCTCGTATAGCTTGTCGGCTGTTCGGCAGAGAGAGCCTGGTAACTGACACCATCGCGCTTGACAGACGTATCGATAGGAGCAGACACAAGCTGTGCTCGACTTGTAAAACCTTCTTGCAGCGGCAGACCCTCTTCCAGATGTTGACTTGCACGATTCTTCTTCAGCTTCTTCTGTTTGATCCATGGTAGAATCGCATTGTAGATGAGGAGAACGGCGAGAACAGCCGTCAATATTGATTGAAGGGCAATCATAACAATAGAAGCAACTGACTTCGTCGTATCTGCAATGCCCAGTACGTCAACAAAGATGAGCGTCCCGACGAGTGTCAAGATGCGCACAACGCTGATGGATACATTGACCACATTCGCCTTCTTTCCGTCATAGGCACGCGTTGCAAAGAGAAAGACAATCATGAGAACTTCGCATGTAAGCTGTCCGATGACTTGTATCAGCCCATGTCCATCTCCAAGGGCAATGAACATTGCTTTGACGACCGAATAGAGAATACACGGCACAAAAAACCACCAGAATTCTTTCCGAAACTGGTCATACAGAAAACCATACTTTTGAAGGCTTGGCTTGTCTTCGTAGAGTCTACTCGCGCCGAGACCAAGCTTCTTTGCATGTTGGGCAATTCGTGTGACTTGAATGGTAAAGAAGAGGAGAATGGCAGTAAAGATGGTGAGACTTGCGCCTGCCAAGATCGTGGCCGCCCAACTATCTCCATTCTTGAATTGATAGAGGCAAAGTAGCGTCCAAGTGCCGTAAATGATGAGGATTGATCTGACAAGTAGACCGGCGGTCTCGGTCCAGAAGTTAAGGCGAAATGTCTCCAGAACTTTTGGCAACTTGCGACCTTTTGACCACAACTCAAGCACACCTTTAGCCAAGAAACAACCTGCTAGTAATGCGCCTAAGACACTCATAAAGATGATGAACATGGTCATGAATGTGTTCTCCGATGGCACCCTGATCTCCTCAACATAAGCTTGGATACCATTGACGACCTTGGAAGCTTCCTCTCTCTTGTGTAGCTCGGACCCGCGGATCAGGTTTTGCCGCATGAGGATATCATACGACGACTTGTTAATATTACCACCCGTTTCGCCACGAAATCGATCAATCGCTCGCTGCATGCCTGCCACAGCAACAAAGCCATTGGACCAGGCAAAGTTCTGGGTGAAGGCCACATAAACACCTGGCGTATCCACACTGAGTGCCCCACTCCAAGAGACATCCATGAAAAAATTGAGGACTGCCGTGAAACTAGGTGCACTGGCAGCAGACCCAGCCGCTCCACTTGCAGCTGCACCGCCTGCTCCTGTCAAAGACGCCACACCAGAGAGGGCGAGCGCCGTCAGAGCGATACCGGCTGTTGCAACACGAGCACCAGAGTTCCTCGTTGTTTCTGTATTACTGATCTTTGCTTGCAAACACGCAACCTCCTGTCCGTCTTGTGCATGCAAACTCAACTGTGCAAGACCCTGTAAATCGGGGACAAGCCAAGCTGCTGACGGGATCTTGGACATGACTTCATTGGGTATATGCACCGTTCCCTTCTCTTTAAAAGGTCCAGCCTGCATCGGACATAGTTGCTGGATCTTGTACTCGCATGGATCAAATGAGTACCGTGTGGCCGTCACTCCATATGCTTCAATTGTGAGCTCCGCCAAGATGGGTGTCTTTGTTGTTGCGTTGCCGGCGACGGCAAATGTGAGCGACTGATTGCGCCGGTCGATAGAGAGGCTAAAATCGGATACAGTGATGATGGATGACTTGGCGCAGGTCGTGTAGCCATCTGCCTTGATAATATCGCTGGCATCTACGCGCAGCAGAAGGATACTTGTCAATAGAATGTGATGCATTGGTCTTGAGAAAGAGGTTTGCTGCCCCTGACGCTTTTGAAGGAAAGGACGCGCCGTGGGTGTATTTTTGAGAAGCTAAATAAAGTCACCATTTCTCATCAGCTGGCCAGTTCAGCAAGAGGCTAGTAGGGCTTACCAACCTCGTTATAGTCGATTGGCGCTCCGTCATCTCCCATACGCCCTTGCTTTACCACAACCTGCGTCAAGAGACGGCCGCCATCGAGTTCGGGCAAACGCACCTCCACAAACTTGCAGCCTTCACGCTGCAGGAACTTGGGGTCTTCGAAGAGCTGCACGAGTTTCTCCTCTGTATCCACCAGCCACGTCAAGTCAGTATCGCCACCAAAGTAGCGCATTGTCTCCAGGTAGCGCCATTTCGTGTTGATCTGGTTGTAGTGCTTCTTGACGCCGTGCAGATACTTTTCCACGGTGTAGCCTTCGTTATTCATGAGGAAGATGGTGCATGGCAGGTTATACCGCACAACGGTGCTGAGCTCTCCAAACGACATTTGGTAACTGCCATCACCAAGAAAGCCAATGCAGCGGCGTGTACGTGCAGCTGCACCACCCACGAGACTGGCAGTACCAAAGCCAATGGAGGCCCACATGTACTGAGCGACAATCTTGCACTTTTCCGGCAGCTTGAGATCGAGCAAGCCAAAGCCACACGTACCCGGTTCAGCAAACAAGACATCACCAGACTGGATGTACTCTTCAATGCGCGACCAAAAGAACGGGTAAGAGACGAGACCTTTGGCAGAAGGCTCCTTTGGACGAGGCAAGGCCAAGTCTTTTGGGATTGGCACAGTACTTGTGATGGTTTCGTTTTGCAACTTCTTGATGAGCTGAGGCAGCATGCGCTTCATGCCAACACGCTCGAATCGTCCACCACGCACAAGTGTATATGTCGAGTGCAGCTCGACCACCTTCATCTTGCTCGTATCACAGGAGAAGAAGCCTGTGTTGAGGTCCACGTTGATGTGACCCAAAAAGATGACGAGATCAGCAGCTTGGAATGTCTTTTCAATCGACTCCAAGGAAAGCGAGCCACAGTAGACACCGGCGTAGTTTGGGTAGTGCTCGCTGACGCTCGACTTGCCCATGGCAGACTGGAAGTAAGGCACGTTGGGCAAGGCACGGATGAGCTGATCGCACTCCTCCTCAATGTGGTCACGATTCGCACCAGCATCCATGATGAGAACAGGTGCTTTACTTTCCTTGAGTAGGCCGACGATGTGGTCCACAACAATAGGCTCTACCTCGGGCCAGTTTTCAGGTTGCTCAAGATTGAGCGGTGTCTCAAGGGCCTTTGCATCAAATTTGAGATTGACGAGATCCTGTGGCAAGGAAATGTAGATGGGCTGATTTCTGCGAATGCAAGCTTCAATGGCTGCATCAATCTCTTTGGGCGTTGTTCGCTCAGTCATATTGACCTGCGCAACCGTGCACGTCTCCCAGATCTTGGGGAAGGTATCTGGATTATGCTGCGGCCCCAGCGTATGATGCAGGATAAGGCCCTTGTTCGTGAGCTGTGTGGAAGGCGTACCAACTAGGTGAATGACTGGAATCTGCTCTGCATAACTGCCACAAAAGGCGTTGAGGGCCGACAGCTCACCTACGCCGCAGGTACTCACAAAGAAGCCTGCACCCACGACACGCGCATAGCCATCTGCAGCATACGCACCATTCAGCTCATTGGTGGCGCCTATCCACTCGAGCTCGTCGTCCTCTTCGATATTATCAAGGAAGTGGAGGTTGAAATCGCCAGGGACACCAAAGACTTGCTGATAATTAGTTTGGTGCCGTGCATTGGGGAGGCCTTGCCTTGATGCCGAGCTCCTTGACACGGGCAAGCAGATACTTGGACAAGGTAATGGACATATTGCTACTGGACTGCGGCCCTCAGCCAGACCTGGGGGAGGAAGGCCTGTTTTATAGATTGCTCACAAGTTTGGGCTTTGATGCGATTCGGAAAAGCCGTAGCAAGCGCCCAACCACAATCGACACTTTCGTAGTTCCAGTTGGCTATCGCGAATCCATACTCCTGAAGTTCCCAATGCTGGTCCTGAACTTGAGAGACCTGGTACTAAGGAAGTCGGTACAGACGGCGACTAGCTAGGTAATTCACGGGCTGAGGACATCACAGCCTAGTATCACCTGTTCCCTGACCTCAGCTAGATGAGACGATGGTCTGAGCCGGCTCAATGCGGCACTTGCCATCAACAGCACGCAGGGCCCAGGGGGTCCCATGTTTTATCATGTTTGCGAGCGTAAGCTCGGCTCAATTGCCGCAGCTGAGTCAATATAATCAGGAGCTCGCTGATACTGCTGTGATGCGGCTATGGGCGCAATCGCTGAACATCTAAGAGCGCTGTTTGCATTACACCACCGTCTGATTCACTAGGGCGACTGACAGCAAGGCCTAACGTGTTCGAGACTGGAGATGTTCGTGGGTATCTTTCACGAGAGGTGAGTTCTCTACCGTGCTGCTTGCTACCTAGTATTGAACCCCCTTGTCCAAATCTTGTCTGTCATGAATCAACCTCTCGAGGACGAGTGACGTCTGATGAACAGATCTCATCACCACCTCAAGCTTACAGAAGGCTCGTCCCCTCAAGCTTAGCGGAGGCATCGCTGGCATCGCTATGGTTTTGCGACCCCTGCTACCTTTCGCGAGCTTGCGCATTGCTGAGCTCGGCTCCTTCACCTCAGTTCCTACAGCCGCTTGATAATCCTGCCATTGATTGATTCCAACTGCTGAGAATTGAGTTTATTTGATTATCAACGGGCCCCAGTACGTGCTAGGTGTATGCATGGTCAAATGGCACAGAAGACACAGACTTTCTGGGGACTGACTTCGCCTACCCATCTGAATGGCAAGTGCCGAAATAAGCCCGCCCATACGCAGTCACAAAGAGCTGTTGAAAGATGAAGATAATGCACAACAAAGACAGGGGTCTTCTTGAGCTCGACATGGCTACCTGTACATGCGAACAGCGTATTAGTGTCTTGTTTGCTCGGCACTTGCTCAATGGTTGCTGCACGTGCTGTTCGAGCTTACGAGAGGCGAGATTGGGGAGATCCGAGTGTGGCCTAGAGCAGACTTGAAGTTTTCCTCCCAGCGCAGCCAAGTCGCACAAGGAGCACCGCAAGTCAGCTACTGCTCTCATCTCTACCAAGTCATCCACCCAGCAAACACCCCCTCGTCCCGCTCGCCTCGCAGCCTTGGCCGCCGACACTTCCATCACTTGATTCTCCCTCATTCACTCTCGATACACCCTCAACTTTACACTCGCGCCCCAAAACATGTCAGCTACAAAAGATCAGGCCGTAGTGGCCCAAGTCCACGACACATCAGACAAGTTCCTCAACACAAACTCCCCAGAATGGGCGGCCATGTCGGAGGAAAACCGTAAGCTTGCAGCACTTGGCTACAAGCCAGTCTTCAAGCGAGAATTTTCAGCCCTCTCGACTTTTTCCTTTGCATTTTCCATCTCCGGCTTGTTTGCTACCATTACGACCACGTATTCCTATGGCCTCTATGCCGGTGGTGCACCCTCTGCAGTTTGGTGTTGGCTTGTTGCCGGCGCTGGCTGCATGTGCATTGCTCTTTCTGTTGCCGAGCTTGTTTCTGCTTACCCTACATCCGGTGGCCTCTACTTTACCATGAAGTACCTCGTACCCAAGAACCAAGTTCCCATTGCCTCTTGGATGTGCGGTTGGCTCAACTTGCTTGGTCAGGTGGCCGGTGTCGCATCGACTGACTATGGTTGTGCACAGCTTTTGCTCGCTGCAGTGTCCATGGGCAGTGACTTTAGCTACACGCCCACACCTGACCACACTGTTGCGGTGATGGTCGGTATTGTCGCATTTCACGGTGCAGTCAACACCCTCTCCACCCGCTGGCTCGATCGCATCACCAAGTTCTATGCCATTTTCCATCTCGCCGTCTTGTTTTCTTGCTCAGTGGCACTTTTGGTCTTGCAAAAGAATAAAACATCCGCTCGCGCAGTCTTTGTCGACATTGTGCCAGCATCTGGCTGGGACAACAAGGGATGGTCATTCCTTTTCGGCTTCCTCTCCGTCGCTTGGTGCATGACCGACTACGACGCTACTGCTCACATTGCAGAAGAGATTGAGAATGCTGCTATTCGCGCTCCTCAGGCTATCGCTTCTGCGCTCGGTCTCACGTATGGATTGGGCTTCCTTTTCAACATTGTCCTTGCATTCACTATGGGCGATGTCACGGAGATTCTTGCATCCCCGATCGCTCAACCTGTTGCTCAGATCTTCTACAATGTCATGGGCAAGTCTGGTGGTATTACATTTACAGTGTTTGCCTTCATCATCCTCAACTTTACGGGTATCACCGCCCTCCAAGCCAATGCACGTACCATCTGGGCTCTGTCTCGTGATGAGATGCTCCCAGGCTCCAAGTTTTGGTACAAGATCTCCTCCGTTACCGGTACACCCATCATCGCCGTCTGGCTCAACGTCGCCTTTTGCTGTTGCATCAACCTCATTGGTTTGGGATCCTACACTGCCATTGCTGCCATCTTCAACGTCACAGCCATTGCACTCGACATGTCCTACTGCATCCCGATTGTATCTAAGCTGCTGTACACCAAGAAGCTCAATGCTCAGGGTCAAGGCTACAGGCCTGGTCCTTGGAACCTCGGTAAATGGTCTCCCTATGTCAACGCATACGGTGTGGCTTGGGTCTTTGGTGTCACGACCATCTTTTTGTTCCCAGTCAGTATGCCAGTCACACCAGAGAACATGAACTACGCTGTCGTCTTGTTGGTTGGTATTGCCTTGTTTGCCGCTATTTACTGGTTGTTGGGTGCCAAGAACTACTACACTGGTCCTCGTACGAGTGAAGAAAGTGACATGCATGCCTATGCTGCTCAGATCGAGGCTGAGGAGTCTACCAAGAAGCCATAGATTGGACGACTTTATCAGGTTGGGTAACCCTTTGCTATGATTTGGTTCAGATAAGAAACAGTAGTGTATTGGTTTAATATTATATGGTTTAATACTATATCGCGTGCTGGTCGCTCATCTGTGATTTTCTGACCTGTGTAGTTCGCGATGTTTGACGTAGAAATGCATGGTAGTCATACAAAGCTGAGCATGATGTGTTTGAGGCGGCCATGTAATATAAGCAACGGACCAACACTACAATCAAGGATGTTTCCCGACATGGAAAGGGCTGAGCAGGCCACCAACGCTGTCGTCAACGACCTGTCGCAAGTCAACCAGCGGATAAGCGACTTGATGAACGACATCGCCGTTTTGCGTCTCGCTCATCAGACCCCTCCGCGGCGAGTTAAGGGCAGCCCAGGCTGCGATTATCCACTTATCTGAAAGAACTGGCCGCCCATCAAGCTCACCCCAAGTCAGGGCCATAAACCCTGAGTCCTTGGCTTCAGTACCTGGCAGGCTCCTCTTACTGTATCACTGCATGGATGTACCATAAACATCTGTAGTATTTATGCATCTCCAAGCGACACGACCGCCATCAGGCGAGACTACAACTTCAACTTCAACTTCATCTGTCGCCCGAGCACAGCTCAATGGAGGCCTGATTCATTGTCTCGACGAGAAAATCTTTGGCCTAAGGAGGGAGATGCCGCTCGTGAGGAAGAGCGATTGTGCGACAGAATAACGCAGAAGCGACAAAGAAGCCGGAAAGAGTCGACGCCGCAATTGACGATAAGGTGGTTTTGTCACTCTTGTTGTGCGTTACATGACTTGCACGCCACGCTCGTACTGTCCAGGGTCTAAGTCCAGTCCAATATTTGTTCCTCGCCGATGTCTGTTCAGGGGTCGGAGCACGTGTTCGCTGCTTATCGGCTGATTGGGCTGGCTTACATCAGCAACTATTCCCAAGCTTACGTAGAGGAAGTGATGGCGGGCCTAAGACTAAGAGTACTGTTTTTCCATTGACTGATACGCTGCTACCTGCTGCCTCTGACACTCCCTGCACAGACTATGCTGCTTGGGCTCTTGCACTTTACCTCAGCGGGCGATCTCTCCAGTGCGCGATCTGGCGCAATCGCCTCCAGGAACAAGGCAGAGATATCAACACCACACGACCAGCCCACCTCCCCTCGCGCACTCCATCGTCGCAAGCACTGCGCCTGCAAACACACAACAGAGACGAGAGTGTCTGCCTCTACGGCCCGAACACTCGCGCACTTCCATCGCCGTCGCGCCATTTTTCGCCCTTTATTTGTCCCTTCAATTCGCGGCTAAACGGAATTTACAGGTCGACGTTGCATATAAAAGGCCCTAAAGTCCTGCTAGTAGTCCCTCAACTCTACGATCATGTACAAGCAACAAGCGCACGCACCAGACCGGCATCATCATCGCGAAGAGGATGATGCAAGCGCCATGGCCACCATTCACCCAATCTTGGCGCGCATCCAACCTAGTCGGCGTTCAAGCGATCCAATCACCTTATTTTCGAATCAGGAGTCAGAAGCAACACACCCAAAGCCTGCTGGACGCCAACCCATTTTACCGCGCGTGGGTCCCTCTGGCTTGTTTGCAGGACAATCTGCCAATGCCGTGGAATCATCATTACTATCGAGTGAGTGTGATGGTCAAACGACCAGTACCCGTACAAGTCTTGGTTCGGCACTCGAGGAAGTACTGGATAGCGTCGACCAAGCAACTGAAGATCTCGCGCGAGTACGGTGTCAACAACGCATCACAGAATGGCTTGGTCAGCAATCTTCCACCACGCAGCATTCTGATAAGAAACGAAGACGCTCTCATGAAGGTGAAGACCGTAGGCGCTCACGTCGCTTGTCTGCGCGCGTTTTGCGCGACTTGTTGCATCTCGATGCAGATTGCTATAGCTTACTCGTCAAAGCGACGAGTTGGCGTGGTAGGCAGCAGCTGAGTGTTGCCCAGCAAGCGCATGCGCGTGTCATGGAGCAACAACTGATGGGTACGTGGACAGCTTTGACACAGCGCGACACGGCCATGTTGCAAAGCAGGTTGCAGCAGCAACGGAGTGGACCCTCGTCCTTTCCCGGTGAACAACCACTCAGTACGCGTGTTCCACTTTGGGGGATCCCTGAAGAGCAAAGCTCACAAGAAGAAGGTGGACCTGGTACATTACAGGTCTTGCTGCGTTACCTGCGAAGCTACTTTGAAGAGCACGCTACCACTGCTTCAACTGCACCGTCCACTGCCGTCCCTGAGTCTGCAGGGAGCAGCAGTAGCTTGACGGGGGACGTTGCCGAGTCTCAGCAAATCAATCGTGCTTCTATGCATGCGAGTACGGTCGAACGCAGCAATATACTGCATCGCACGCCTCGTCCTTCCTTGTCTCGACACGCATTGGTGGCAGCACGGGATGGAAGTGTTCGTGGGAGTGTGCAGTCTAGCTGTTCGTCTTCCTTCAAGACGGTCTCCCTACAGACGGGCAGCTGTTCACGAGCGAGTCATCGTCGACCGTTTGAGCAAGGCAGTCACTTCTGGGAGGTCATGAGTTATCGCTCGAGCCTCCAGAGTGGTGGGCCTTCCCACGCTGGCGGTCATTGGGTTGTGTAGTGCATGTTGTGTCGCTTTGATCTCTTCTCATCTCTAATCACCCTACGAAGTACTAAGTACTTCTTACTAAGTACTACTATTGGTCTACTCAGTACTGAGCAGCAGTTCTAGCAGTCCGTTTCTCTCACGCTCCGTCGCTCAGAAAATTTAAAGCGCGACGACGAGCAGAGAAGAAGACTCACAACCAGACAAACCATGTCGACCGAGAAACAGCTCGCCATGATTGCAGACCTCGAGGGAGAAGAGTCCGACATGGGCTCCATCTCCTCCTATGACGAGGAGGACGATTTCCTCAACCCCGAATTCGCCTCCATTCTCGGTGCACAGGTAAATTCACCCTTGTCTTCAATAAAATAAGTGAAAGACTAACGAAAGCAACGTGTTGCCGCCCTCAAGACACCTACTGCCCTCTTTGGCCTGTGTGTCCCTGCTGGTGGCGAACCTGTGCCCATCATTGACGAGGATGAGCTCCCCCAGGCCGTCCGATTGACAATGGCAGCCATTGACATTGCCGATGACGATTCCACAAAAGCTTGTCAGCTCAAAGTCATTCGTCGACCCATCTTTGATGAAGACTCGGATGAAGAAGAGTCCATTGATGAGGAGGAGATGTCCATGTACACGGAAGAGTACACACTCTGTACACTCAAGCCTGGCGTCATCTACCAGCAGACTCTCGATGTCACCTTTTCCGAGGGTGAGATGATTTACTTTGCCTCGACGGGTGATTGCGATATTCACATCACGGGTAACTACATGACACCTGTGGATGAAGTCCCGGAAGTTTTCGACTCTGACTCCGAGGACAACGAGGATGACCTTGACTCTGAGGATGACGAAAATGACGAGGACATCTCCGAGTCTGACTTGGTTGCTCTTGAAGCAGAGGAAGACTCTGACGAGGAGGAAGATGTGCTTGATGAGATTGACGCACGCATTTCTGCTCTTGAAGAAGCAGAAAATACCTCCAAGAAGTCCAAGAAACGGCGTGTGTCAGCTGGCGACGAGGATCTCGATGCTGTGATGGATGATGCCGCTGCAGAGAAACCCAAGAAACTCTCCAAGAAGGACCGCAAGAAGCTCAAGGCTGCCAATGGTGAAGCTGTGGCTGCACCCGCCGCCGTCTCTGAGGACTCTGAGGATTCCGCCAAAAAGTCAGTCTCCTTCAGCAACGACACAAAACCCGCTGCAAAGCTTGTTGCTGGTGGTCTTGCCATTGAAGACCGCAAGACTGGTGAGGGACCCAGTGTCAAAAGTGGCGCCAAGGTCGCTATCCGATATGTCGGCAAACTCAAGTCAAACGGCAAGCAATTCGATGCCAACAGCAAGGGCAAGCCATTCACATTTACCGTGGGTAAGGGTGAAGTCATCAAGGGCATGGAAGTCGGTATCATTGGCATGAAGGCTGGTGGTGAGCGTCGTATCACAGTCCCTGCAGCCATGGCATATGGTAAGAAGGGCTTGCCTGGTATCCCAGCAAATTCCGACCTCGTCTTTGACTTGAAGCTCCTCAAGTTTTAAACATTGCAGATAGGAACCTTTTAGAGTTTAGCAAATCCTGAATTGCCTTTACTATGAAAGTGGCACATTGCATAGCGTCTTGGCAGTCAACGCCTTGCCGTCCACCATCAACGGCACACCCTTGTACGTCGCCACCTTGTCGTCGTTTGCCTTGAGCTCAGTAACGACCTCTGACCAGACTTTTGTATTCTTTTCATCAGGTGTGCCTTCGAAACCTTCAACCTTCACCAACGTGCCAAGCGCGGCATCTGCAGGTGGCTCCACGAACTCAACAACATCCGCCTCCTTGTCAGCAGCACACAACACCATGGCTTCGCTGGTGACACCGCGCAACTTGGATGGTTTCAGGTTGCAAATGGCAATCAATCGTCTTCCTTGCATCTCCTCCAATGTGAAATGATTGGCAAGACCAGACACAACCGTACGAGATGGCATGACATCGCCGAATGAAATTGTCTCGATGTAGAGTGTATCCGCTTCTGGATGCTTCTTGACTTCTGTAATTTCGCCAACACGCAATTCAATCCGTGAAATATCCTTTGGCTTTTCAACATGCTTTGCCGATGCCTTGCCACTACCGTCGCCACCCTTCTTCTTCGCTTCCTTTGTTGGTTTAGCAGCTGCTGCACTGACAGTTGGGTAGGCACGATCTGTAAGCTCTGCCAACTCTGGATTCGCTTGCCAGGTTTGTCTGATTGGTTCCAGCAGACTGTTGATGGCTGCAGCCACGCCCTTTTTGAGATCACCCGGGTGCAATGACTTGTCGGCAAAGGCACTTTCTAGTTTTGCATAGTCTGTAAATGTGACATCGCCGCCAAACTCTGCCTTCCGTGGAAATTTCATGCTAGGCTGACCATTGAGTGACTGAAAGGGAAACACCACAGACTTGACAAAGGCAAGTAGACCATTTTCAGTGATATTGCCTTCCTCGCAAAAGGCCTTTTTGATCTTCTTTTCCACTGATTTTGCATCATCCAACAAATCGATCTTGCTGTCTGGATCCGATGAGGACATTTTGGAACCCATGAGACCGGGCATCATGGGGTTCATGAGATGTGCACGTTTGGCATAACCCAGGGCAGGCAAGTTTTCTTGAGCAAAAGTGAAGATCTTGCGCTGGTCGACCCCACCGAATTGCGCATCGACGCCGAGGTACTCTTCATCTAGAGCTTGTAGGCCAGGATACAATAATCCAGACAAGGGAGGATGATCTGTTTGCTTGACAACCTCTGCACCAGCCTTTTTGAAATCATGCTGGGAGACGAGTGCTGATAGCCTGTACACATCCAATGTGTATTTCTGAGAGAGCTGGTAGTCTGTGCCTTGAACAAATTCTAATTGGGCAATGTTGATGCCCAGAGAAGTCAAGGTGGCCTTGATGATGCTAGAATAGTACTGCGTCCTGAACTTGAGCAACTCCCAGGGTGCTTTTTGATTGTCGAGGTACGCATGCAGATCTGCAAAGAGCACCTTGACCTTACACCCGGCCTTCAAGAAGTCGGCAATCTTGGTCAGGGCCACAAAGTAGCCAATATGGGGCTTGCCCGTGGGTGCTGTTCCCCAGTACATGACAAGGTCTCGCTCCTGGAGGATCTTTATGATGTCCTGCTCGCCCAGTACCTCCTGCAGGTTCCGTGTGATGAGCTCGTACTTCTCCTCCGGCGTCATCTCCTGCCAATGTATGTCTCTGGCACTCGCTCCATCTCTTGACCTGGATCTCTTGTCGCTGGACGTCGCTGCCCTAACCCTGACTCACTTTTCTGCGACTTCACTGAAGACCAAGAACTGAAGACCAAGAACTGAAGACCAAGAACTAGAGACCAAGTACTGCAGACTCACGCATGGACGCATCTATAGCGCAGGCGCTGCAGTCCAGCCTCGAACATGCCATCCAGAAGCGATTCGGCAGTGAAGAAATGGCACTCGCGGAATACATCGTCGTCATGATACAGAACGGCAAAGATGCACCAGCCGTCACCGCAGAGCTGTCAGACCTCATGGCGACCTATGACCCTTCCTTCACAGACTTCATCTTTGGGGAAGTCGCGCGGCTGTCTGTGCCGCCTGTTGCTGCACCTACTACGGCTGCACCGGAACCCATCAAGACGGAAGAGCTTGCAGATACAGACATGTCAGAGACCAAGAAACCTGCGGGTGGCGTTGGTATGGGATACCCAGACAAGCGCGCTTATGCCAATGTCCGACAGACACTCGAACGCAATAGTCAAGAACGACCTCGTGGAAGACCTGAAGTCGATGGCGTACGGCATTCCCCCTATGGCGCACCTACAGGACCCAAGGGCGAGCATGCGCGTCATGGATCAGGTCCCATTCGAACTGGCCGTAGACCTATGCAAGCACCACCCATCATGCCAGTCAACATGGCAGGTATGCTTCCAGAAGGCTTTCCTATGCCACCTCCCGAATTCTTTGCCCAGATTGCACAGCAGATGGCATTACAGCAACCACAGCCACAGCGGCATTTCCGTACAACGCGTTGTGCAACTTGGCCTGAATGCCGAAAAGCAGAGTCGTGTACGTTTGCGCATCCAACGACTTACTGTGCGCGTGAGCACTGTGCGCGTGATCCTGGGTTTTGCCCTAAGTTGCACCCAGATGAAGGCATCAACTTGGAGGAAGCAGTCAAGAAGCAGGCAAAGATGGATGCCGATGTCACTTCTGGTCTTGTTCCTCGTCATGTCCCTCAGGCTGCACAGGGTGCATCGTACGGCCACCAGCCGCGCACCCCCCGAGTTCCAAAGCAGGATGATGGATCTACACCTATCTGCAGGTGGGCTGAACAATGCACGAATCGTACCTGTGGCTTCACGCATCCTTCACCGGCATCGAAAGACGGCTCTAGTATCGTTCTGGACTCTGCATGGTGTGAAGCAGGCAAGGACTGCACCGATGCACAATGCAACAAGGGACACCCATCGCCTAGTCTCAATTACATGCAATCAGACACAGCTGCGAAAGCATGCAAATTCCAGCCATGCATGAATCCAAACTGTCGGTTCGCCCATGCGCCTGGTCAAAAGGGGACTGCCAAGCCAGCACCGTTGTATAATGGTAGTTTCGGCAACAAGGTGTGGACAGCTGCGTCTGCACCCAGTGCTACAGCTGAACGCGCGTTTGTTGAAGGCGAGGCGAGTGAGAAGCTAGCGGCAGTCAAGGACACGGAAATGACTTTATAATCTACTGAGGCTTTGGCTTTATACATTACACTTTCTGTACAATTGATGGACCTTTGTTTACCGTGCGTCTTCTTCATCCTCTTCCTTGACAGTCGCTGGACCCAAGCCTGTTGGTAGATCGTACGTCCGTGCTTTGTACTCTTGCAAAGCGAGCATGACTTCATTAAAGGGCAGCATGGCAACCTCCTCCAATGAAGCAGACACGGACTTGGAATAGTGCAACGTCAATGCTGCCAGCGCATTCTCCACACGCGTAAGCAGATTTTCAAGAACAGCGGCCAACCGCACATCATCGTCTTCCGCTGAATAGGCCTTGACAATCTTGCCACGCAAAACATTGACGCGATTTTCATGTCTCGGCTTGTTGCCACGAATCATGGAGCACAGACTCTCCAGCCTAAAGACCACCGTGTATATATCAATGATGTTTTCATGATTGAGCACACGCTGCGATGGATCTTGTTTGACCTCAAGTTTCTCAACATGATGCAGCCGACCCTTCAAGCTGCTCGGATACGCAAGCGACACAAACTCTGCATTTTCAAGACCTTTAAGTTTGCGTTCGCCAAGCGGCACCACCTCAAACCCAATGCGCTTGAGCATTTGCATATCCTTCTTGACCGTCAGCATTGTTAGTTCATCGCCAAACACCTCTTCCTCATCCTCAAGACCCGCAGTGCCATGATCCATGCGTTGTCGGTGTGCTTGTTCCAATAGCTCCAAGTCTCGTACAACATCCGATGAGACTGTGATTTGACCACCATCTGCAATGCTGCTGATTCGTGCGGCGCGGTTGACAATAGGACCAAAGTAATCCATACGACGCGTGATGGGATCCACTTCGCATACAGGTGCACCCCAGTGAATGCCCATGCGTACACTTAGTCCACGGAAGAGCAGATGTCCGGATTCTTCATCAAAGATCTCCGCACCATCGCGAGAGTCGAGAATCTCTTGTGGCCAGTCTGCCGTCAAGAGTTGTGTCTGAACGGTAAAGCACCACAGAAGGGCAGACGTCACGGTTGAGAAACACACCATAAAGGCGTCTCCTTCAGTCTTGACCTCGTAGCCGCCGATTGATCGCAGCTGTCGTCGCATGATGCTGTTGTGGATCTTAATGGCAGATCGCATCGCCACAGGATGAGACTCCCATAGCAAGGTGGAATTTTTGATGTCGGTGAAAATCATGGCAAGCTCACCCACAGGCGGTGCCACTTCACGCGTCAGGCGAGCGAGAGTTGAATCGGCAGGTTGATCAGCCGCTGCACGACGACGCGATTTGGTCGTATGCCCAAGAATTAAATCTTCATCTGCAACAAGGAAACCGCCTGTTGCAGCACGCGCAGCAGATGCATTGCGTAGCTGCTTGGCCATCTTGGCCTTGCGATGGAATAAATCACCCACGCCGATAATCATGATGGAGAGCTTCTCTTGCACGCCATAGGAAATGGCAAAGTCACGCAGTTTTTGAGCTGCAAGCATGAGATCTTCGCGCTCCGAGCGAGCAATGTCGACTGCAGTTTGGAGTGTCATGACGTCCCAGAGATATTTACTTGCAATGATGATGAATTCATCCTGCTCCGTCAACTCAACTTCAGCGACATGCGGCGCCGCTTGGACAAAGGGCGTCAAGTGGAAGTATCCCATGGATCGCGTCACGTCTGATTGGTCATTGACGAGACCATCGCGAGAGACATAACCGCCTGCTTCTCGAATACGCTCAACCTCAGAGGCATCTCCTGCATTGTGCTTGACACTGAGTAAGCTCGCCTCGCCATCTGATCGTGACAGGACGGCAAGTGTGTCGCCGACGTTGGCAACATAGGCCTTTTTGCCAATCATGTAAACGAGACACACTGATGCACCAGCTGTACGATCCTGGGAGGAAAGCGCAGAGCTGATGTAGCTGGTCACTTGCATTGCACTTGATAGTGACACCATCGACGGACGTTGGAACGATGGAGACGGCAGAGGATGCATCAGCGGCGTCTCTTGACTCAAGCTTCCCGTCTTGACGGGCAGCGGTGTGACCGCAGTACCGAGTTCCTTATTGAAGCTCAAAAAGGCTCGACGCAGCGCATCAGGTACTTGCTCATCCTTGCGCAACTTTTTTAGCTCCAAGGCAAGATGCTCTGTGAAAAAGTCTTGGAGGTGCTTTGCAATTTTGCTACCGCCGTGTGCAATAGGCGAACCGTCAAACATGCCAAAGATAATTTCAGACTCTTGACCTTGGAATCGAGGAATGACCATGTCAATGATGGAGAGATGCTCATTGCGACCAAGCGTGTCTGCTTGACCGTACGACATGTTGCTGATATCAGAACCAGACAATCTCACACGCCGATCTTCTGACTCTTCAGGCACGGAGTCAATCGTCAAGGTCAGGTCCATCAGCCCCAGCACGCGCAATTTATTCAGCGCACCGAAGTCACTGAGATTGCGGTCCCGAATGGTGGTATTGTTGCTGGGCTTGATTTCGAGGCGCTTATTGCCAGACAGGTTGAGGTATTTGAGATCCAAATTCCAGTTCCAGTTCCAATCATATGGCCAATTGGCAGTATTGTACTTGAGATTGTTGGACCCAACGTCAAGGACCATGAGTCTTCGAATCTTTCCAATTTCTGCTGGCAGTGACTGCAATTTGTTGGCATTGACATGCAGAACGCGAAGTGTTTGCATGACCTCAAGATCATCGGATGGAAGACTCGTCAACTCATTGCCAGACAGGTACAACTCGACAAGATGGTGCAAACGCCTTAGACCACTCGTTGGTACTTCGTAGATATCATTGAAGGACAAATTGAGCACACGAAGTCCTTGCAGCAACGTGATTGCAGAGAAGCAATCGTCATCCAAGCGATTGTCACCGAGAAACAGATATTTGAGGGACTGCGCCATAGCATTCAAACCACGCGTAGTTAACGAAGCCTGACTGTTCTTCCTCGGTGAGTCTTCAGCTTCTTCCACAACAGTCAGCAAAGTCGAGCCATTAGTCGGTACCTCGGAGGCTGGCTTGACATTTACTGGCGGATCCGGGAATGCTTTCAGCAAATTAGAGGATGCATTGAGAGAAATGAGACCACCAAGCAGCCAGACCTCGCCCGGCAGACTCTTGAGATTATTGCTGTGCAAGTCTAGCACGCGCAGATCACACAACTTGCCGATCTCACTGGGCAACTCCGTTAATTGATTGCCTGTGCAACTGAGATGCTGCAATCGAGTCAAATTTCCAAGCTGCGGTGGAAAGTAGGTGAAGTGATTGTTGTCCAGCACCAGCTTGATGAGATTTGTAAAATTGTCAAACATGGCATCTGGAATCATGGGCAGCTTTGCGTTCGACAAGTCCAATGAAGTGAGCGTCATTGCATTCGTGGACATGCTGAACTTCGTCACGGGGCATTTGTTGAGATGGAAGAGTCTCGCGGCGGGGAACTTGCTGTCCACCACAGTGATGGCGTTGTGACCAGCGCTGATGCTTTCCAGTAGCGGACACGATGCCAGTATCTCGAGTGTTGTGAGCTGATTGAAACGCAAGTCCACCTCGCGCAACGATACAAGCTGTGCAAAGCTACCTGGAAGGCTGCCTGACAAATAGTTGTTGTTGACAAGCAGGCGTTGCAGCCTCGACAAGTGTCCAATCTCCTTTGGTAGCCTTTCCAGACGATTGAAGGAGATGTCGAGGTCCTCGAGATGATACAAGTCGCACAGCTCAATGGGAAATTCTGTAAAGTGATTAAAGGACAAGTTGACGCGTCGAATATTGATCAGACGTCCCAGTGTCGCTGGTAGACTCATGAGCCTGTTGCTTCGCGCGATAAAGCTCAACAAATTCGTGAGCTGATGAATGCGGGAGTCCAGCTCCGTCATCTTGTTGAAGGAGACATCCAGCAAGACAAGTGAGCTAGCGGCCATTACGTTGCCTTGCAGTTTTGGAGATTCATTATGCGTCCAGACAATCGACTGCAGATTCGGACAACCCTGTATAAAGTCGATGGGAATGTCGAGAGACAGATTGCGCGAGAGGTCAAGTGACCGAATTCGGCTCGCATATTTGTACAAGACAATTGGAATTGTCTGAACGTTTCTCCCAGACAGGTCAAAGTGTTCTGTATTGCCTGCATCCGTATCGGCATCCTGTTGTTAGCTTTTGCAAAGCGATGGACTCTCCTACCACTGAGAATGAAGGCGCTGAAATAGTCTTGAAGATGAAGCGACAAAGATATGAATTGTCTTCCCTGCCAATTTCCTCGACGCGATCATTGGGTGTGTACCCAGCTTGCTCAAGCAACTGCTTTTGCAGCAAGAACGGCTTTTCCCAGGCTTGTAAAATGCGCGACAGGCCATTACGCTGCAGCAGAATTTGGTGATTCGCCACAGAAGTGAGGAAGAACTTGCGGCCAATGATGGACATGAGTGCTTCAGTAGTGGTATTCAGTGGACAAGACACAGTGGCAAATGTCCAGTCGCCGCGGTACAATCGCATCTGATGATGCGGTACGCCGCGCTTGTCGGATTGGGAGGGCTGCTTGCCGACTTCTTCGTTACTTGCAGCGGCCGGATGTGAGTCGTCTAGCGGATCATACTCGTCTAATAAACCATCATCTCTTGCAATATCCTCGGGTCTCCGCACAGCCCATGACTCAGGCGGCGCCCAATTGGCCTCTTCGTCTTCTGGCGGCTCGCTGAAGGGCGCCACTTCTTTGGAAATGGTAAAGTCCGTCGATGGCCGTTTCGAGGGAGGAGCTTTTTCGACATCAACGATGCCGCTGAGCTGTGAGAGGTCCGTGTCGAGAACGAGCTCATTTGGATCGCCTGGCGTGATGGCGTTTGCTCGAGAAGTGCGCGATGAAGTGTTTGGAGAAACACCAGAGTTACGCCCCGATGAAGACAGTCTGTCGATGGTTTGTCTGCGCATGGATGGAAGTCTGAGTGAGGATCGTTTCGAACGCGGCGTCGCAGACTCACCCGCAAAAGGCGACGAGAACTGTGGCTCTGCAATTGAAGCTTGCGATACGGACTCCTGCCGCGTTTGACGTTCCTCCTTTGCAGATGACTGCTTCTTGCGCTTGTTTAAGAGATTATTGAAGAAGCCTTTGGACTCTTTCCGTCTTTCCTTAAGAGAAATCGGTGCAGATGGTGGCGCGATGTTGCTCATGCCAACCCTGTCACTCATTGACGGGGAGCCTGGTATCGGGTGGAGAGGCTGCAGGAAGGGCGTCCTCAAGCTGAAAGGGTTAGGTAGCTCTAGACTTGGCGAGTCCAACGCAGAGTTGTAGCCAATCTGTTTGCCTTGATAGAGAAACGGACTGACAACCTCGGGTGCAGCAACAGGGAGAGGACTTGGCGGCTGCTGCTGTTGCACGTCGTCGCGCGAGCTGGGTCGAAAGAGGCGAAAGACCGAGTCGCGACGCTCTTGTTGTCCTTGGACCGCAACAGACTGGGGACTACGTAGCGCCGGAGGTATCGGCGCAGCCTGTTTGCTAGGTCCAGCAGTGAAGGGATTTGGATCCTCTGAATGCGGGCTGATGGCTAAAGAGAGATTTCGCTTTGCATCCGAGCCAATGGTGGAGGGACTGGGAGGTGACCGCGATCCACTTAAGCCATGCGCCGATGCGCGTCCCGAGGAATCCGCAGTAGATGGACGCGATTCACCGTTGAACAAGGACTTGTTTTGCAAGCCTCCACGAGCAGAAGCGAAACTGGAGTTGAAGTAGGTTGCACTAGGATTTGCCTGTACCTGTGAGAGGACCTTTTGGAGCTTCTCTATGCGGAGTGCATCGCCTTCGAGAGGTTGAGTGCTCTGCATTGCATTACGCAATCACCGAATCACAGAGAAAGGCAGAGGATGTCAAGCTCTATACTTGCTGATACTTCTACGCCGCGACTCACTGCAGATGAAGCCCTGGCTGCTGTCTTGCCTTCGTGTGTCGGTGTCGGGTGTTTGTGGTTGTGTCGTCGTTGCGTGTTGTGGGACTCAAAATCAAGAGGCGACGCGGGGGCACATAGACAAGTTGCTGTAGACGATCGATACGGACAGATATAGAGGATTGATGGGCAGGCCCTTGCTTGATAGGAATTGCTCCTCATGCCGGTCAAAGGCCGTCTCGAGCTTTGGCTGCTGCGTGCGTTTATCACCGTAACCTACTCGATATTGTACTTCTCCTTCGCAGCATCAAGCGCCTGCTGTCGCTGCTCAAGACTCGATGCACCGCTGGCCAGCAGCGTCTTGTCGACCTGGTGCATCAAACACACAAGGTAGCGCTCCTGGAAGTTGAAGCCCTGCAGCTTATCCAACGCCTGCTTTGCATCGACTGCAGATTCATAGACCACAAACGCCGTGCCCCGTGTCTGCTGTGAGTCGCCTCTGCCCCATTAGCATTTGAACCACAAGGGTGTACTAAACATACAGCCTGATCTGCCGTATGGCGCCGAAGCGGCCGAACAGATCAAATAGTTCTTCGGTGGTGACCTTGAATGAGAGGTTCTTGACAAACACGATACGATGAAAGAGCTGTGCGTCCCTGCCTGGTATCCGGGACATAAGGCCCCTCACCGCCGCTGCTCTAAGCAAGCCAGAGTATGTCGTCGAGGGTGCTGCGTCATTTTTGGTCTTCCCCCAAACTCAACGAAGAGCATCCCAGCACTCTCACCAAGCACTCCAAAGGCGACCAGGACACAGGCCCTTCTCCTGAATACACAAACAGACAAGCCAGGGATCCAAAGAAGCTCAGAGAATCATGCCTCCTGTCTCCGCACGAAAGCCGCCCAAGCGCAAGGGCTCCATGTACTTATCCCTACCTGCTCTACACAATGCTGATTGAACACAGGCTTGCAATTCCCGATGACCTCAAGGCCAGGATCACAGAGCTCGAGAAGCTCTTCACGATCACCCCAGACCAGCTCAACCACATTGTAGACAGTTTCATTGGTGAATTGGAAAAGGGTCTTCGAGGCGATGAAGGTCATGATATTCCCATGATTCCTACATGGGTGCAGGGCTATGCCACCAAGGATGAAAGCGGTAGCTACCTTGCTATTGATATGGGCGGCACCAATGTTCGTGTTTGTGAAGTGACGGTGCTTGGCAATGGACAGTACGACTTGTCTCAGGCAAAGTATCGCATCGTAAGCAACGCGACGGCTCATGAAGTAGAGCTAACAATCAGCCTGAAGAACTCAAGCACGGTGAGCGTGATCCCCTTTTTGAGCATATCGCCAAGTGTGTTAGAAAATTTATCGATGATCATCACGAGGGCGATATGAAGAACATGCCCATTGGCTTTACATTCTCTTACCCTTGCTCCCAAGACGCCATTGACCACGGAGTGTTGCAGCGATGGACCAAAGGTTTCGACGTCAACGACACGGAGGGCGTCGATGTTGTGCCTGTCTTTGATGCACAACTCAAGAAGCAAGGCCTTGAAGCAAAGACGACGGCTTTAATCAATGATACTACCGGTACCCTGATTGCCTCGAACTATGTCGACCCCGAGATGCAAATTGCTGTCATCTTCGGAACTGGCTGCAATGCCGCGTACATGGAGACTCTCGAGCACATCCCAAAGCTACACCATTTGCAGTGCGACAAGAGCACACCCATGGCCATCAATTGCGAGTGGGGAGCTTTTGCCTTGACACCACGTACCAACTATGATGCACTGATTGACGAGCAGTCGCCTCGCCCTGGCCAGCAAAAGTTTGAAAAGATGATTGCTGGGCTATACCTTGGTGAAATTGCCAGGCAGGTCTTGCTCGACTACTTCAACCAAGGCGTTCTGTTCAAAGGTCAGAGCTTCGACAAGCTCAAAGAGCCCTACTCGCTCGAGACGGCCGTATTGTCTGAGATTGAGCTTGATGCCAACGAGAACTTGATTGATACACAGGACCTCTTCAGCAAGCAATTCGGCCTTGAATGTGACTTCCCTACATTGATACTGATTCGTCGTTTGGCAGAGCTCGTTGGTACACGATCAGCAAGACTCTCTGCTGCAGGTGTCGCAGCCATTTGCAAGAAGAAGGGCATTAAGTCTTGTCACGTCGGTGCAGATGGCTCCGTTTATGCCAAGTACCCACACTTCCGTGAGCGCGGAGCAGAAGCATTGCGAGACATCTTTGGCGAGCAAGGCGACAACATCAAGATTTTGCCCGCAGAGGATGGATCTGGCGTCGGTGCGGCTCTCATTTCTGCTGTGGTCAAGAGGTTGCACAAGGAGGGTAAGCTCGTCTCGTCCAAGGACGAGGATGGCAAAGACGTGAAGGAGGTGACGGACAAGGTCAAGGACCTTTGATCATTTTACGTATCACGTATCATTGAAACCTATTTCCAATACCACATCCATCAAAATGTCTGACCAAAGGCAATTCATGCAAGCTGCAATGGACGAAGCTAAGAAGTCCATCTACACACCGACCGCCTTCTGCGTCGGCTGTGTGCTTGTACAAGGTGACAAGATCGTGGCAACAGGCTACTCTAGAGAACTCGAGGGCAATACGCACGCCGAGCAATGTGCGCTGATGAAGCTACCAGCTGATGCAAAAGACCTTGACTGCTATACAACCATGGAACCGTGCTCAGAACGGCTCTCTGGCAACCTGCCCTGCGTAGACCGCCTGATTGCCTCGGGCAGAATCAAGCGTGTCTTGCAGGGCGTCGCTGAGCCGGCTGACTTTGTGGCCTGCACTGGTAGTACGCGGCTCAGGGATGCCGGTATTGAGGTGATTCACATCCCTGGCTATGAAGAAGAGGCCCTGACGATAGCACGAGGGGAAGCCAGGTAAAGAAAGGCCTTGCTATAGCGCCGTCTTCGCTGTCAATTTTGATAAAAAGTTGACGGGACACCACATAGACAAAGCTCAAGACACAGACTCGAGGGCTGCATGCTCCGTCCGTGCCATGTCTGCAGGCAGATAGGCGTCATTCGCTCATTGATCAAACCACGGAGACTTGCTACGGCTGCCTCTGTTACGCGGCCCCTCGCATCGCGACCAAGTATAGCAGATGACGCCGCGTTACGACAAGCATTCGATATCTCGCGGCAGGACTGGCGCAGAAACCTCAAGGCCACCATCGGTCTGACACCGCGTACCGGCCTCTTTCATAATGCCTACCTCAAGACGCCCGCAGGCTTCCCGCAATTTGCAACAGATGCGCTACATAAGGCACAATGGCTCGCCAGGGAGATCTCTGAGCGGCACGCAACATTGACGCCTGCCGCTGTCGTCAAGGCTCTAGATAGGCTGAGCGATACCCTATGTGCAGTATTAGACCTTGCTGAGCTGGTCCGCAATAGTCATCCAGATCCAGCATTCGTGCAAGGTGCAGAAGAGGCTTACGATATCCTGCATGCATTTATGAATGAGATGAATACGCATACGGGTCTCTTCCAAGCAGTAGCGCATGTGCTTGAAGACCCAGACAGGTCAGCACAGCTGGGCGTGCAGGAACGGGCCGTTGCACAAGCACTCTTGGCAGATTTTCTCAAGAGCGGTATCCACCTCGACCAGCATGCTCGTGCGCAGTTCGTGACGCTCAGTAGTCACATTGCGCGTGCTGAGCGACAAGCTTCCATGGATCATGCTCCAGCTGCAACTCGCCTTGAGCTACCAGTCTCCAAAGCTCGCGGCTACTGGCCAGCCGTGAACGGTGGTCTCATGACGCCTGATGGCCGATACATTAAGATACCAATTGGAGGTTGGGAAGCTGAACAAGCATTACGCTCTCTTGAATTACCAGAAGCAAGGAAGCAGCTGCTTGCAGCGATGCAGACGCCACGTCCTGACCAGATAGCCAACATGGACTTGCTCTTCAAGCTGCGTGCCCAACTCGCCCAACTCACCGGGAGCAACAGCTTCTCCGACTCCCTGCTCTCCCGACAAATGGCAAAAAGTGCAGGCAAGGTCGAGGCGTTCCTAGTCAATCTCGGCAACAGATTACAACCTGCGGCACGGCGCGAGTCGAGGCAGTTACAAATGCTCAAGCAATTGCGCACACAGGCAAAGATGCTGCCGGAACTACATTTGTGGGACGAAGAATACTACAGTGCCGTGCACGTCAAACAACAGACATTACAAACTGCACCCACGCATGATCTGTCTTCTTACTTGTCTGTTGGCACAGTCATGCAAGGCCTGTCTCGATTGCTCACACACCTTTATGGTCTGCGTCTCGTTGCTACAGACTTGCGTCCAGGCGAAGGCTGGCATCCAGATGTTCGCCGTCTTGACGTCTTGTGCGAGAAGCGCGGCTTGATCGGCGTTCTCTACTGCGACTTGTTTTCCCGTCAAGGCAAACAGCAAGGGCAGGCAGCACATTTTACCGTCCGTTGTGGTCGTAAGGTGGCAGAACAAGATTTGCTACCGGGCGAGCTCGAATTGCCAGATGGGCGACTTTGCGGGACATTCGATGGCATTACATATCAATTGCCTGTCATTTCATTGCAGTGCGACTTTGGTACGCTGAGCTCGACCTCATTTCCAACATTGACGCTGGGCGAGGTCTTGACACTCTTCCACGAAATGGGCCATGCTGTGCACTCGATGCTTGGAACAACAGACTTCCAAACAGTCAGCGGAACTCGTGTGGCTGCTGACTTTGTCGAGCTGCCATCGCAAATCATGGAGTCTTTCTGCGAGTCTGCGCACGTTTGGCCACTCTTTGCTCGACACTATTCTACCGATGCTCCCGTCCCTACTGAGCTCATGCAGCGTGCGATACGCAATAATCAGCACCTGCATGCAACGCAAGCCTATCGGCAATTCTTTCGCGCACTGCTGGACCAAAGGTATCATTCCGCATTGGCCACCCAACAAGACTTTTCCTCAACCAACATCTTGCGTCAGCTGCATCGTGACTGGGCACTTTCTGATCCAGAAGACACAGTCAACGCTTGGCATGTTCAGTTTACTCATCTAGCTGGCTATGGAGGAACGTACTATGCCTACATCTTTGACAAGGCTATTGCTGATCGCATTTGGGATCGCAATTTTGCTCGGGATCCGCTCTCACGACGCGCTGGTGAGCAATTCAGCCAGGGACTGTTGGCGCACGGCGGTGCCAAAGATGCATGGCAGTGCGTGGCAGATGTGCTCGAGCAGCCAGAGTTGGCCCTGGGTGGTGAAGAGGCGATGGCGGAGGTGGGTCGTTGGATTTCAGCGTAGATGCAGCGGATTGATGAGGTCTATAGTGACTGTACACGGCGTATGTGAGCACTTGCCTTGGATAGGTGCTCAGCTCAGGCTCTCCACTACATGCAGTCATAGACAAGGCTTGCACTGCTGCTGACGTGTGATTTGACTGGCCATGCCTGGATGTGCTGTCTCGTTGTGAGGGGACTGTAGCTAGCGTGCATCGCCGATACTCTGAGCAGCACAAAGATGGAAATGTCACGTTCGAGGACGTGGTGATCTACAAGATAGTTGAATATGAGCACATCCTCTGCTAATCTGTTGATGGAGAATTGCTTCGCAAAACTTCTCAAGCCCTTGAGTTGTACAGTATATGCATGCGGCGCGGTTATCATATTCGCAGCGCTCAAACGTGACGGCCAAGCAAGCTTATCATCCCTTCAGGAGATGCACCACTTTCAGCTTTCTGAGTACCTTCACTAGCTGCGCACTTACTGCTGCGCATCTTTCTACAGCTGAAGTGGAGTCGGGGTCAGTCGGTATCCAGATCTGCTCAGAAATTGGGCGTACAGACGACGATCGCGAGTACAAGACCACAACGACATGTCAATCTCTACATGGCTATGCGCGAGCGCGACTGACTCTTTTGGCTAAGCCTCTCTCTTACCAGCACTGATTCAGCGGTGACCTCCGCGAGCTCGCCACTGTCGCATCTTGATTTCATGTCGCAGGTCACATGGATCTTGAACACCGCACCAGATCATCGTAGAAACACTGCAATTGGAGATTTGCGATCGAAATTTGCCTGATCGCGATTGACACGAGTCGACGCCATCAATGACCTCCACATTTGGAATATGTCGCTCAATTGCACCTGCAAAGCCTAGATGCGTGAAAAGGGCTTGTGCCTTCAGATGGGAATCCAGGAATCGATATCTCGCTCCGCAACACAAGATGAGAAGGCCTGTCCTTTGGGAGCTTTGAATACGCAGCATGCTGCATGACTACCAGCATCAGCCTATAGCACCCAAGTGCATACAAGCAACTTCTGTGATCTAATCATGGATACATGCATCAGTAAAGTGAAAATGGATTTTAATTAAATGAAGTACCTTCCATGTATCTAAAGCGGACATATGTATTTATGCCATCTCGCGGTGCTCACGGACAGCAGCATCAGTCTTACCTTCGTTTGAGATGACGCGGTTGCCTGCACCCATCTCCACGTCGTCGACATACTTGTGCGAAGGTCGGAACTTGGAGGAGTTTCGGATAGTGGTTGTTGCGTAAAGCTCGTCAATCTCTTCCAAAGTAAGCCCCTTGGTCTCAGGGACAAAGAAGAACGCAAAGACACCAGCTGCTGCACAGGTACTGCCCCAGATGAAGAAGACCTTGACACCGAGGTCGGCGTTTCCAGGTCCAGAGTCGACCATGTAGGGAGTGGCGTAACCAATACCAAAGTTCCACAACCAATTGCTAGCAGCAGAGAGGGCCATTCCCTTTGCGCGAATGGTGAGAGGGAAGATTTCACCGCAGACAACCCAGCAGACAGGTCCCCAGGTCGATGCAAAGAATGCAATGTAGATGCAGACAAAGGCGATGAGCACCTTCTGGGCGGCAAGGTTTCCTGCAGGGGTGGACACACCGACAATGGCGACAATGAATTCGCAGAACGACATACCAATGGCACCAATGATGAGGAGCTTGCGACGGCCGAGCTTTTCAATTCCCCAGAATGCAAAGACGGTGGTACCGACGTTGACAACGTTGGTGGCGATCGAGATGATGAAGGGATTTGAGATGCCCGAACGAAGGAAGAAGGTGGTTCCGTAGTAGAAAATGAAGTTGATACCAGTGAGTTGTTGCCAGCCCTGGAGAATGGTACCAGTGAAGGTACGGAGCAAGTGACGCTGAGAACCGCCGGGGCGGAAGCAGTCGAGCCATGAGCCGCTTGAGTGAGCCTGTTCAACTTCAAGGTTGGCGCGGATCTCATTGAGCTGCTCTTGTACTTCAACGTCGTCGGGTGTGGTGGCATTGAGGCGGGCAAGAGACATGGCAGCCTTCTCGTATTTACCTTTCTTGATGTAGAATCTAGGGGACTCTGGGAGGAAGAAGAGACCGAGAGAGAGAATAGCGGCCCAAGCAATCTGGAGACCGATTGGAATGCGGTAGCAACTGGCGTTGTTGAAGTCCTTTGTTCCGTTTGTTGCAATGGATGCGACAAGGAGACCAATGGTAATGGCCCATTGGTAGCAAGAAACAACTGCTCCGCGAATCCACTTGGGTGCACACTCAGACTGGTACATGGGGACCATGGTAGAGACCAAACCGACACCGAAACCGGCAACGACACGGCCGACAATGAACAAGGGCAGAGCAGTTGATGCAGTCTGGAGAGCAACACCAACGCTGAAAATGACCATGGTCAACAAGAGACCGAGACGACGACCAAAGAAGTCTGCAACCGGGGCACCTGTCAAGGCTCCACAGAAAGTACCAGCAGACAGGATGGAGACGGTGAGCGACTTGTTACTAGTCGACAAGTCGTATCCGTTCGGGCGCGCTTCGCTCACGCCGATGAACTCGCCAAAGTTCTTGCGGAAGAACTCCATGGCAATAACACCAGAGATGTTTCCTGTGTCATAACCAAACAAGAAGCCACCAAAAGCGGCGAAGACTGTGATCTGTGGAGATGTTAGAGGGAGGGGAGGGGAGGATTGATGGGACATACAAGGATAGCCGGGACCTTGGAGTGTTGCTTGACCATTGTGCGTGGGCAAGAGACAACTAAGTCTATAGGGGGAGAAGAGGGGAGGGGGGGGGTAGTGCCTGGCTTTATATGTTCAGCTCCTCCCTCTCCCTCTCGCTGTCGTGTGTATTTTTTTCCCTTCTTCTTCTCCAGGAAATGCTTCTCTCTCGCGCGCTCTCCATCCACTCGGCCTCTCTCCAGCCCAAATCTGGCCCAGACGCCGCCCGCACGATCGCTCTTTTCCCCCCAGGCCGCCGCTACACGCCCGCACCTGCCATCCCCCCTTATTTGCCTTTTCCTGTGCGCGCGCTCCCCATTGGCTGCTCCGAACCGGGGGGAAAAGGTGGAGTGGCTGCCAAACAAAAGTCACTCCACGCAGAAACAGTCACGCCAAGCTTCTCTCCTGAGTCCTGCTCGATACAGCCTGCTTGACGGGGCTGCGAGTCTGCGACTGTGAGCTGGAAGAGCGGCCACAGTCAAGACCAGTCGAGTTGTGCACACGGGCCATCCTTTCATCAATACAATGACATGCTGCCCAGTCTACGTACATGCATACAGGCACAAATGGCAATCAAGATAGCCTCAGCGACCGTCTCTCGAGCTGAGAACCACAACGACCATTCACTAGTGCGCCGTCCATACTCTAGACCCTGGATACAGTTCGGTTACTAGTTTGAACATGGATAACGCGCATATGCATCTGCTGCGATGGCCATAATAGCAAAATCAAAAATCGCGTACGTAATCGAAGACGACTCTGGAACCAGTAGCATCTCGGCAGACCTTCAAGGCCACTCAAGCCCAGTGCCCACTCAAGCCCTGATCAAGCCTCACACTTCCAAGGACAAGCTGTCAAGAGGCCCCTGGCCAGCCAACTACAGTGCAGTCTGGCACGAGCGGTGCATGTACGGATGATGTACGCCTGGTTGCCAGCTCAGTTGAGCTGACAAACACGAGATGCAAAGTGCAACCACCAGTCGCGTATTCGACACTCGCGTATAATCTTTAGCGCGTGTCGATCAACGCAACGGACGGCAGCGCAGACTCGGTGCGAACTTCAAAGGTGGGAAATGGATTCATCAATCCAAGTCTCGATTGGCGAGGTGTCCAATCACATTGCCGTGACAATTTCTACTTTCGTCGAATTTAACCGGTCACGGCGGAATCGTAATGAACTATAGGCTAGCGCATATTTCACGCCATAGTACAACGTTTGGTGTATTGGCGACCATGTGCATTGACCAGCTGTAGGCTGTAGGCTGTAGCGAGTAGCTACTCTGAGGCTACTCTGATCAGAATGAGACTTAAAACATTGAGGACAGACTGGACAGTAGCAGGTCTCAGCAATGACACATGCTTGGATCGGTCTTGAGGGCGTACTCAGATCTTTAGACTTGCATATGAGATGAGAATACCACTTGTACCGTACAGTCGCGAAAAGTGCTTACTGAATTTTGAATGCCTGCGTTTCAATGACATCGACCGTTCGACGATGCTGCGTGCCGCGGAGTCTTGCACAGGCCTCAGCCCTCGACGTTCGACGATTCGAGTATCAACTCTCAAGCTCATGAAATGGACGATATATTCTATCGAGTTACGAACTTACGAGTATCGACATCGTACCAAATTTCAACATCGCGTCGCGACCCACGGCCGCGGGCCCACGGCCTTTGAATTCTTTTAACCGGACGTGAATTTCATGGCGGAAGTCTGGTGCGGTCGTGCTTCCGGCTTTGGCTTCGGCCCTTCTTCGCTGCTTTTGCCCGCAGCCCGCTGCCCGCCCACGGAAATGAAATTTTCAATCAAGTCTTAATTCCAGTCGCATCCATCTTCTAATTTCTCAAGTCTCATAGTCTCATGGACTCATGGCCAGAACTAGAGTAAGCGGCCCGTAGTAAAAAGTCCTTGTAAGTTGTAACTTGTCAATCGTAAGGTGTGGGTCGTAGCCCGGGCTCTGGGTGTTGAGTAAGGTGTGCTGCTGTAGGCTGTAGCCTGTACCTATTCGGACATCTCTTGTTTAGGTCTGTCGGGCTTTCCGAGGGACGGCGTGCATGGGAAGCATGTTGAACCTCGCTGCCTCAGTGACAGTCTGATAGACTGACAGACTGTGACAGTACAGGCGACCTCAGAGTGGCGTGTGTGAGGCACACGCCCCCTGTTGTAACTCGTACAGACTTGTACCGCTCGTTCCCACAAATGGCAGCTGACAAGTGACAACCTGAAGGCCAGTAATGGCGGTAAGCTCAAGCTGCAGGCTCGTGTGCATGCAGTCTGACTCGCGCCTCTGCCTCCCGCATGGTGCACTGAGAGTCTTGACTCTTGGGTATCGAGCAACGAGCGAGCCGAGATGTCACTGCCTCCCAAGAAGGTCTGCAGCCGTCGAATCAGTGTCGAGCAAGTCAATTTGACAAAGACAGCCATGGCTTGAAGCGCTTGTTTGCTTGAGGCACTTCGCACTGTACATAGCAAAGTTGGATACGGCTTCGGACGCAAGTCCACACAGCGAGCATCAACCTGCATTGGGCTGCAAGACGGACGAAAGATTGGCAAGCCATCCTGCATCATACACGTTGTTGAGCTGCCTCAAAGTAATTTCTTCATTCTTTCTCACATCCTCCCTCTTGACGAGCATTGCCTGCCGCTCTCGAACAACAAGTGCAATCTCGCCATCGTGTAGGGCGTTGCGCACATCTTCAAACTTGAGCGTCTCGTTCGTCGTCACTCCAGACCACACAAGGTAAAGATGATAGAAGAGGAAAACAAAGACGAGCAGATTGCAAATGCCGGAAAATAGAGCCAAGGAGCCCAATGCCGGGTCCAATCGAAGTGTGGCGAGCACAGAGAGTGACGCCTTTGCCACCTCACGCTTTGCAAGCAGAATCTGGACAAGAATAACGAAGGCATAGGAGAAAGTGACGATGTTGCAATTGAGGAACACAAGAAAGAAGCGCATATTTTGCTCTCCGACGCATCCATTGATCCAGACACTAATGTCAGTAATGTCAAGTTTCAAGGGTCTTACCAGTGATGATCGTGCTTGGCGACACATTTGTTGCATAGAGGACAATGCTTGCTTCGAGCCACTTTAGGTCGTCTGCATGTTCGGCAATCTTGCCCTGTTCGGTAGAGCACTTGGTCATACTGATACCGCTGCATGTAGTATGCGTGGTTTTCCGCAGTAATGATGCCTGGATCTGTTGAAGCAGCTTTGAAAAGGCTCCATAAAGGACCAGCAATGAGCATTGGCAAGCACATGCGATGCTTCGTGGAAAGTAGAGGCGCGGCTCTAAGCAAATATATGCACACACAGCCGCAGTACAAAACCAAGTAAAACCAGAGCACAATGGGGTGTCGTTCATGTGCAACCCTTTGATACGAACGCTGCAAGACTGGTCTGAGACGCCCTTGTGTCAGGCGAGCGTCAAGCTTGTCCAAGAGAGACGGCAGCTTGATGGTCAGCAACGTTTTTGCTTGCCCAATGGGCGTCTGTTTGAGTGCCGGTACATGACCAAAGAGCACAACAAAGGTCGCCAGACTGAATACGCAAATGAACGTCAGGAGCAGATGCAAGCTGACCATTACGATGCGACAATTAGCGCACAAGCTCAAGCATGTTTGTCTGGATGTCTGAGTGCAATCTAGTTGTAGGCTGCGACAAATTTACGCGACCTGCAGCAATTGGAACCCTATAATACAACGCTGTCCAACACCGACACTCTGCAGGCAGATGAGACGGGTTATAGGGCGCCTGACCGCGGCGCTCATCCTAATCTCTGCTGTTGCTGCTCATGAGCATCACACTCACCAGATTTCTCCAGATGCCGTCATCTCCGACAAGCCGATAGACGCCAAGCTTTGGATGCACATCATTCTCATGCTGCTCTCCTTTGGCATCTTCTTTCCTTTGGGCGTTTCTCTGGGTGTCGCCAAGTCGCGTTGGCATGTACCTGTACAGATACTCTCTACTGGTCTGGCTGCATTTGGTATCGTCCTTGCGCATACGCCACGCACGGGTCGCCAGTTTCGTGCCAACATTCATGCCAAATTCGCACCGTGGCTCATTTTCTACATGCTCATCCAGATTGCTCTTGGCTTCTACCTACGTCTCCATCTCGAGCGCGGATTGAACAAACGGCTGCGCGCCTGGATTGTCCCCATTCATGGCGTATTCGGCAAATTCATGCCTCTACTTGGGTGGATACAAATGGGCTTTGGCGGCATCACAGCGCTCGGATTTTGTAGAAATGCTACAGGCGACCATCTTGGACAATGCCTTGCTCACGGCATCATGGGCTCAGCTTTTGTCGCATACGGCATCTGCTTTTGCATCATGCTGACCGTACCTGCACGACTTTGGTTGCAGCGCAAAAATGTAAGCCAAGAGCTGCTCGATAGCAGCGTCATTATGGCATGGGGACTGGTGAATGCACTGACGGAACATCGCTGGGGTCAGTCATGGAGTCATTCAGACTTGCAACACACGTCTATGGGCATTATCTGGTTCTGCGCCGGCATCGCTGGCATCTTCCTCAGTCTGGGCAACCGACGGAATGTCGTGCCAGCAGCAGTCATATTGTTGACTGGCTGGGCCATGAGTCGACACAAGCAGCGCATCATGCTCTCCACAGATATGCACGCCATCTTCGGTCACACTCTCATGGCGGCTGGAGTGACGCGGATCCTCGAAGTGGCCGTCTTGCTACGTGACCAGCCCTATCAGCAGGAGGGCGAGAAGCCCCAAGTACGTGCTTTCCAGTACATTCCGTGCTACCTATTGGTTGCAAGCGGTCTGTTATTCATGTTCTCCAACGAAGAGCAATTGGTCATGATCAACGATGCAAAGATTGACGCAGTCTCGTACAGCTTGCTCATCTACTCGCTGGCGTTCCTTGTTGTCTTCTTTGCCAACTTCCTCATTCATGTAGCACAGACGGCCGGTGCACAGCCCAAGGACCCTCACAGTCAGGGCAACAACCTTGGGCATGCTCCCATTGCACAGGAAGATGAATTTGAGCTCGGCCTCATGTCTGACAAGGAAGATGAGGATGCATAGTCCCTAGTGTTGTAATCGCAATGACATAATTCGGCAATTTTGCTTCCCGCGACAAAAGGCGACTTCACAAGTGACTCGATCTTGCGACAACACCACATGAGCCTACGCCAGGCAGTGCTTCGGGCAAGGCCGCTACACGCTGCAGGTCCAGTATTACGGCGCGGGTACGCTTCGAGAGGGCAGGAACCTGTTCCTAGGTTGCGCAAATATGCCAATTGGGCCATCAAGGGCTGCGGCATTACTGTCATCGGTCTTGGCATCGGTGTGGCAGGCTTCTTTGCGTTTGATGCCATGACCTATCACGACTCAGAAGCGCGTGGAGTCAGAGTCGCTGCATTGGCACTGGAACCGGAGCGCGGCGGACCCAAGAACCTTCCAATTGCCAGCCAGTTTATTGATGAGAACGACGATGAGTCTGCACAACGCAACAAGGATAAACCCAGACTCGTTGTACTTGGCAGCGGATGGGGCGCTGTGTCTCTAGTTCAAAGACTCAACCCAGACAACTACAACGTCATTGTCATTAGCCCGTCCAACTACTTTTTATTCACGCCCTTATTGCCTTCCGCTACGGTCGGAACTGTTGAGCTGCGCAGTATCGTCGAGCCAATCCGCAAGATAGTCAACAGAGTGCGAGCACATTATTTGGAGGCATCGGCACAAGCAATTGATTTTGGCAACAAGCTGATCGAAGTGTCGGATCGGGCACCAGATGGCACAGAGCGCAGCTTCTATGTCCCCTACGATAAGCTTGTCATTTCGGTCGGGGCTGCACAGAATACCCATGGTGTCGACGGTCTTGAACACTGTCACTATCTCAAAACAGTACAAGACTGCCAAAAGATTCGTCGCCGCGTCATGGACAACTTTGAGCAAGCCGTATTGCCAGTCACAACGGAAGAGGAGCGCAAAAGGCTCTTGTCCTTTGTTGTATGTGGCGGTGGTCCAACAGGCGTTGAATTCGCGGCAGAGTTATTCGACATGATCAACGAAGACTTGTCGAAATTCTTTCCCAGAGTGCTGCGCAACGAAGTGAGCGTTCACGTCATTCAATCGCGCAGCCACATTCTCAACACTTATGACGCTACCATCTCGGAGTATGCGGAGCGCAAATTTGCACATGATGATGTGGATGTACAGATCAATGCTCGCGTACAGAAAGTGCTCAAAGACAAGGTCGTCTTCAGTCAAAAGATGGATGGGAAGGAAGTCACCAAAGAGATTCCATTCGGGTTGTGTCTCTGGTCCACGGGTGTTTCGCTTGCTCCCATCACTCAACAGATCTGTGAGAATATCGAAGCGCAACAAAACAAGCATGCCATCGAGACAGACTCCCACTTGCGAGTCATTGGGCTACCGCTCGGCGATGTGTATGCCATTGGAGATTGTTCTACAGTGCAAAATAATGTTGCAGATCACGTCATGGACTTCATCAAGGGCGATGTTCGCGAGCAGGTCGATACAAAGGGCAACTGCGAGATTTCGCTCAAAGATCTTGAGCAAGTCGCTACTGAAATCAAACGAAGCTTTCCACAAGCAAGCGATCATCTTGCGAAATTGGACAAGGCATTGGAAAACTTTGACGTCGATAAGAATGGCAAGCTCAGTCTAGATGAGCTCAAGCAATTTCTCATTTCGATTGACAAGAAACTCACTTCACTGCCAGCAACTGCTCAACGCGCGCACCAGCAAGGCACGTACCTAGCCAAGAAGTTCAACATTCTCGCACGCACGGCTCCTATTTACGAAATGAATGAAATTAAAGATGGCGATATTGACTCTGCCGTCTACAAGGCCTTTCAATATCATCACTTGGGTTCTCTCGCTTATCTTGGCAATTCCGCTGTCGGAGACTTGCCAGGTGGTTATTCTTTTACGGGTGGTCTCATTGCCATGTATATGTGGCGTTCGGTTTACTGGTCAGAGCAAGTCAGTCTTCGGACTCGTGTCTTACTTGCCATCGACTGGGCAAAAAGAGCGGTAAGTTTATGCATCAGGGGATAAGACTAACGATAGATTTGGGGACGAGATCTCTCTCGATTTTAGCAAAGTCATCTATCCTAGATTGCGTTTCTTTCACCGATAAACAAGTCTGGTTTGAGCCCTTCAACCACGCCTGCACATACTTTGATTTCAACCACTTGCTCACGGCCGTATCTATCCACTTGCGTCATGAAGAGCGTGAATGAAGCGCGTCCAAGACATCGATAGATGCGTTCATTGAAACGCAATCGTGCGCTTCCTGGTTGCTGTAGCTGTGGTCGCGGCGTTATGCAGTTGAACAGAGAGCTTGAAATGTAAGACGCACCCTCTGCGCTGCTTTGAAATATTTGAAACATTCTACCGCTTGGCAGCCGAGCTTGTATCAGGCGAATGTCTGGTCGCCGCTGTGCCAAGATTTGCGTCAAGCCATTAGTCTGAGGTCCGTGCGACAATGTTGGCTGGAGCACAGATTGGGGGTTGTAGGTGACTGATATAACTCTGTCAGATCTCGCTTGCTGTTGATTGTATTCCAACGAGCCCAGGTGATGCCTCAACCCAAGTAAGTGTGGACGAGGCGTCTGCGCATCGCTCCTAGCAAGTCGTCTTGCACTTTCCTTTTGTCTTTCGTCGTCGTTACTGTACAGACAAAGAGGCTTGTTGACCATTATCCTAGTTTCGGGCGCTGGCTATGCCATCTTATAAAGTCTCGACAGGGGTTGCGCTCGAGCTGGTGTGTCAGAATGATGGCCCTTATTCGGAACACCTTGACAATTGAAAGCCACCGAAATATACTTCCAGTAGATTGTATACATCCACCCGGTGCAAAGATTGACTGCATATCGAACGGCTGTCAATCGCTGGGAGCACTGCTTCCACTATCCAAATCGAGGCCACGGATGTGGCATCTGAAGCCTTTTTCACTCTTGGACGTCGACTTCAACCGACTCAACCAATTGAAGGATCGAGGACGACAACGTCTCAAAGAGCGCTACGTTGGCACTAGTCTGAGCTTCAATGTCACAGAAGTGGACCTGAGCTGTGCAAAGCTGAGGAGGAGTCTAATGACGCTTCATCAAGAACATCTTGATCATCAGCTCGAACGTCCATAGGGCGTTTCTCGTCGTCATGAATCCCAAACAGATTTAGGTCGCGCGTCGTGATGCTGTTAGAGCCCGTGAAGGCTCTTTCTGATGTTCTACAGAGTGGCAAACGCATATGCTCTGAAACCAATGGTGTCTGCACGTAATGTTTTCCTATTCGTTGACACACAGCTGCCATAAGCACATAAGCACAAGATCGGCGTCCGTTGGATATTCCCTTTTCTGCTGACCCAAGTCACTCAGCATCGCAGTAGTGAGACTTCGCAGCTATAGCTACTATCAAAGCACCATTCCCAGACTGATTTCAAATTGACAGATGAAACTACCGTTTGAGCGCGCACGGACTTCTCAATGCGTTGACTCAGACGCGTCGGACGCTCTCTTAATACGGCAGATCAAGGTAGTCCACGTGACTAATGAGACGCTCGAACCTCAGAGCTATGGATCGATATCTTGCCAGTCATGCCCCAATTCAGTGCCGACTGCAATTAAGATGGAGCAAAAGACCAGCACCACAGTACAGAACGATGCGTTCATGGTCAGCGGAGATGACATACGTCTAGCACAACTTGGTTATGAGCCTGTTTACAAGCGTTCCATGTCGCGGTGGGCGATCCTTGGGCTGGCGTTCAGTGTTCTTTCTTGTTGGGGTGAAATTGGCAGTTCCTTGACTTCTGGTCTGAACGCTGGTGGACCGGCAGGGCTTGTTTGGTCTTGGATTGGAGTATCCATATGCACAATTCCTGTCGTCTGGTCACTAGCAGAGATCTGCAGCTACCATCCAACATCGGGTGGACAATATTTCTGGGTCGCCAATATGGCCAGCCCGAGATATGCTCGTGGACTGTCGTATGCGACTGCTTGGGCCCAATTAGCTGGTCTTGTTGGACTCGGCACAGCAGCAGCTGCAAATGTGGGCGAATCTACTTTTGGCATGATCGGGCTGGCCATGGAAGACTTTGAAGAACAGTCATGGATGCTGGTCGTCGAAGGGCTCGGCATCATTCTCATTTGTGCATGCTTCAACATTTTCGGCAGACGGCTTCTCAATGGCACTGGCCTTTTCGCGCTCGTCTTTGGTGTTGGCGGTCTAATTGTAACAGTCATTGTGCTACTTTCCATGGCAGACGAGTTTCAATCGGCTCGTTTCGGTATGTGCTCTTCTGAAAACATCAAGGCTGACACTAGTTTTCACGGAATATGCAAACAACACAGGTCTTTCGTCGCGGTTCTCTGGTGTGGTGGTGTGCCTGGGCATCACCAACGCAAGCTACGTTCTCGTTGCCTACGATGAACCCGGTCACCACACTGAAGAAATGCCTAATCCCGAGGTGGACGCGCCAAAAGCCATGGTATGGTCAGTGTATTTGGGATGCGTCACTGGATTCTTCTATCTGCTCAGCATTCTCTTTTGTATCACAGATCTCGATGATGTTCTCGATGCAGACAATCCAATCTTTCCGTTTGTTATCCAATGATGGAGGACACGCTGACGATAGCATTTACTTTCAAGCTACACACTCCCTAGCAGTCAGCTGCGTTCTAGGCGTCATTTTGCTCATGACCCAAGTAATTGCGGAAATCTCCTTCATTGCAGAGACAAGCCGTAGTCTTATGGCCTTTGCCCGCGACGGTGGCCTGCCCTTTAGCAGATGGCTCAGTCATGTACACCCGACACTCAATGTACCCATTAGGGCGATCTTCTGTTCTTCCATTCTTCAAGGGATCGTCATGCTCATCTATTTTGGAAGTTCTACAGCATTTTTGACCATCATTGCTTTGGGTACGGTCGGGTCGTATGTGTCTTATGCAGTGCCTATTGGGGTCAAGCTGTGGTCTCGTCGCGATGGCCACGCTCCGGGGCCGTTCGCCATGGGCCAGAATATTGGATTCCTATGCAATGTGGTTTCTATTCTGTACCTTGCGTTTGCCATTCTCTTCTTTCATGTTCCAGCACGCTATCCAGTCTCGGCCAGCAACATGAATTACATGGTCAGTTATTTCCTCTTTTTCAAACACTCTAACATCAGGTTGTGGCTACTGCAATCATTGCGATGCTCGCAAGCTTATGCTGGACGGTTGGTCAAGCACGCCACACTTTTATGCGGAAAACGACCGTCGTGCTGCATGAGTCCAAGTAGCTAACCGAGCGAGGCTTTGCCCAAGAGAACTTGCAGCAATTTCATGCCCGACAAGCCATCGTCCTCTGGGACCTGGTGCCCAGCCAACTTGAGTTGTACATAGCTTAAACCTCTTTCCTGAACGTAAGATCCCATCTGGCCTTTTCCCTCCACAGAAAATGGCTTCATGATTCCTTGATTGAAGCCCCGAGCGTTGTTGAAGGTCATTGATTGCAGTGCCAGTCGGGTTCCTTCTTCAATCAGGACTAAATCAAGCATTCCATGCACAACAATGACGCGACCAATTTGTTCGATAAGGTTTGGCAGCACCTGCTTGACGACATCCGGAGAAGTGTCGCCATTCGGAAAGACTGGCGAACGTGCACAGGTCGTCCAATTGGTGGGCGGCGCATTGATTGCCATTTGAACGTCCGTACGATTGAAGTAGAGTTGTCCACCTGGCGGCAAGTACTCTTGGGAAGCTGGGAAACCCATTGGGTCGTACGGAAGGGAGGAATCTGTGACTTTGTAAATGTCAAAGTTGGGATTCTTTCGAGTGCATTCATCCAACAACCGTTGCCAAAGTCCTGAGCAAGCTTGTGTTGTATTGAACCATTGATCGATTGTATCAGACGACCCGATAGATGAAGGCCCAGGGAGTTGTGATTGAATCAAAAAAGTGTAGCCACAGTCGTCAGAAATTTGTTGTATTTCTTGCATTGTTGAGTCGTCGAGACCAAGCACCGCCTTGTTGCGTTGCATGAAAGCGGCCGAAGGCACATCCTCTTGCAGAGTCATCGAGGTCAATACGGCTACTGTCAGCGGCGCTTTGATCTAAGCGAAATTACGATCAATCAGCATGACTCCGGTGAGTCGTACCTTGTTGCCATCGTCTAGTATCTTTTTGCCAATGTACGGAATGTACTTGCCTGCATAAGATTCCCCAGTGAGAAACAGAGGTTGTGACTTCACTTCGGGAAAGACGTCTCTGAATTGTTGCAAAAAGCCATAAAACTGAGCAGCCAAGGTATCCTCATTGTCCGCATTGGCTACCCCTTGAGAGAACCTAGAGTTAGCCGAAACGACTCTCGCTTCATGACATACCCAGTGCCAACGGGCTGCTCGATGTACAGCATCGATGTGTGTTGCGTCCAGGAGTTAGGGTTTCTCTCTGGTCTGAGCATACCCTTCCGATACATAATGGGTCCATTCTCCTGCAACACGCCTTCGAGGGAGCTGCAGCCTGGACCACCATTGAGAAAGATGGTCAATGCGTGATTCTCTTTGCTGGGAAAGTACCAGAAGAAGAGTTGTCGCGGTTCGTCAGAGATCTGAGAGACCGGCAATAGACCAGCAAAGGAAGGGCCAACGTCAAAATCAACATCAGGAATGGCCGTACCATTGACCATAAACTGCTCTCTGGAGAACGCCCACGCGCTTGACAACAGCAATGATAGAGCTTGCAACATAATGAACAAAATGCAGCCCATCGAAGCATATATCAAAGATGAAACTAGTGACGTGTTTGAACCTGAAGCCACTTTTGCAATGAAGTTTCTTTGTGATGCCGTGTTTGCTCGTGATGCCATAAGCCGCGCTCCTCCAGCGCTTGGTCAAGTTCTAGGTCATCAAGCAGTTTGAAGGGCTGCGCCTGTCTTGCTAAGAGTTTCGAGTCTTGAGCAAGATACATTTGATGACGGACGTAGCGACCATTCAGGATACTGGTAGGCGTAATGCTAGCAAAAGGCCCGACCAGGCCATACTGTCTGCAGCTTTGTAGCAAGAATTGCCGTTCGGGCATACCGCCAGTTGGCAATGCCACCTTCTTGGCGATTTGCGCTCGTTTTTGCCGTCTGCTTAATATCTGTTTTGGCAGCAAGACGGTTCCCGGTAGCAGCGGACTCAGAAAGAAAACCAAAAGGGGCAGCCACTCTCCGAATACAAGGAATAAGAGCCCAAAGACCGGGAGCTTCTTGGAGTCGATGGCTGATCTGAGCACCAATTGATATTGTGCCCGAGAAAGCTGTTCTCCATGTAAGGTTGCTGGGGAAGCCTCTCCAAGGTGTTGCGTTGATGGTCCTGCCACGGGATTGAGCAGGGCGTCACCAGCAAAGCGTTGCTTGATAGACTTGGACACCTTCCGGTTCGCGAGAATCTGTTTGGTGCCAGACTTGTAGAACTGCAAGTAAGCCTTGCCAAGCTTGAGTAGGTATTTGAGCTGATTGGCACTCTCTGACTTCTCCGGCAAAGTCAAGGGCGGAGGAAAGGTAGAGGGTGCATTAAGACGATCTACTTCGAGAGCTTCTTCTATCTTGCTCGCATCAGTGAGCTGTAACTGAATTGGCTTTGCTGGCATGGTTGAAACCATGCGGTAGCTATTGAAAGCATAATGATCCACGAAACATCTGTACAAAGACCTTTTGTAGCTTTGCAAGGCTGTGATCTGTAACTTCATCATGAGAAACGCAATAGCAGATATGACTTGGTGTAGGCCGTGGCGACTCTGGCGAGGTTCTGCAAGCTGGACAAGTCGCTGACGTAAGGCACTCTGCCGGCGAGATGGGTCGCACCAGACGTCGCTAAACTAAACGCATATGGCATGGATTTGAACCAATACACGCATATCTCAGGGCTTCAAAAGACTACCACTTCGAAAATTGGACAATGAGTACTTCTGAATTGTTCACGCTTCCCTGCGGAATATGTGGCGCAACGCCAACAAATTTCCACTAAGATGAATCTGTGGATAATCAAACTTGTTTAGAGCATAGCATTCATCTCGCCAAAGCTAATGTCGTTGGGCTTGTCCTCCAGGGTACATCTCCTCTTCAATACAACCGGGCTCACAAAAGGTTCGACTGGTGAAGCCGTTTCTTTGGCAAGAGATGAGCGCAGACAAATCATTGCTGCGGTACGGCAAGGGGTAGATGATGCGCACCACCAAGAAGTCGTGATTGTTGCTGGCATTGGTGCAGGCTGTACAAGAGAGGCAATCAGTCTGGCGAGACATGCAGCAGAGTCAGGTGCCGTTTGCGGTATTTCACTTTGCCCATCCTACTTGTTCGGCCAAAGATCTGACAATGTCATTGTCGAGTACTACATTAAACTTGCCGACAAGTCTCCTATTCCAATCTTGATCTGATTGGAACCACTCCCCAGATGCTCGCTAACATCAGACAACTTTCCTGCTGTCTGACGAACGGCCTCAACATTTCTGCTGTCGTACTTGCAAAGCTGGCACAGGTTCCTGGAACTATAGGATGCAAGGTGACATGCAACTCAATTGCAAAAATGTAATATCTTTCTCCAAGTGGCGGAAACCTGCGGAGGCCCTTTCAGGTGTCCCCGGGCTCCACCGACTTCTTGTCTGCTGCCTGTACAGCAGGTGTAGCGGGTTCTATCACAGGTATGGCCAATCTCTTTCCTTACACAATTGTGCGACTGTGGCATCTGCCGCAGACTGGCAAAGACAAGGAAGAAGCCCAACGCTTACAGATGCTCCTTACAAATGTATGCTCTTGCGATGTCATCCGTGCTGACAGTAGTATGAGTACCACATGATGAAGGCCTTCCTGCCGGGAGTACGTGCAACGCTTGACATTCTCGGCCGGCATGGCGGTCACTCCCGGGCGCCAATACCAGACGCAACAAGGGAGGAGTTGCAGTTCTACGCTTCGCAAATGACAGACATTGCTGCAGAAGATAAGCGGCTCGCTGCTCTTGGCTGATGCGTAAGTCTGGTAACAGACAGTCAACCGCCAGATTTTACCAGGAGTTGCCCATCAATCTGCACATCAACTGCTTGGGCTGTTTGCAAGTCTATTACTCGAATGACCCTGACTTTCATCATGCCAATGTTCATAGCAATGAATTGCAATTGGACAAGACGTGTAATTTTGGGTGCTAGAGGTCCTACACGCAACTCATCTGTCAGACAAATCAAATCCACATCACCGCGCACTGCAGCTTTTAGACTTTGACGACCTTGCAGCGATAGTCTTTGATCCTTTGATGTTGGTAGCATTGGCAGCTGCTTCGATCCTTGCGTAGATTGTGGCACTTGTAAAAGGAGTGCCTTATGTTGATTCGTTTGATTGCTCACAGCTAGAGACACTGTAACTGTCTCTCCAAGTTGGCAACCTGTCGGTGTTGTGATCTTCAGCTGAATGCCTTCAAACGGATGGCCAGCTGCATGGATACTATTTGTAGACTGCGTCGAGATACGCCTTGAAAGCCTGTCGCCTGGCGGTTGACCTTTTGGGCCAACAACCTGGCTCGTTGGTCGTTTGCTATGCTGTGGCTGCTCATCGGGTCGGATGCGGATGACGGTTGCCCATTTTGAGCGAATTTCAGGGCTGTTCCCTAGAGCATCGGTCGAGACGTTTGGCTGAAGGAGCATAAGGAATTCAACAGGAATCGTAGGTCCTGTGCTGAGCTGAGAGGGCGAGAGCTCGTATACCAATGATACTTGCTCGCGCGCTTGAAGTCTGAGTGGCATAGATGGTGCGCCAAGGGCAGAAACTTTGCTCCCATCAGAAGTGAGTGCAGTCATCTCCACCACTTCGACCCATCTGTCTTTGTCCGTTTCAACTGAGGCCTCAATTTCAAGTGAGACGAGTGCTCGGTTTGCGTAAGGCAGGAACGTGCTCTGTATCCGCAAGCTAATGGCAGACTTGCAAGGGAATGTTCGACGTGCATGCTTTCTTAGTCGAACCTGTGCAGAATCTGTACGCGCAGAACTCATGGTAAGTAGGCGGCTTGCTGAGAGTCGCGGCCCATGTGGACCCAAATTAGCATCATTGCACAGGCTCTGCAAGATGTTCAGGTCGCTCGCTTCTGCCTCGCCAAGCATATACGCGTTTTGTACTTGACAAGCTTCGATGCGCGGCTCGTAGTTGAGTGTGACACTGAACGTAGTACGACTAGCTGCAGTGCGAGCCTTGACGAAAGCTGGCGTTAGCAGAACTCCAAATGCTCACAAGTCCATACGAATGAAGATTTTGGATGACCAAGCAAGCATGACTGTTTCTGTATCTTTAATCACTCCTAGAAGGCATTCTGGTGTTAGACGCTCAGAGAAGACAAGCTGTCCAGGTGCTTTGCGACCGGCAGAAGCATCAGCTGACTCTGCTACTTCAGATACCGTCGCATCGACATTGATTGTGACTCCGGCAGCTAGAGACTTGATCTGATCTTCTGTATGAGCTGTAGAGAAGCGTAGAAGCACAATGAGAGGCACTTCTTCGTCAAAGAAGATAGCACCGCGGGTCTTTTTGAGAGGATCAGCAAATTGTGCAAGCGGTACGTCCTTCTGTGCGGAAGCAATCAAGATCTCAGCAACAGCAGCATCAAATGCCTTTCCCAGAGTCTCCATTTCCTGCAAGCGAGCTCACTCTTCCATGGCAAGCATGTGTCTGTTGTGTCGCAGGATTCTCGTGTATTTGAGGATGGAGCCGAAATCTGCGACACGAATAAGAACAACTACAAGCGCTATCGACACTGGGAGGACCATGTCGCGGGCAAGGAGCAGGAGCAAGGACAGACAAAGAACGCCATGGCAGGAGTTCAAGACTGAAGATGGTCGGGTCTACTACTTCAACACAGAGACGCAGGTGACGACGTGGGACAAACCAAATGATACATCTGCGGGCCCAGGTACAAGACCGCCTGTGCCAGCACAAGACGATGCTGCAGATTGGCAAGAGTATGAGACTCCCGAAGGAAAGAAATACTACTACAATGCCACGACTCAAGTCACAACATGGGACAAGCCTGCTATCCTGTCGCGCAGTGGCCATTCTGCACGAAATACGGCTGCTGCCCAAGAGTCAAGAATGGACGATGCAGATCTCGCAGAAGAAGTCCAGAATGAGATTGAACGAACAGATAAGATAATGATGGTGGATCGTGAAGGGCGTGCCATCTCGGCCGCCATGTATGCCTTGTCGGACGAGGCGGTACCAGTCTTCAAGACCAGTGAAGCAGCCGAGGAGGCCTTCTTCAAGCTTCTTAAACGCAGCGGTGTGGCTCCAGATTGGACTTGGCAGCAGGCGATGCGAGCAGCCATCAAAGACCCTGTCTGGCGCGCGCTCCCGACAACCGTTGCACGCAAAGCAGCTTTTGAGCAGTATCTTGTGGAAACACGCAAGGCAACACTTGGAAAGCAACAGGATCGTCTTGAGAAGCTCAAGAAGGACTGGACACAAATGTGCACTAGGCATGATGAGATCAAACCATGGTCAATGTGGACAAACATACGTCCCTACCTTGAGGGCGAAAGAGCTTTCAAGGCGGCACTCGACGAAGACGAGCGCGAAGCACTCTTCGAGATGTACGTCATGCAATTGGCAGAGGCGGAAAAGTCGCGCAAAGTGCAAGAGGTTACCGATGGCATTCGTGCGCTCTCGCGAGAGCTTGATGACATCGATATCACGCTGAATATGACGTGGCACGAAGCAAAGGCAAAGATCGATGAAGCAAATGTGAGCTGTCGATACAAAAGCCTCAGCAAGCTTGACGTACTACAAGCATACGAGGATTTCGTCGACAGCAAGGAAAAGCAACAAGCGATTGCTGCGAAGCAAGCTAAAGTGATAGAGCGACGACAGGAACGTAAGAATCGAGAGGCCTTTACTACGTTACTTCATTCCTTGCGCGATCAAGGTGATATTTACGCGGAAATGCGCTGGCAAGACATTTACATGCACATCAAGGAGGAAGATGCATTTCTAGCAATGCTTGGACAAGCTGGATCCTCTCCCCTCGATCTCTTCCGTGATGTTGTTGAAGAATTGCGCGACGCTTTGCGCGAGAAGAAGCGGGCAGTGACCAAGTATCTTGAGGAGCGCCATTTTACATTTGATGTATTGACGCTACTAAACGACTTTGCCGCAATCCTCAAGGAAGATCCGCGCACTGCTGGATACGATCATGTTACCGTCAAGCAAATTCACGGGAGTCTCAAGGCTAAAGCGCAACGTCGACTAGAAGATGATCAATGGCACGAGGAACGCCGTTTGCGACGAAAGATGGACGATCTTCGTGGTGCGATGAAAAAGCTGGAGCCGCCTATTCAAGTATCAGACTCTTATGTCGATACGCGCACGAGACTCTCTATGCTGGCAGAATTTGAAGGACTTGGTGAGGATCAGCGTATTCAGGCATTTGACAAGTACATTCGCCGGCTAAGGGAGAAGGAGGAGGAGGAGCTCGAGCGTCGTGCTCGGCGACACCGGTACCGCGATCCACGCGATCTCTCTAGTCGCCGCCGACTGTCTCATGGTGCCAGTATAGATGCTGGCGCATCGAATGTGCGTGATGCATCTCCTCGGGAAGGACGCTCCCCGTCACCGAAGCGCATCAGGCTGCAAATGGCTGAGCGCCCATTGCCAAGGGACGAAGCCATGCTTGACTATGGTGAGGAGTCTGTCAAAGTGCAGGTGGATACGGTCATGGACGATGCTTCTGAGGAAGGTGAGATTGCAGAGTAGGCCGTAGCTGAACACATGCAGAAGTTGCCCATCTGGTCGCGCGTGTACTCAACAAAAAGGACAACGCGACATTGGCGACATTGACAATCACACGTCGCATAGACACCCGGCCTGGCCAGCGATCTGCCTTGTTGTACTCGACTTGCTCACATCGAGGGAGAACCGATTGCTTGTGTCTTTTCGAGGCTCAACAGCCAGTGTCTGATGCCCAGGCGCTACCTTTTCGATTGCATTCCGCTTGATGGTGCCATCCTGCTCGCAATCGAGCTGCTGCTTCTGCTGCGGCTTACAGTCATCTATGTGGATCATGTCAAATCACATCCAGTCCTCACGACGGTCGTGTGTAATAGTCTGGTAAGCAAAACCTGAAGAGGGAGACGGCTAACGAACAAGCTTGGCAGCATCTCAGACACAGTCGCGCAGCTCCTGACGCTTAGTCAAGCACGGCTGAACAATAAACGCCTTGGCAAGGATATCAGTCTCGATGCAGTCAGTGAGGAATTCCAATTACCGGTCCAAGCGCAGCAGGCTATGCTGGCAGGCGCAGAAAGAGTGTTCGATCTGGATCGCCTGGCGCGCTTCGTGTCATATAGTTTTGCAACGGCTCCATTGCAGTACACTTGGTATTCGAGCCTCGACCAGTGGTTCTCTATATCATTCTCTGGTCTTCCAGGCGATTCAAGCAGCATGTCAGTGTTGAAGCGACTCCTTGCAGACCAATTGATATGGGCTCCAGTGTCACTGCTCATTTTCTTTGCATTCATGGAGTCGATACAAGCGCATGGGTTCAAAATTCTGATGTCAAGACTCAGGAAGAACTACTGGCCAGCACTCAAAGCACAATATGTCATTTGGCCACTCGTCCAATTGCTCAATTTCAAGTTTGTGCCACTGCAATTTCAGGTACCACTGGTCAGCAGTGTGTCGGTGGGCTGGAACATTTACTTGTCCATCATGCTGGGGTCTCGACGTTAGAGCCGTCCTCAAGCATTGCATTTCTCAACATTTCTAGCATAGCCTGTTATTCTCCCAAAGACAACTCACTTGTCGTCTCGCTGGCCTAGATGATTCTTTCGTGCGAGCAGCCTCGGGCCCGTCGTCCCTCAGAACGCTAAGATCAGCTTCATGCCCCTACGGCAATTCAGCTATGGCTGATTACAAGCATCTGTATCTCAGAAGGTAAATGCGGCAAGTCAGCCTTGGAGGATCGCTACTTGACAACCTTCTGGGAAATCTCTACGACATCTTTCCAGGTCAGAGCTCGATACACGCCGTCGGGCAAATTGGCAAGCGGTGCTTCATCGTCTTTCAAGCCTAGTGCGCGACGCTGCTCCCATGACAGTGGCGACGCGGCTGCTTCTGCATCAGGCTCTCTCTTATTCCATTGCCAGTCACCGTACAGCGCCACTGGAATCTTTGCATTCGCATACACTTCATAGGCATTCTCAATGGAATCATCAATGAGCAGGTGCGCGTCAATCAGCTTACACACTTCGCTTTTGGGTCTGGGTATGGAACGAAATGTGAAAGGCGTACTGGTAGGTTCCTTCGTATGCTCGTCCTTGGAAGACATGCCGGCTTCCTTCCTGTCCTGCTCGTCTTCGGCGTTGTGTGAGCCGGCATGCGCATCTCTTGATACGAATGCCGAAGTGAAGATGATTTCTGCAAACAAGCCGGGATACGTTCGTTCGAGCCAGCGACAGGTATACTCTGCTTGTGAAGCCATACGCGCAGTCACCACGACCAGTCTGTGGCCAGCTTCCTTCAATGCCCGAAGCCCGTCAGCAGCTTCTTGAATAGGTTTGATGGCTTGGACTGCAGTAGATTGGTTGAATTCTTTGACCTTGTTTTGCGTGATGGTCTTATCACCCCAGCCTCGTACCCGCCAGTATTGGAAATGGTAGTACTCCTCTATTGGAGTATCTGTTCCATAGGTTTCATTATGCCAATGACATATTTTATCATTGGTAAGAGCGAGCGTATCGTCGAAATCGACAGCGATAGTAGGCATACTGATAGAAATTCAGAATCCTTATCGAGCTAAGCAGAGATGATATCTATGCTAGCGATGCACGAGTAGATGCATTAGTATTGGCTGGTTGTGTTTCAGGTGAATCTTGGCAGCAGCAGATCAATTTCCACGTGAAAAACATCAGGACGAGCTTCGACTGCCGTACAACGACTCTTTACCAGAGTCTAAAACCATTCTACACAAGTAACACAATCCATGGACGCTGTCACTGACAAGATCCTTCTCAATCGCTTCGTCGTCGAGGAACGACCACTGCGTCGTCTAGCTGATAAATGTGACATACTCTGCCGTCCCTCTGCTCCAGACGCTGTCGAGATGAGTGAAGCTGCACTAAAGCTTGAATTTGCTCAATATAAAGCAAGTCTACGGCGCCTCGAGCTGACGAACAAGGCACATGCACGGGAAGTGCAGCGGTACACGGAGAAAGAAGCACAAGTGCTCGCCTTACAAGAAGAAACAAGACAGAGTATTGCGAAATTACGAATAGAGCTTGAAGAGGCAGAAGGCGAGTTGGGTGATAAGAACGCGTATGATGCGCTAGCCAAAGAGATTTTAGCGCGGCATCCACGGTCTCGTGCTTCTCAAAGGACTGCCATTGCAACGCTACAAGAAGAAATTGCGCAGCTGGTGAAAGAGCGTGATGCGACGCAAGGTGTGTGGCGAGAGCGGAAACGTGCCTTTGATGAGATTTTCCATGCATTACAGCGGATGGCGGCGGATATTCGTGGTGAGAAGGAGGATGCTGAGCGAAAGGCTGGGATGGCGGATAGCGACGAGGAAGAAGATGGCCTCATCAAGGAGAAGCCCGTGCAGGGTACAGAAACCGTCGAAGTTGAAATGGCAGAAGCCGGCGAGATTGAAGAATAGGCAGACACGTCAAAAGTCAGAACCCATTAATGCTATACATGGGCGAAGCAGACATATAAGAACTCGCCAGGGCCAATACATAAAGTGACAAAACATGATAATCGTGATGCATTCACTGCACCTTGTCGCGACGTGCAAGCTCGCCATCTTTTGCAGAAACGATGCACAAGCGACCCACGCGCTCCGTGTGAGCCACAAAGACCTCTGCCATCTCACCACGTCCTGTACCGCTCTGGTAACCATTACTCAGACTACCAGACGCCTTTTCCAAGTCTCTGATGGCAGTGCGGATGTGCGGACCTGTCGTATGCGCGAGCAAGACCAGCAGCGGACCAGACCGTGCTTCCGTCGTTACCTTGCGCAACGCTGTTTCCAAGACATCAGAACATTCCACCACTTCAAGGTGCACGTTGCCATTCGGGATGAGATGACCATGTTCGTCAACCATGGCAGGCATAGATGCTTGGCAAGCAGCAATATCAGCATCGAGTTCAGCAGGGGTTGGCATCGCGGTCACGGGTCGTGAGTGTGAACGCGCTTCGGCAGAACCAAATAGCGGGCCAGTCGTTTCCAGAGCGAGCGGTTCGCGATGAGGCTTACCTAAATCAGAGGCATCCGTACTCACGCTCAATTCTGTGCGTTTCTTGAAAAACACGACGTGTGCAGTGACGCGATCTGATTGAACGAGCGATGTAAGCAGGTGCATAGCCAAGACTTCATCCTTGCCGAATTGGAAGAGCGGAAAGTAGACGTGTGTGCGTTCAGCTTCAATGGGTTTCTCGTGAATGGCTGTTGCTGTTCGACGACTCGTGGGTCGAGCAGATGCGCGCATCATACTACGCAAGCTACCCATACTGGTTGTACGAGCACGCATTGCATGCTCAGGTTCGTGCGGAAGGGTATCCTCAATCAAGATGGCCATATTGGTGGTATGCGTTTCGAGCAAGGCCACAATATAATCATTGCCAGATGATTCTTCACAATCTTGAATCCAGGGCGCAACAAGGAGGTCTGCCTTATGCTCGATAGCCTCTTTGGCCAGGACTGGCGAAAAGTCGCTCAATGCGACAATTTGCAACGCATAGGAAAGACGCATGCCGACGAGCCGAGCAGTCGTCTTGAAGATGCTGATGAGGGAATCTGAATTGATGAGATCATCCGATTCCGAAACCTTGATGATTTGTGAAAGGCGATCAGTAATTTCCAGAATGCGGACGAGGTGCAGTCGTGTTACCTTAGGGGAAAAGAAGTGCGTGAATTGCAAGAGTGGAGCAACACCCTCGATGCGATTGACAACAAGCAGTACCGTACCGATGCCAGTGCTTCTCGAATCCGCTTCTCCAGCTGTCGGCGTAGAGAGCTCGTTGCCCTCCCAGTCCGTCTCGCCGTCGCGCCATCGCGCTACTTTATGCTGATATGCGGTTGGATAGATCCAGAGCGTCAAAGGAGTCGTCAAGAATGTCGTGACAAGCGCCATGATCACAAACATAGTGAAGACCTTTTGTGAGAGGATGCCAGAGTTGAGACCGACATTGAGGACAATCAGCTCAACGAGACCTTTGCAGGACATGAGGGCACCAACAACAAGCGACTCGCGCCACAAGAACCCGTTCAGCCGAGCAGCCAGCATAGAACCGACTACTTTCGACGCTGTGGCCATGATGATGATGAGAATTGTGTAGCCCCATGCTTTGCCGTCATTCAACAGACCGATATCAGTCTTTAGACCCGATGAAGCAAAGTAGAGTGGCAAGAACAAGACACTGACCAGGTCTTCAATCTTTTCCGTCATGTTGACAGCGTAGCCATTGTCATGAGGGATGATCATGCCGACGAGGAATGCGCCGAAGATGGGGTGTACGCCAATGATTTCGGTGTAGAATGCAGAAGCAAGAACGAGCAGGATTGTGAGCGTCATCATGGTATCGGTTGGTCCAGAGTCGGAGCTAGAGCGTCTGAGAAGCCATGCATAGGCAGGCTTCACAAGAAAGAAGAGGATGAGAATCCAAGCAATAACGAGCAAGATGACGTACAGCGCAATGAGTCCGCTCGAAGCGTTGACGAGTGCGATGGTGAGTGCAAGCAGCATCCATCCAGTCACATCGTTGCCGACCCCTGCAGCCAAAACAGTCACACCGACATTGACACGAAGCAATTTGAGTTCTGTTAGGATGCGCGCCAGGACGGGGAAGGCGGTGATGCTGAATGCTGTACCGATAAAGAGCAAAAAGACACCAAAGTCGTCCTTCTCGAGCGTGTCTGCGTATTGACGATGTAGGATCCACGCAACAAAGGCACCTGTAGCAAAAGGTAGGACTAGCGACGCGATACCGACACTCAGTGCGACCCGCGCATTCTTGACAACGAGGCGCATGTCCACCTCGAGACCAACGATGAACAAGAAGAGAATGAGACCGACATTTGCGACTAGATTGAAGTTTGGAAGACTTGCTGGCGGGAAGATGCTGCGTGAGAAGCCAGGGATGCGACCGAATGCTGTAGGGCCGAGGAGGATGCCGCCAATGACCTCTGCAATGACGCGCGCTGTCTGTTAGCCAGGCTATGACGGGTGGCTAGGGGGAGTTACGCTGCCTGATCTTTGAGAGGGGCAGATGGAGGATGCGGCAAAAGACAATGACGATGGTTGCCTGTACTAGGAAGATGACGATTGGGTTGGTTGGATCGTACTTTGTCGGGTTGCCGCCCATGAGCACGCTCTGGTTTGCCATGATGGCGGCGGTTTAGGCTGGTTGGTAGGTATGCTGCTGCTGCTAGATGGATGCGAGTAGCTGAATAGAGAGTAGAGAGAAGAGCCGAGAGCAGAGTAGAGAGTAGAGTCGAGAGTAGAGTGCCTGTGTCTTTGTTTCTGTCGCAAACATCAACGCACACGACAACCAGCAAGGTGCACAACGACAGGCAGCAGAGTGCTGGAGGAGTTGAGGGCTCGTGGATGCTGGCATTGGCAGACGCATGGACTGGTAGACTGCTGTGAGTACCAGCACAAGGGTCCGCACATTTGACCCAGAAAACAATGGCAAGCGCAACAGCCATCCACTACTGCAACAATATCAGAGACGGCCTCAGAGCAGCCAGGGGACAGCATCACTGCACCCCAGCAGACTTGCATGCTCCCGGCACAGCGCTGGATCTAGATGCGAAAGAGCTGCATGATCATCTCGCCGCATTGCACAGTGTGGAAGCATGCGACTGCACGAGCTGTGAAGCATGCCTCGCCTCCACATACAATAGCGGGCGCCAGCTGCAGCTGTGTCAGGTTCCACCCTGCCACGAACCCGACTGCCTTGTACAAGAACACTGCGACGACTGCGTCTCTGTCTGTGATGATGCTGAGTGCAACGAGCAATGCATGTCAGTGTGCGACGATGCTCATTGCCAAGAACATGCTGTTGACTGCTGCCCTGACGTTCGCTGTGAGCTCGATACCTGCGTCGCTGCACCCTGTGTGCCTGACTGTATGAGGACAGCAAGTATTACGGCCGCCCATACAGTTTCACAAGCATGGTCAACACACGACATGCACGCATGGCCGCTGGATGGACAGCCCCACGCCATGTCTGGCTTCCACACGCCCCTCTCCATAATCACAGATGTCTCACTCTTGTCACCGTCAGACGCACTCCAACCACCGGAACCCCAATTACCGGACTCCCATGTCCCCTTCCACTGCCACTGGAATGCCTGTGACCTCGCCTTTTTCGATGCAACACAATTCGACCAACACTTTTGGGTAGAACATGCACAACAGCAAGCACAGCAGCAGCAGCAGAGCTTACACTGTGCCTGGAACGAATGTGCTGTTGCGCCACCTAATGAAATGGCCTTGTTTGATCATGTCAAGCATGATCATGTCAAAACAGAGACGCATCATCGCTGTAAATGGCTCGTACTGGATGCAGACGGCCAATGTCATCCATGTGGCGCGTGTCTACCGACTGTGGAAGAGTTGAGCCTACATATATCAGAACTACACGTTGGCAAGCGCAAAAAGAGCTACGTCTGTGGTTGGCAAGGCTGCGAGCGTCATCAACGTCCCTTTACGCAACGTCAAAAGATGATGCGGCATCTCGTCACGCATACAGGGGATCGTCCCTTTGTCTGCCCTGAGTGTGGCTATCAATGCTCAGAAGAGTGTGTTTTGGAGCAACACATGCGGACACACACAGGAGAGCGACCTTTTGTCTGCACGCTCTGTGGCAAGGCCTTTTCTGCATCGACAGCCTTGTCAGTACACATGCGAACCCATACAGGTTACAAGCCGCTGGTGTGCAAATTTCCTGGCTGCGGGAAACGGTTCAGTGAGAGCTCCAATCTGGCTAAACACATGCGGACGCACAGTCCACAGAAATCGTATGCCTGCGGTGTGCCTGGCTGCAACAAGGCGTTCCAGCGGCCGGACCAGCTCAAGCGACACGTGAGCAAGTTGCACAAGGGTGCCAGCTGTGATGCAATAAAAGATGGCATTGCTCAGTAGGTCATAGCAATATAGATGATGCCTTTGCTGCAGGCAAACTCAATCAACGGGTAAAGGAGCTTTGATAGCGGACTTGCCAATATCACAGAATAGGTCATGAATACCTTTCATGGCGGCAAAAGTACTAAGTATATATTAGAAATACACTGATTCAAGGCGTCCGTCTGGGGAAACTTGATCGGGACGTAGAAACCTTTGATCTTGGCAAGTAGAACGAGATGCGGCAACATGACTTGAGAAGAATTGCGCAGAGTTACCGGGATCAAAGGATTCTGTGCTGCAACGACGACGACAAAGGCAGACAACCAAGACAGCAACAACACGACAGAACAAGACGACCAGCAGCCAGAGGCCCGCACACAGCTCGCAAGGGCCCATCACTTGCCACAAACGGCCAACGTAGACGCGCAACTGCATTGCCAAGGCGGCCAGCAGCAGCTCCCCTCCCCTGCCACATCGCCGCCTCCCTACTCCCCCATTGACCTCCCGCCCACCTTTGTCTTTCTCGAGGCCAGCGCCCATATCTACGAAAAGAAACGGGCCATGGCATCCCCCATTACCTCTGTTCAGCAGCAGCAGAGCCGCCCAGTCTTCTTTGGCAATAGCTACGAAAATTACGACGAACAAGATGACGGCCAGGCGCCCCTCATTAGCCTATCTGTGCGCGGATCACGCTTCGACATTGCCAGGGAGGAGTTGACAAATCTCCCAGAGTCCATTCTCTTGTGCTTGTTTCCGCATGGATTGATGCTAGACGACCACCAAGAGTCGCTCATCAGCGTTGATGTACGCTTCTTCTTGTCAATGTGCACCAGACTAACGGCAGTTTGACCCATTGACCCTTCAATATGTGCTCGACTTTTTCCGCAAAGCCCTGCTTGATGCGCCAGCTGGTCCTGCGCTTTCATCCAATGCAGAATTGCTGCCTGGCAAAGCCGCCATCATCGTGCTCAAGGAGGACCTCGATTTTTATGTCATCCCACCAAAGGGCCTCACACCTGCAACAACATCCGCGCTGCGGCATGCAGCTGGCGCCCATCTCGTTCAGCAAAGCAGTATCTTTGACGGACTGCGCAAGTCTGGCCACAAGGCGGCAGGTACGGCAGAGCAACACCTGATTGATATGCTCTGTGCCTCTGGTTTCAATGCGGAAGATAACTGGTCGAAGCGGCTGCTTGAGCCGGGCAAGGCTGGAATCACTTCGCTCGCACTCGCACTCCTCAAACAAGGCAATACTGCAACCGGCATGGCTACGAGTCAGAAATTACTTCTATTCTGGCGCAAACCAGCGAGAAAGTGTTGGTGGGATGCCGTCTACCCGACCTCCGAGGACCTGCCAGGCGTGCCGCTCGACGGACCGGTCAAGATCTGGGCACGGCGTGTATGGACACTCGAGTTGTCTATCACTGGATGACACGACAAGCACTGGCATAGGCAGGGATAGGATGAGCAGCGGCATTTGTGTTTTTTTTGAAAATGTGTTTTGCGTAGCGGCAGGCGAATTAGAAGAAGCATCTCCATCTTGACCACACACCCTCCGTGACTTAGTTGCATTGCTGTGGCTGCTACTGCATGACGGCATGGTCGCAGCTGCCGCCCGAGCTCATCTTCAAGTTCTACGACTATGCAGAAACCATAGCAGACACACGTTGCGGCGTGCTTGTTTGCCGCAGCTGGTACCACGCACTGACACCTTTGCTCTATCGAAGTCCCGTGCTGCGTCATGCAGATGATTTCACAATACTGTGCGAGATGCTGCTCGCTGCTCCAGACAAGGCCACCGAGCAGCCGCACCCTTTGGCAAAGCACATTCGGGTCCTTGACCTGCATGCGGTCTGTGGCACACTTCGCGTTATCAAGCTGCCAGAAATGCTTGCACTCCTAGACAGTCTACAGGCCTTTATTGCTCCGCAAGCAGCACTCGCTGCGTCGACCATGATACAGCTTGCACAACGGCCGACGCTCAAGCTTCTTGACTTTGCTTGGGTCATTGAACGCTTCGAGCTGCCGAAACTGCTGAATGCAGTGTCTCGGCTTCCAAAGCTGCACACGTTTCGCTTCCCTAGGTGTGCTGTGAGTACCGTTTTCCCAGTCAATACCTTTCCACAGCCACTAAATGAACTGACGATCCGTGGCGGCTTGCGCGATGCCTATGTAACAAAAATGGCAAGCTCGACGTACCCAACCATCAGGGCAGCGCATGTCGAGGTATCCCATGCGCCTGTCCTGACTGGCGCTCCCATACTGGACTTGCTATCGCGAGTGCAAGGCCTACTTCATGTGACTGTTCAATGGCCATTGCCGCGATTCGCACACAACGCAATGGACACGATACTGGTTCGCCTGCCCTTCCTGGAAAGCTGCTCCCTCAGCATTGACTATATCTCTGCTCGCTTCTTTGAGAATCATCACAGTCACCTGGAAAAGCTTCTCCTCACATTCAGTGGAGTAGGCAAGACGAGGGAAATCACGGCGGAAGACTTGCTGGATGCATTGGAGGACGAGGATCTATGGCCGGCTTTGCGCACTTTGCAGCTAGTTCGGCGATTGCAAGAGTTACTCTTTCCGACAGACGAAGAATTTGCTCATCTAGGAAGAGTGTGCGCAGCCAGAGGGATCAGCCTCAACATTATAGACTGGCATGAGGAGGAAAAGACCTCTGTGTATGGCATGTTTGGGCACTAAAAGACATGTTTATCCTTGTAGGATAATCTTGCACACTGATGACGATGCTGTTAACCACTTCAACGACAACATCTCATTAGTTCTCTATCTGGCGCGTCACTCTCAATATGAAGATTGGCCATTGAAGGTCTCAAATGAGGATGTGCCGAAGCACCTTGGGCTGTGAGGTTTTCTCCTCATGCGAAGTGGTTCATCCTTGCCATGGCAGAACAAATCAAATCATTTGAGGACAACAATGTCTTTGAGGTCTGTATGTTGCCTCCTGGAGTCATACCAATTCGTGGCCACTGGATTTATGTGGTCAAGCACGAGAAGACTGATGACTCAACTGCAGCCTTCAAGTCGCGCTTTGTCGCCAAAGGTTTCGAGCAAAAGGCTGGCATTGATTACAAGGAAACCTTCTCACCAGTTGTTACGAGCTCTGCTATTAAAATGCTGTACAGCTTGGTCGTTTACTTTGGATGGTGTATGCGCCAAGGGGATGTCAAGGACGCCTTTCTCAATGCTCCACTCGAAGAGGATGTGTACATGGAGCCTCCACAGGGATTTGACAAGTACAACGGCAAGGTTTGGCGACTGAAGAAGGCTCTTTCGGGTCTCAAGCAAGCACCGAGGGCATTCTACCTGTACATGCGCAATCACCTGTACGATCTGCAAGTGGTTGAGGGTGAAGAGTGCATCTTCTGGAAGAACATTGATGACAGGCTGGTGCTCCTTCTGCTCTATGTGGACGATTTCATTGTGGCTGGCACTCGAAAAGACGTTGACAGCACATTCTCCCAACTGCAAGCATGTATGACAATTGACGATCGTGGCTACTTTGACAAGCCTGGTGGAAATAGCATGCTGGGAGTCGCTGTCACTCATGTCAATGGCTGCATTACACTATCACAGTGTGTCTACTCAGAACAGCTGATTGCTGAGTACAACATCACTGACAGGATGTGCTTCACAACACCCATGGCACGAGATACGGTCGGCATACCATCATCGAGCACCGCTCCTATTGTCGTGGAGCATGACTACATCACGTTACTTGGCAAAATGATGTTCCTTGCTTACGGAACGAGGCCTGATATCAAACATGCGGTTGGTCAGCTTGCACACTACTCTAAACGGGCTACTGAAGATCACTGGAAGGCTGCAATGCGTGTCCTCGGATATCTCCGACACACGGGTGACGCAGGACTGGAATACAGACACTATCCTGAAGCGGCGCCAATTGTCGCGTACTCAGATGCTGACTTTGCCACTGATGTCAGTACACGGCGTTCTACATCAGGAATGCTCATCGAAGTCTTTGGCAATCCTGTATTATGGCAATCAAAACAGCAGCCAGCAGTAACAAGCTCGACAAAGCATGCAGAATATGTGGCCTATGGACGCATGGTGATGAAGGTGGAATGGCTTCACAAGGTGCTCAGGCAAATCATGCCAGAGATACCTGATCGTGTGGAGACGTTCACGGACAATCACGCGACCTTCACGGAGCTCACTGATGACCCAGTACGCTCTCAAAGTCTCAAACATGCGGACATCTCAATGAAGTATGTGCGCGACCGCATCAAGAGTGGCCACATTGGTGTCACTGAGATTCGCTCTGGTGTCAACCGATCGGATATGTTCACCAAGGCGCTTGGAGCCAGTGCGTTGGCAGCCTCAGCTGCAGCACTAGGGCTCTTCTTTCGTGGCATATTGAGGAGGTAGGGTGCACCACTTCGGGGCAAGTGTTGAGCAAGGCGTGAGACGTTACCCCTCTCGGAATGAGCCGACGCAGACACACTATATAACAGGCCATCTGTACTCTCTGATCTAGTAACTCATTTGGTGTTTCACTCCAGTGCTTGTTCGTTCGCTCAGATAAATAACAATTTGCGCGCGGAATTGTCCTGCCGCTGGACATTTGCTCGCTGGACAATTCTAGTGACCGCTACAATTGTAAAGCTACACATGCCTGCTACTTAGGAAAACATGTCTGATTGGCGATCTCATGATGCTGCACAAGACTTCTCTCAAAAGCGTAAGCGTGAGCTAGAATCTGGCAAGGCCGTCTCTTATGGCCATCGCTTTGATCCCTCAAAACATGAAAGAGAGCAAGAGGTGCATGACGAGCACGGCAGACGTCGATTGCATGGCGCATTCACCGGCGGCTTCAGTGCAGGCTACTTCGGCACTGTTGGGTCTAAGGAAGGCTGGGCGCCCACTAGCTTTGTCTCTTCTCGCACCAAGCGTGCCACAGTGAAATCGAATGTCATGGGTTTTATGGATGCAGAAGACATTGCAGACCTTGAAGAGACGATGGAATTCAAGGCAGCACGAGATGCAAGCAAGCTTAAAGATGATACTGAGCGGCAACAAGTCTTGCATATCTATGAGGAGAAAGCAGGTGACGCTCCTGCTAATGATCCACCACCTGCAATGAAAAAGTCAAGCAGATCGGGTGGCATGGCTACAGTCTCGTTGTTGCTTGAAGAGGATGATGAGCAAGACGCTTTCGATATTGGACCAAAGATCAGCTACGACAAGACGCTTGCTAAACAGAAAAAGGTGAAGCTCAAGTCTGCGGCAAATGTGCAACACACGTTCAAAAGCAGCAAAGAAGCCCAAGCGAAGGCGGCAAAGCGGCAGGCCTTACTAGAAGATCTAGATGGAGCTGCTGTTGTACAAGATCTAGATGGAGCTGCTGTTGTACAAGACAACACAAAGCAGATCGCTCCAGTCGGAAACAAGCTCCGCCCTACAGCAATCTCTCGGCCTCGGACCTTCGATCCAGCTATCGAGGCAGCCAGTGCAAATTCAGAGAATAACATTCCTCCATGGCGCCGGAAAGTCTCTGCACAACCTGCAGACTCCTCGCGACAGATTGGGCCTGCACTTGACACGTCTCTTGCTGCTGGTGCCCTGAAGAGCACATTCGATCCGTATGCCCAGGACACAGCCAAATCCAAACGATACCGTATATATCTGGGGCGTGAGGCTGCAGAGTCCTCGCCGTTACACATCAACGTCTCAAACCTGGACTCTGGCGTTTTCACCACAGAGCTGGCAGAGTTTCAACGTGCCGCGCTCATGTTTGGTTCATCTTCTGGCGCCATGGCTAAACGCTTCACAAGCTCAACTGGTCGAATGACGCCAGAGAATCTACAAGTCCATGTGGCCAGCGAGGATCACGTAGAAGCGGCGAGGCTTGGTTTTTTTGGTCACCGCACTCGGACAGTCGAGCCTTGGTTTCCCACAAGACTGCTTTGCAAGCGTTTCGGTCTGACTGATCCGCATCCTGAAGGTAAAGCAGTGCCACGTATTGACATGGAAAACCGCACAAATGACCACAAACAGCACCGAGCGCAGATCGAAACACTTATGCAGACAGAGGTATTGTCAAGCAGTTCTACAACAGGAAAATAGCAGAGGATGTGCTAAGCTTTCTACCATCTTGCCTGCCCACATTCTTGAATGTCCTGTTGTCCATTTTGTACTGCTCAGGTTGGAGTGCTGGCGATGCATGCTAGCCATAATCCCCACGCTACGAGAAGGCACAACCAGGCATGGCTAGTCAGAAAACATCTTTGCATGCTACGCACTGCTGTCTACGCTAAAACACGATGATGAACACAATAGAAACAAGACATCCACGCTCGCAATGGGAATAAGATGCAACAACTGAACCACAATGAAAGCATCTGCCACTAGTCTGAACGCAAACTCCAGCAGTATCGCGACGCTCAAGCGTTTGACGATCGGTTGGCCTTGCTCTTGAAGAGCGATACAACTTTGCGTGCTAAATTTGTTCGTCTTCTCAGCTCGGTAGGATTATGCTCTACCTCTTCTTCATGCTCCTGCTCCTGCTCAAGCTCGAGCGGACCGTTTGTTAAAGACGCTCTGTTTGCTGCAGACGTGTTTGGTCTCATCTTCTTCTGGATAAGTCTAGCGCAGACCTTACCGGCCGACTTCTTCAATGCCCTTCTCCAGGCATGCTTTTTGCAACTGGGCTCGGGCGACGCTTCTGCTAGAAGCATCTTGAGTGGATCTCCGTTTTCATCGAGCATGAGCTTGGACGTCTCATACAGCTCAATCAATTCATCAATTGCAACATCTGGTTGGGCCTTGCGGGCTACTGCAATGTATTGCCCAAGCCAGACTGGCACGGGGTAGCGGAATTCAGGGCCACTAGGCTGTTGGGTGATTGCGGTATGTGTAGTACTATATTCTGAGTTTGCGCTGGGTTCGCATGGCTGGAGAAGCGACAGGTAGCTGTCAACCCAAGGCCGAGTGCGTAGAGCAAGGGCAGGGGCAGGAAGTGCCGAGATGCTAGTTATCGTGATGAAATCATCCACATCGCTATAGATTAGGAAGTCGTCATCGTAGACAGATAGGTCGTTATCATCATCATCATCCTCATCTTCAGCTTCAGCTTCATCCGAGGCATTAACGACGGCGATGGTCGACGTTGAGCGCCAGGCACCGTTGTAAGGATTCGCAATCGCCTCGGGCTCGACCGGCAGCTTCTCGTTCATATGGAACAAGGAAAGGAAACTCTCAGCCCACGAACGACGGCGAGACGAATCTTCGACCAGCGTGATGGCAGACTGGAATGGAGTAGCATCGTTGCCACTTGCCAAGGAATAAAACGAGAGCATGCTGTCACCAAGGAAGTTGGAGTTGTATGGCATCACGGGAAAGTGAGGAAGAGTGGACGTAGAAGTGGTAGTGGTAGTGGTGGCGGAGGTGAAAGGCAGGACATTCTCTTGAACAGGTTGAACAGAGGCGATGGAAGTAATAGAGAAGGCAGATGGCGATGCCAGTTGGTAGAAGGGATATGTAGGGGTGGCCTTGCTTTGCAGGCGTGAGTGCATGGTTTGGGGAGCTCCTCCCGGGCCTTTCGCAGTCGCACCTTCGGTATCAAAGAGCTTCTGGCGACGAGAGGAGGGTGAGTCCTCGCGAGCCAGGCCGTGGTTAACAGCAATATCAGACAGTGCGTTCATCTTGTGGGAATAGGCAAAGTAGAAGATCAAGATCTTTTGAAGGTGTGATTATAGGGAAGAAGAGAATGGCAAAAGGGCAGACTGTGGGTTCCTTATATGTTTTCTGTGTCACCAGAATGGCCGGTGCTGGTGAGTCATTTGTACACAGAAGATGGCGGGTATGTTTGAGCCTGTATGACTCATCTTCAGCTCGTCATAGTGAGAAGCAGTCTTGACCCGGATTGATGTTTGCGCACAGCTTAAGCTCACTATCTACAGCTCAGCGCACAAGCTATTAGCTCTGTACAGATTGACTTGTCGTTGTGGTTTTGTACTCGCGGTCGTCGTCTGCACGCCCAATTTCTGGGCAGATCTGGATACTCACTGATTCCAACTCCACTTCAGCTGTAGGAAGATGCGCAGCAGTAAGTGCGCAGCTATTGAAGGTAGTCAGAAGGTTGAAAAGTCGTCAGATTTATGACGGAATCGTGTCCTTTTGTCTTGCTACAGCAGTCCAATGATATGTCTCCGACTCTCATACAGCATCGGCTTCACGCTTTCCATGGTCAATTGGTAGAATTAGATTATACATACAACGCCTGAGGCTTGAATGATGTTTTGAAGCTTAGGGAGCTGCGGTAGCAGATTCTTTGTCGCCCGTCTTCTCAGATATCGAGTTGCTTGAAGAAACATGCTGGCCTTCCATCACCACGACATGGGCATGGTCGCGTGCACGCTCCACATAGTCGTATGCAAACTCGCCAATTTCAGCCTCGTCCATACCGAGGCGCTCTGCATCCTCTGAAGCACGCAGCGAAAGGCCTGGAATGTAGTTCATGATGGCAAGGATTGCACAGGTCACAGCAAAACTGTAGGCGAATACAGTGACTGTGTCGGCGAGCTGATAACCCAATTGAATCCAGTTGCTGTCCAGCCATCCACCGTTAATGACTGTTGCGCCATCGAGAGCTGTAATGGACTTTTTTGCAAAGAGCCCAGTCATCAAGTTGCCGACCATAGCACCGATACCGTGAACAGCAAAAATGTCCATGGCATCATCCACTCGCATAACGTACTTGAGCTTCGTAGCCAGGTTACAAGCAATACCACCGACAATACCAAAGACGACAGCCGACCATGGTGGAACGTAGCCTGAAGCAGGAGTGATCGCAACAAGGCCAGAGATTGCGCCGGAGCAGAAGCCAACGGTGGACCATTTGCGTTCAAGTCGGTAGTCCAGCAGCATCCAGGTAAGACCGCCGACAGCGGCAGCCAAGTTGGTCACGAAGAGAGCCATACAGGCACGCAAGTTGGCGCCGAGTGCGGAGCCACCGTTGAAGCCCTGCCAACCAAACCAGAGGAATACAGTTCCAAGCACGACATGGGTGACGTTGTGTGGTCGGTAGGCAATCTCACGCGCACCATGCTCGCGTCGCTTACCGAGCATGTATGAGTAGGCGAGAGCTGCTGTGCCAGAAGACAGATGCACAGGCGAGCCACCAGCAAAGTCAAGGGAACCGAGCTTGAAGAGCCATCCACTTGGATTCCATGTCCAACATGCGATAGGGCTAATGGTCAGCGTCATTCGGAACGAAGGAAACATACTTGTAGACAATGGTTGACCAGACAAAAATGAAGACCATACACGGCAAGATCCGTCCACGTTCCGCAGCAGCTCCAATAGCAATAGCAGGTGTGATGGCGGCAAACATAAGCTGGTAGACAGCGTAAAGAATATCTGGCAAACCTGCTGCTCCTGAACTAGGCGCGCCCAACACATCCTTGAAACCGATCATGGTCAAATCGCCAATGAAAGCTGAAGCGCTGTGGCTGAATGTCAAACTGTAGCCCCAGAAGAACCACTCGAATGTGACGACGCCAAGGGAAAGGAGACCAAGGTGGATCAGCGATAGTGCCGACTTGCGCCTTGCCAGGCCGGAATAAAAAAAGGCGACACCGGGTACCATGATGAGGACGAGTGCGGAAGAGGCCATGATCCACGCAAGATCAGCACCAGAGTAGTATTGGTTGAGGTTGACATCCAGACTGTTGCCGCCCGTTGCGGGTGCGTCACTCGGGTAAGGTGTGGCCATGCTTGAAGGACAGGAATACGTTGCAGGTTTGCGGTAGCTGGGAGGGCGGCGAGCTTTATGCTGACGATGGGAGTTGTTATCTCAGGGGGGTTCCGTTCCTTGTGCCGAGCCTTCCGCACGCGCTCCTGATACATCTCCGCCGAACATCTGTGCGGTCTGGAAGGCGACTCCGTCTTGGCTGCTGCTGGACTGTGCACTGCACACTGCCACTGCCAGTGCACACTCAGGCTGCACACTCAGGCTGTAGCACATTAAAGTTCGTTCCCCTGAGCTGCCAGATTCTGTTATCGCTTGCCTTCAGATGGGCCAATCACAGCCCAGCGATAAGAGCGCCCACGAGATTGCTCCTCTTTGGTCTTCACAGTCTTACTTGCCTGTTCGGAGGCAGACTGCGATTGAGGGTCTGAGACTGCTGAGAGTCTGAGAGTCTGAGCCTACCCAACATTGCGTTCTTCCGGCCGGCGGTACGGAACCTGCAGATAGGCAAAGATATCTTCCTCCGTATCGCACCGCAGACGTGTCCCAGCAGTCAGCTTCTGCCCGGTCCTGTCGCGCACAACGTCCTTGTACAGGCCCTTTTCACTCAGACTCAAGCCTTTCTTCCGTGCGAGCAAGCGTATGGACCTGCGTGTGTTAGCATGCCGATTCGTAAGAACGCTGCATACCTGTTGAATAGGTCATTGCCAGTAAAGTAGAGCAGGGCAGCACCTCGCTCTTGCCAGGGAACCATGAGAAAGTCGATGCGTCGATGGAGAGAACCTGGCGCAGACAACTTACTAATGCCTTGCCACTTTTTGCCGTTGTCAGCATCCGTTGAAACTATCAACGCATGAGTCAGGTATCCCTGCTCTTCCAAACAACCGATCAACTCCGTGAACCTCGGCCACAAGTCATCAGCTGTGGCATCTGGGCGAGTGACAAGAAAGTCAATATCACCACAGTCTTGTGCGCCGCGACGATAGGAACCCATCAAGTACAGCTGCAGTCCCGGGTCAACCTTGGCTGCAGCTCCGCGGACAATATCCTTGTGCTGCTGTGCTTCGCCGCGGGGAATCCTTCTCTTAAGTTGATCAAACAACTCGATACCAATGCTTTGGTTCCTTGATGGATTTCCCTTTTCGAGAATGTCTTCGAGGGTTCTCAGCCCTTGGTTGTACCATAGTGTCGCCTGGTACCTGCCAACGCCATAAATATCCATAAAATACAGTACCGGAGCCATCTTTGTACGCCAGTGGTCCAGCTTGCTGACTGTGCCAGTTTGCAAGAACTCATCGATTCGACGAGCGATACTAGGTCCGATACCACGGACGTGTTGAACATCAGAGCTGCGAGTCATAGGCTTGTCAAATTGACGAATGGCTGCCGCAGCCTGTCGATACTGAAGCGAACGCCATATATCAGACTTTGGGCCCATAGCTTCGCACAACGCTGACAGCTCCATTAGCTGACTGATGAGCTCAGCATTTGGCTGGGCAGTCTGTCCTGCTCGCGGGAAGGCCTGCATGCACTTGGATTGCCGTTGCCATCCTTGATCGTGGGACGGTTCCAGTAGCTGTTGATCAAGACCCGTGACCTGTTCAGTGGCGACCAAGTCGATCAGGGAAGCGAGCTGATCCTCATCCTCAGCTTGACGTCGGAAGGCTACCGAGGGAGACATTGAGACGGATGTTCCTCGTTCTTCTGCAGCTTTGCCCTTGACATCTTTGACTTGAAGACTCAACGAAGACTGTGTCGAGTCTGGCTCTTGTAGAATAGTCTCCTCATCGTGGCCTGGTAGTGGCAGTCCATCAATAGCGAACTTTGCACAACCCGTCCGGAAGGTATTGCTAAGACAGTCAGACACCCAGCTGTGTCGAACGACGGAGACAGAAGATGGCAGAGCTGTCAGGCCAAGACTGTCCAAAATGTCCGTAGCAGTCAATGCGTCATCGCAGAGGATGTGCGTAACATCTTGCGTAAATGTATCGGCAATCACACCGCCATGTTGGCAAAACTTCTCCATGCGAGCCTGCCGCCAGTAACTCTTGCCGTCACTCGGGATAAAGAGGGCCTTGACGCCACCAAAAATGCTTGTAGCAGCCGCATTGATTTGCGGTAACGAAGGTGCAGACGTGTCGACAGCCTCGGGTATTGCAGCATCAGGATTTGCTGGAGCTTGTGTGGTCTCGCTGTGAGAAGTTCTTCTCTTTTTGGAAGTATGCACAGGTCTCAAAAAGGTGGTCTGAACTGGATCTATAATAGGCTCATCCTCGAAATAGTCTCCGATCCCATCAAATATCCACTCGGCACGGCGGATCATTTCGCCCTTGGCAGCGGACTCGTCCATGATTTTTGACGGCGTCAACGCCGAAAGAGTCTTGTCATGGAAAGCAAAGGCGGATGCTCAGGAGAGCAAGCTTGAGATTAGGCAGCAGGGTTGAGCAGAACTTTAGCAAGGTAGTATTTGGTGTGTGTCAGTATTCCACAGGTTGCACGGTGATACTGCTACAAAGTTGATGTTACAAAGGCAAAGCATATCAAGCCTGCGTCACAAGCGCCTGGATAACGAGCCCCGGTGACCAGCCTGCATCCGATACAGTCTGCTTGCCATCGTCCTTGAGCAAACGACCCAACATCATGAGCTTCAGCCGCTTGATCCCTGCTGCTGCCTGAATCTTGGTCGCCACCGAGCTAATTTTCTCAACGAGCGCCACCTGGATGACGATGTCCTGCGAATTGTGCGACATCCGTACGCGCATATCGAGGAGTTCTGTATCTGCAGGCAAATCCTCAATGACTGCACCTGGTTTACTCTCAAACTCAGTAGATGCATCCTCCAGCAGAACATTGACCGGATCGCTCAGACAGGCTTCGGGAACCTTGTAGTAGTAGCCGGTCGCATCGTAACATCCATGAATCAAATCTCCATTGCCCAACAGCCGTATTTGTGCGGTATCTAGCATAGCACGCGCAGTCTTTTCATCGTCTGCATCCACGGCAGCCTTGAGAATTGCCCAAATCTCTTGCCGTCCGCCAAACGTATCTGCCGTCTCCCAAAACGCGGCTCGAGTCCGTTCGAGATCCCGCTTCGAGACAGCTGGCGTTGCAGTCCAGCTTCCATGTTTGCGATACTTGGGCGCTTCTGTGTTCTGTCAGCGTTCTATTGTAAGAGCGATAGTGGCGGACGTACCGCCACGTCCGGCAATCAATTGATCGCGCGCTTCTGCATTCTGTCTCTCAAGGGAAGTCCGAGTGCGCTCACGAGGTTGCCTGCTCGGGTACTGAGCGCGACTGGGTGTTGAACTGGTCTGTCCAGTCAATAGACTGACTTCATTCTCATTCCGACGAGCTCCTATACGTCCTGTACTGTCGGTTGCACCGGGTTGTTGAACTCCGTCGTTTGCGGGTACACTGAAGCAGCTGCCCATTGTATGTATGTCGCTTTTCACTCAGCCGCTTGCCTCGTCTGGTGTTTGTTTGCTGGTTTCTGGGTTTTGTACTCTTGCAGCCGGGTGCAATTGAAGCGGCTCGAGGATTCCACAAACAGTCAATGCAAGTTGAGAGGACGCTTGCGAGACTCTATTACAAGGGAAGCAGACCTACGCGTGGCTGCTGATGAATTAACGGCGGCGGAAGATGGTCGTGGTGGTGACGGTGCTGCTACTTGCTGGACGGGGAAGTTTGAGTTGACAGAAATCGAGCCGACGGAGGCTACTTACTGCCAATTACTGCTACTAAGGACAAGAAGAAGAGAGCATTACTAAGGAGACGACTGTAGACTAATCGTGAAGGGCGTGAAGAGGCAAGAAGGGACACAGAGCGTGTACCAAACCAGAGAAAGAACCACTAAAGCAAAGGGTGACAAAAGAGAACGTCGCGCAATCAGTCTCAACGCATGGGGCCGTGTCAGCTAATGAAAGGGTCTAGCAGGTCTACTCTGCTTTGGTGGGAGCAGTTCTTGTAGCGCCAGTTGTCGTTTGTAGAGCTTCATCTGGCTGAGCAGCAGTAGAAGAGTCGACGGTAGTCTTCTCAGTGGCTTTGCCCTTGTCAACCACATCCGAAGGTGCTACTGCACTGGTATCTTCAATAGCAATACCTTCTGCAGGGAGATCCTTGTTCCTGTCGAGCTTGGTCGTCGAGGAAAGTTCTGTGTTGGACAAGGCCTCAGTCTCCTGTCCAACTTGTGGCAAAAGAGGTGCTTCAGACGCGACAGGCACATCCTTCGAAGGGGAAACAGCAGAATCATTCTTAGACGCATCCTTCTTTGATTTGTTCTTGAAGAGACCGGTCAATCGTCGCGTCACGCTGCCACCAGGAAAAGGCTTTGGGGACGGAATGGGCGATGGCGTCACCGGCGGTGGCGTGGCAGATGTAAGCTTGTCCTTGCTTGTTGACTCTGCTGCAGCTGCATCATGCGCATGAGGAGCCGCAACATCTGTGGTAGGTTTGACTGGAGAGATCTCTCCCGCGGCGACCTGGGGTGCGGGGGCGTCTGTCACAACGGATTCAGGGGCAACCGATTCGACCTTCTGTCCCTCGTCAGATTTATCATTGCGCCTGAATGTTAGTACATGTGCTAGTAGAGCTGGAAACATACTTGATGAGATTGCGGAAGAATCCTTCGACCTTGTCTTTCGCAGGAAGAGCTGCTGGCCTCGACTTGTCAGCCTTGTCTGCAGTGGGAACGTCTTTGTCGACCACATTGTCAGCTGGGACAGGCTCTGACTCCCCCTCAGGAGCTTTTGGGGAGACGCTCTTGTCGGCGCCGGCTGGGATTGACTCAGGTAAGGTGTTGTCCTTCTTATTCAAGAAACCGAGGAAAGAAGCGCGTTTGTCCTTTTTGGGTGTTGGCACCTCCTTGGCATCCCTGTTGTTAGCATCGTAGAGGCAAGCACAGACAAGCGTACTCAGGCTTATTCTTGAAGATGCCCATGAGGGAGGATGCGCGCCTGTTATCTGGTCGCTGCTCAACCACTTCTTCATCACTCAGAACTTGTTCCTCTACCTCGGCATTCGACTTTTCGAAAGCGGTGCCTTGAACAAGCAATTCGCGCACCTTGTTGAAGACCTCCGAAGTGCGAATAGACTGCATCTGTCCCACAAACTCTTGTTGCTTCTGCTTGATACCAAGTAAGAAAGCCTGACGCTGTGACACTTTGGCATTGGCATTGAATTCAAGGGTGTAGCTGATGTCGTCCCTGTACTTGAATGCAGCACGATTGTTGCCATCAACTACCTCGAGCTCACTGATTTGTGAGATGTCGAGGATGCCACTTGGATTGGATCCTTCAGTCTTGCCCCAAAACAAGAGACCTTTGCCGCTGGTCACCGCGTCTAGTGTTAGATCACTTCACACACAGATGCATCATACGTGCGATGAGGTCATGTGCCTCTGAAGCTGGCATCTTGGTCTTTTGCATCTTGAGGTAGAGTGCTTGTAGCTTTTCCAAGGAGATAGGCTCGTCCTGCAGCCAGAAGTGGCGCGTGTGGAAGACACTAGATGTCAGCATACGCAAAAGATGGACAGCTTCAGTGTATCATACGGAAACGTAGCAGTGCTGCGCTTGTAGGAGAGGTTGGCACTGAAGATCGGTTCGAGGGGTGCTGTCTCCTCCTTGATGGTTTCCTCAGTGGTTGCGACAGTGTCCTTGACAGCTGCGTCGTCGCTGATCGACCGCTGGATCGTGGCTGCTTCAGCACTTGTCTGTCCATTGAGCGTGTCGCCAGTAGAGACTGCCTCTTCCTTGTCTTTTGCACGGCACTGCTCTGCCTCCTCGTGCGTAGGAACGACTGGCGAGTCCAGCTTGGCTTGAGAATCTGCCAGCAGACTAGCTGCGGCGACATTTGGCGGGTGACTATCGATTGCAGACATAGGGGGCGTGATTGCAGGATGTGCAGATGCTGCTCGTGTGTAGAAGATTGCGCTGTGATACAGATGCGCTTGCTACTGCTGCTGCTTCGTCTCTTGGAGGAGGAGGAGGAGGAGTGAAGCGATGGAAGCTGTCTTTGTAGGGAGCAAGAGAGAAAGCTGAAGCTTGACTTGACCTGACTTGAGCTGAGCTGAGTCCTGCCTCGTGTGTGCGGTGTGTTTGTGTGTCTCCTTCTCCTGTCGCAGCAAACAAACGGGAGGACGCCGCGGTGTAGAGAGCAGAGGCAAGCATCAGACACAGAACGCAGCAGATGAGCAGATGAGCCCGAGGCAGCAGGTCTGGCAAACAGATCATCGGGTCCAGGCACGTCGTCATGCTCAGGACTCGTTTCTCGGTGCTCAGTGCTCAGTGCCCACTGTGTGTTTCAAGTACACCCATGCCATCTACAGGCCTACAACAGCTCTGACATCCCATCCCAGGCACTCCTGTAGTCTTCTCCTCTCCGGCAGCAAGATCTAGCTGCTAAAGACGCAGCCTGAATGTGTACGCTGCACTTCGCAGTCGCGCATCCCGACCTCGACCCAGAAGTTTCCCGCGGTTGCGACCGGGGAAGTAAGTCCTCGGCGACTTCTCCTTCCGACTCCCAAAGAAGGACGCATTTCAACCCCAGGTACCATGCAGATGATGCGATGGAATGCTACAGCGTGATAAGATGCAAATAGATGCCTACATAATGTCGAGGTAGCAGCAGATCCTATGTCAATCCATACGACAGGAAAGCACCAAGACGCTCGCTCGTCAGACGCAAGCCAATCTTTTGCAACTCGAGAGCCAATTCAAGTCCACCCGGCATCTGCTGCATCTTGTCCCAACCTTGTTTGTCCAGCTTCCAAAGCACGCAGTCGGACACCGTAACCAGCTGAGCAGTCCGTGGCATGCCCGCAAGGAAGGGCAGCTCGCCACAGACGGTGCCAGACGTGATACTTTCAACGTGCAACCCAGCCTCGAGCCGGTATGTGGCGCGAATCATGCCAGACTCAACAACATAGAAGCAAGTCGCCTCCGTGTGCTCCTTCCACAAGATTTTGCCGCCGGCCACCTCTTCTCGAACAAAGAATGGACAAACTCGGTGCCAAAAGTCCTCGCGCTTGTCCGTAGAATCTTGAAAGACTTGCAACAGAAGTGGCAAGGGAGCCGCAAAGCTCATCTTGGAAGGGGGACCAGCATTCTGCTTGTGCTTTGACAAGGTGTTTGTGGCGGCCTTTGATAAGAGCGCTCCTCGGGGCGAGTGCGCCATTTCGAGCGACGACTGATTGACTTGTGGGACAGCCAATTCATTGGACGATGCCGTTTGCGGACTCATATGCTCCTCCAAGGTATAAAATGCCTCTAGCAGCTTGTTCTCACATCCTTCGAGTGCAGAGTTCAAGTCATCGTAAATCTCAATATCGGAATCCTCATTCAGCAGACCAATCCCTTGCAAGCTCAACATGATCTCACCACCGGCACGGCAACCGCAAATCACCAGATGGATATCACGCGTGGACAGTAGACGGCGCATACGCGTAAAGGCCTCTGCTGCAGAAAAGTCCATGCCATTTGCGAGCGTCAGATCAAGCACCAGAAAGCGGATTGGATGCGACTTGAAGCGTCGTTCTTCGACATACTCTCGCACAACTTTCTCAACGGAACTGACAGATCCAAAAAACATGTAGCCAGAGAGCTTGTAGACTTGGACTTGGTGGCCAGCATCTCGCAGATACCGTTGTTGTACGGGAGGGCGTCTGACTGTCGACATGGCACTCGCTCCTGAATAATGAGCTCGAATAGGCGATTTTTTACTTGTTTGAACGACGAAGAAGATGCAGGCGAGAATGATGCCAACAACAATGCCCAAGACAAAGTCAAAGACACCCATTGTTACGACAATAACAACAATGGTCAGGTACTCAAACAAATGTACCTTGCCAATCGTGTCAATCAGTGCCTCTTTCAGCAAATCCATGCCGAGGAGGAAGATGAGTGCCCCAACAACCATAATTGGGATTTTGCCAACGAGTGTCGGACCAATAAACATGATGGCAGCTGTGCCAATTGACAACATGACACCAGCAACGCGACTATCGCCTCCACTCCTGATGAAGAGGATGGAGTTTGTGTAGACCAGGTAATTTTGAATGGAGCCAAACATGCCAGAGAGAGCATTCGAAACACCGTGTGCCTTCAGCTCTCGATTGACATCGACGTTGTCCTCGCAGGTAGACACGCCAAGCGCAGGGATGTTGATGGGAACGTGTAGAACACCAAAAAAGGTCAAGGCCAACATGGCAGGGAATGTGCGGGCCAGAGCACCCCAATCAACAACACCAAACTTGTACAGCGTGTAGAAATCGTACCAAGCCTTGCCAGCCTCGGGCGCCTCGAAGACCCAGCCAGCCTCTCTGAGTGTCTCGAGATGCAGGCTTGGGACAGCAGCCACCACGATGTAGAATACTAAAGGAATGGCGCAAAAGTAGAGCGGCACCACAAGTGGATGCGAAAGCAGACGCTGCAGAATTTCCAGTATGATGGCCAGTCCTAGCGGAATGGACCAGAGCAGAGCGGTGTGACCTTCGAACAAATGCTGTAGCGTCTTGAGTGAATACTCGAGGTTGCCGTCTAAGCGAGCGCTGACCTCAAGGCCAGTGACAAACAGAAACCAACCAACTCCGCCGATACAGCCAACAAGGATGTGGCGAGGGAAGTAACCGATCAGAGAACCTAGTTTGAAGTAGCCCAGGGAAAAGAAGACCAGGCCAGTGACGATGGACGAGATTGCATAAGCCAAGATTGTGGTGGCAATTACAGCATCTGGCTTGTCCTCACCGATGTCGGCCATGATACTGAGTGCCATTTGGTGAAAGAACGGCACAACCTCAATCATTTCTGAGCCGATACCTCCCTTGAAGACACTTCCACCGAGCGAAAAGACGAGTTGCGAGATGATGCAAGAAACATAAAACATGGATATACCATCCGCTCCGAGATTTGCAAAGATTGGTGTACCCAAGGGGAAAAGGATCATGCCGTACGACAATGCGTCTAGAATGTTGAGCAGAAGACCGAGCACAACGGCAGGCAAGAAGCCAATGATCGTAGTGCTGCCTTTGACGACTGACTTGGGAGTCATCTCAATATCTTTGATCCTTGACCACTTCAATTTTGCTTTTGCCCAGCGCTTGACTTGCTGCGAATTCTTGTCTGCCTGTGGATCTTCGATTGCCTCTTCTAGATCACGCGGCGAATGTGGAGCTGTGTTATATCGGCCCGCTTTTGGTCGTGGATTATGGTCATCGTCCGATAGAAGCGCTGTATTTTCACTCATTTGTCGTGGAGTTTGCACAATAGAATGTTCAGTCATATCCTGCTCTACTAGCGCTGCCTTTGACGCATCTGTGGGGGATGAGCGCAAGAGTTGCGCCAGCCCAGAGCCATTTGCACCATCACGAAAGGTCGACTCAGGAGATACTGGCTCAGACACCTCTTCGATGGCGTCATTGCCTGGAGAAACAGTACGTGTGATGCTGCCACGCCTTGGATCAAAGTCCTCAGCGTGCTTCTGGCGCGGCGATACGGGTGACTGCGCCGAGACAGAAGCTCTGGCAGCTAATTTTTGTGTATCAAGCCGGACGTCGGCAGCAGTATGTGGCATATGTTGAGCTGCACTCAAAGACTGTGCTAGATCACGGTTAGCTGCAGCTCAAGGCACGAAGAGAGAGGCACATACGGGCCATATGGCTAGCGCTGTAGTAGGAACGACCGATGAGCGATTGCGTCAAACTATCGCGGCGGGCTGAGCTGGCTTGTATATCCCTGCTCTGCGTCTCGTTGGTCTTTTGCGTCTTGCTTGATCCTGCGCTCAGGACGCGGCCAAACGAATCGCGGTCCCGTTGCGACATGACTTCTTTTGGAATGACTCGACTCCTGTCACGTCAGACCCGCGAACTGGGCAGCAGGAGAACGAGCGGGGGCAGCTGAAAATTGGTTCAACGTCCAGGCCCCTGAAGAGCAAGAACACACGAAGATCAGGCTGCTTATTTGAATTGGCCACTTTGCAACCTGTCGCACATGTAATTGTCCTTCGGGACGCGGTGCTGCAAGTTTGAGTGGTCGTCGGGAGATAGAGTGTCCTGGAAGCGTCTCTATAGTTGCTGTATAGCGCCCTGCTCTCTACGTGCCTGACTTCTCGAGGTCCCCTTCAGCTTTGTCGTTGGGTTGCGTTGCTGCGTCGCGGTCCGGTGCCTTGGCTTCTTATCTTTCCTGGTGCGCCCGCTGCAGACATTTCCAACTTTCGAGGACGTCCGTGCCCAGCTGCGTTTATGAGCTCGAGAAGATATGCGACGACACCGCCACTGTTCAGCTAGGTGCTACTGCTGATTTGGCCTGCAGCTAGCTTGACTCAGAGCAGTGCATCGCCGTAGCTCGGGCGGTCGCGAGCCACGCTTTCCACTTGCCCACAAACAATACAGGGGAGCTTCAAATTATAGCTTTGCCATGTGGCATGTGCTCACTAGCTCGTTTGCAAGCATGAAAGCTGCTGTTCCCGGCTGCAAGCCAGGTGCTCGCTTCCCTTTTTCATTGTCATCTGTATGGACGATGCTCTGCGCTTCGATGGGCCAAAGTCGCAGGTAAAACCTTTCTGTGATGTGGATACGGACAAGCTCCTGACGCCCGGCCCGGCGAACACACCATCGCAGCTATCTCGACCGATCTCACCATTTCTCGACAGGCCCTGGTCTGCATTCCTTGGGACAAAGCAGGTGATGCTAGAGCAATTGCAGAAGGTTACAGATCGCCGTGACGAGCACGAGAATCTTGTGGATGGGCCTACTTCTCTAAGCTTTCCGCGACCGCGCACTATTTCGGACGGCGTCTCTTTCTCAGGGACTGTCATTTTTTCTCCCGATACAGTTGTATCTCAGTTGCACGATCGGGCAACGCTACGCAAACTGGCGTCTCTATGCGATACGTATGCAGCGTCCCATGTCACAACGCCACGTCAGCTAGGCCAGCTGTTCAAAGACGCTGGTTACGATATTAATATTGAGAGGCTCGATGCTGAAGCACATATTGCGTATGATGAACTCATGTCGCTTCTCGAACAGGTGCCACAGGGATCGCTGTCAACTTGGGATCTTACGCGGCGTGCCACTCAGCCCAGGCACGCCCAAAGGGTTGTCTTTGAGCCTATTCGATATCGTTCTCGACCGGGTTTGATTCGAGTAGATCGTGCACCCAGCATAGTTCAAGTTGCTCAGGCCGCCCCATCGTCTCAACAAGAAACCATCTCTGATACCCCTATCTTCGTGGCACCGGCAACCTCCAAAAAGCAAGGCCACTCTCGCCTTTGTAGTGACACAGCCGCTCAGCCGCAGGAAGCTCAGCCTTCCAGACTCACTTTGAGCAACGGAGACACATTTCTGCTCGGTAGACGCATTGGAAGTGGCCAATACGGTGCTGTGTACTGTTCTTTGCATGCCGATTTTGGTACAATAGTAGCAATCAAGCGGATTCCAGTGCAAGACCAGTCTCCCATGGAAAAACAAAAACTTATGCAAGAAGTGGCGCTGCTTCGGAGGCTTAAGTCGCAATGGATTACGAGCTATGTAGGCTTTGCAGAGGACAGCGGCTTTCTCAGCATTGCCACAGAGTACATCGAAGGCGGGAGTCTTTTGACGATAATAAAGACATTTGGCGGGCTGTCTGAGGCACTCGCTGCGAAGCTCTGTAGGACCATCATTCTCGGTCTCGAGTATTTGCATGCACAAGACGTCGTCCATTGCGATTTGAAGTGTGCCAATGTACTTCTGACCAAGTCAGGGCAAACACGGTTGGCAGATTTTGGCGTCTCCATGCATCTTGCAGGTGTCTCTACGATCAAGGGAGACGTGAATGGTACGCCCAATTGGCTGGCGCCTGAAGTCATCACTCTCCGCGGGACAAGTAAAGCAAGTGACATTTGGAGTCTTGGCTGTACGCTCATTGAGATGTTGCAGGCCAAGCCGCCTTTTGCTGATCTCAATCCAATGAGCGTGCTCTATGCGATTGTCGAGCGAGGACCGCCTCCTCCACCATCAAATGCCTCTTCAGATTTGACATCTTTCCTGCAACAGTGCTTTGTCTGGGAACCTCGAGCAAGGCCATCAGCAGCTGCCTTGTTCCAGCATACGTGGTTGCAAATGGCTCATCACGCTCTAAGGCATGACGGCATGGGAATCGACTTTTCGAATGGCGCGAAGGTCTGGCTTCCATCTGATTGTTGCTCTGGTGTTCTTGCGGCCGATCAACGAGCTTCACAGCCTGATCAAGACTCTCTTGTGCTAGACGACAGAGGTTCACAGCCCGAGGCCTCTCTAGTTCTGCATGCAACGCACAGGTCTGATACAGTCCCCTTACAGAAGCAAAAACAAAACTACTCCATCTGTGAACAGCAATCTCAGCGTCAAGGGTCTTTTATTGCGCAGAATGGCAGCAATTGCAGTGGATTGAGTCGCGCTCTAACTGGAGCCATTGCGAGTGTAAAGAAGAGAAGGCGTGCACCATGCATGACTCGCTATCGGGTGCTGATCAGGCGGAAGACGACTGAGAAAGTCCTTCAGGAGTGCTGCATCATGTAATTTGTCGTAGTTTATACCTGGGCAAGGAAGCCTTGGCGGATGAGCCGTTCCACGTCGGACGCTTTGACGAAGAAGGAGCTATTTTTGGTCAAGGTCAGAGTGCCATACTCTGTCTGAATTTCGCCAGCATCTTTCAAAACACGCACATCGATATAGAGGTCTTTTGGAGGTTCGAGAGATCCAGTCAGATCAATATCGGTCCATTGGCCCTTGTAGGCAGCCAAAAGTTCATTGTAACGCTTTGCATATTCAATCTCATCAGGCCCTAGCCGACTTTGCTCTCCAACCTGCACGCCGACTGCGTCTAGACGTTCTGCCCAACATAAACTGTCGATGCGATCAGTGCGCAGGCGATGATATGCCATTAGACACCGCTTGTTACGCTGCTTCGCCAAATGCTGTATCAAGATGCCGACGGCAGCTTCTGGGTGCTGGGAATGAGAAAAGTTCTGACTTCCACCAAGCTCCTCCAGCGTCCTTTGCTGCTCTGCATCGAGCGCTCTAACTTCGCGAGTCACAGATTGGACAAGATCCGGCTGGTAGAGAGGCAGATGATCGAGACCCGCGGTACGTTTCGCATCCGCAATCAGCTTCATGGCCGCATCGCCATACATGTTGGGCCGCGCGACGAGGCTAGTGTCTAGAAACTGCCACCTCCGTGTTGACTCAACGTCGAGTGTCGTCGTGGTCAATTTCAGCGTCGCGTCTTTCACGTTTCTAAATTCGCGTCTTGAGGTTGACGACAAAACTCGCCAGCCAGCTGCAAACTCCCTCGATCTGTGCAATAGTCCATGCTGCTTCACGCTTGTCACTGCTGGGACGTATGACCGCGAGTCTTTCCACTCGGTCGCTGCCAGAATGGCAAGGTGACCCCATAGGTCAGTATAAAGAGCAAGTCAGGAAAAATCAGACAAAGACCCACGCGAGCTATGCGGCGGTGCGGGTCAATTCTCAGGTTGTCTCTATCGGGGACTTTGTCAAAGTGGACCTACTTCATGGCATACGTATTTGTCTGATCCTCATGCTTTGGGAAGACCAAAAGATCGACCGGCCCGTCACCTGCATGGCAAAAGTGATGTGCTTTGCTGACGGTGAAGACTCCGAATTACTGATGACAACCCGAGAGGTAGAAGTCAAGGTCGATCGGATTCATCATAAGGTTCGGGTCCTCAGCTACAAGGCTTACCATAAAGCCGACCAATCAGAGGAACACACGATGTACTATTGTCAACGTGGGGTTGAAGAACGCCTAGGCTGCATAACCAGAGCGATTGATCTGGACAAGGTCTTTTCAAACTCAGATCCCGGCTCTCTGCTCAAATTGGCAAGACGATTGATTGAAGAGGCCCTTGAGAATGATAAATCAACCAGAAAGATCAGAATGGCAAAAATTACTACAAGGACGAGCCGTACCGCTTTCAAAAATGTCGACGACACATACTCGGCCTCGTCAAGTGAGTTTGAGGATGCATCTTATTCATCAGCAGAATTATCTGAAGAAGATTTGGCCCCCATCACACTTCGCAAACGAAAGCGAACGAATGTCATCACGCCCAAATCAGAACGTGTCAGAACGCCCGGAAGTCGTTCTCATCGAATCATGGCTCCGTTAGAGGTTGAGCCACTACCGTCTCGAGCCGCGAGAGCCGAGGATGAGCACAATTTGACACCCCATCAGTTGGCTCGTCAGCGTCTGCACGTCGCGGAAGTGCCAGTGTCATTACCGTGCAGGGAAAGCGAATTTGCCAATATCTATACACAGGTGGAGTCTGCCATCATAGACAACGACAGTGCTCTGTTGTATATTTCGGGTACTCCAGGAGCTGGTAAAACTGCAACCGTCCGGGAAGTGGTGGCGGCCTTGCAGGAAAGCGTTCGCAATAAGGAGTTGTATCCTTTCAAGTTTGTTGAGATCAATGGCATGAAAATCCCAGACCCGGCACAGGCCTATGCACGACTATGGGAAACCCTGACAGGCCAACGGGTGACGGCCCAACATGCTCTATCTTTGCTACAAGAATATTATTCCAAAGAAAATCCCACCGGTATGTCGTGCGTCATGCTGATGGATGAGCTGGACCAGTTGACCACAACAAAGCAAGAGGTTATGTATAACTTCTTCCAGTGGCCGAGTATGCCGAACACGCGATTGATTGTCATTGCCGTTTCCAACACCATGGATTTGCCTGAAAGGTTTCTTGCTCACAAAGTGGCTTCTCGCCTTGGCTTGTCACGAATTGCGTTTCCCTCGTACACTCGGGAACAGCTCAACAAAATCATCACCTCTCGTCTGCAAAGTGTTTCCGGAATGGAAATTGATGCAGCGGCCATCGACTTTGCTTGTCTCAAAGTTGCAAGCGTCTCTGGAGACGCACGCAGGGCATTGGACATCTGCCGCAGAGCGTTCGAACTAGCTGAGGCGCAATTGATAGCTCAGAATGACGGAAACTCCGGATCCAGAGGTCGGTCAGACAATATTTCTCAACCTGTCGCATCGGCTGGACGCATCACGATGCAAGTGATCCGTGAGGCGATTCGCCTCATGACGACTTCTCCGCTGCAGAATTACTTGACAGCACTGCCGTTGCTGGCAAAACTCTTCCTAAAGGCTCTTTTGGCATGTGTTAGACGATCTGGTCTGGCAGAGAACACGCTTGGTGACATTACCGAGGATGCATCGAGATTATGCAAAGTCAATTCACGACAAGAGCTTGAATTGATTATGGGAAATACTGGCTTGCAACCGTATGCCATGATTGAGACAGCGCGGTCTTTGAGCACAGCAGGCATCATTTACCTGGAGTCCTTCGTCTCGGAGAAACACTGCCGTGTGAGGCTCAAAGTCCCGGAGTCGGACCTGGTCGGATTCCTTGAAACTGATGCCGATGTCAGGACAATCACATGAGTGATATTTGACAAGAAAGCTGTTCTGCGATTGAAATCTTCACAAACTATACATTCGCCAAAGGCGACCTTTTCTATATTCGTTACTCATTAGTGTCGTGGCTGCATCTGTGTAGCATCTTCTGCAAATGCCTCAGCCCAGATTGACTTGTGCAGTAAGTCGTCCAAGGCTTTCTCTTCAGAATCAACTTCAGCAAGTTGGTTGATGGGCAAAGCTGAAGTCACTGAACGACTGGAAACGTAACGCGACGAATGCATAGGCTGCGCTGCATTTGTTGACGCCATTGCTGTCGGCGAGTTCCCGATTTTCTCGGTCTCTAGAGACAGATAGCTACTGTCGAAGTTGCCGTCAAAGACCATCTTGTTTTTGGCTAATTTCCGTTTACTCCATGCTCTTTCAAGAAAGTTGACAACTTGCTCTTGTCGAAGACTGCGCATAACACGTATGCGTATTTCGCGGCGTCTGAAGAATTCCAGAAGCTGCAGACTTCTATCTTGATCGATAAATTTGTTGTGGGCAATAACCAGCAGGGTCTGCCCAAATGAGACGCGGTTCTTTGGATCAATCCGCGTCAATTCTGTGTGGATGGACTCGTATATGAGTCTTCGCTTCTTTATGGTGTCAACATCGATGTTGCTGAGACTGGATCGCAACAAGGCAAGATTGACCTCTCGGGTCGATGGATTGGCTGACGGCAAAGTGCACTCTGCCAGCAAGCGGCCAACACAAAATTCTTGAGGATAGATCTTAACCTCAAATACACCTGTCAGTTTGTGTAGAAACTTTGCAACATCTTCAGTGGCAATATGGCCTGTTCCGTCGTCAAACTTGGCCCAGACTTGCTTGAATTGGCGAATTTGGTCTCTCGTGATGTTGCCCATGAAGCCAGTGCGTTGGTAAACGTAACTAAAATTGGCCATGACCAGCGAAAGCACAATATTGACAAAGATGTACATGGACATTGTGTTCCAGGCAATGAAGAGAAAGTAAGCCCAAGCAGGGTTGCCGCAATCGGAGTCGTAAAAATTGGCACTGTCCGTGCAATACGGCTCTTGCACGGTGAAATCATGCATGAAGGCATTCCAGCCTTCGCCAAGGCTCATGCGATATAAGGCCACTAGAGCTTTCGAGACACTCCTCATATTAAGATTGTGGTCACCATTGTCACCAATCTTGACAAGGCCGAGAATCTGATTGAATGCGATGGCAAAGGTGATGAAGAGAACAAGCCAAGTAGCAAACAGACTCGCAAGGATCGGAACCGACGCTGAAGCCACTTTCGCAAGCGTGTCCAGTGAATCGATAGCATGAATCAGCTTCAGTTAGTGAGAGCCAAAATCTTCAGACATTCTCACGTTCATAGCCAGCAGGACCAGAGAGACTTTTTGGAGCGTGCCAAAGGCAACGTTGTCTGCATAGATCGCCGTCTCATGTTAGCGATGAACTCAACGAGCTTTCGAGACTCACCAAAACTGAGGCTGTCATGGCGAAAGGCAGGATAGCGAGATTGTAAATGTTCCATCGACTTTTCAAGAACAGTCTCCAGCCCAGACCTACAACGCGAACTGACAGGTTGACAACGTAAAAAGCAAGGATGACGAAGAATAGTGTATTTCGCGTAATTGTGTACGCTGGCTTACTCGCAAAGTGTTCAGTCATCAAAATGACGGTGTGAATGACATACACCGCAAACACACTTCGCTGCCATGTGCTGTGTTTCTTCACGGCGAAAAAGGCCCAGCGACGCCATTTGGTTTTCGGGGCGTCAGCAGGACGACGACTTGGCCGGACTTGGCTCAGAAGCAGTTTGATCTCTTGCCACGAGCGTTGATCAGTCGTCAGAAACGCGAGGCCAGACCTCTCGCTGTAGTTTTGTAGAATGACAGCAATGAATAACGTCAATACAAAGACGGCACCCGCCATGTTGAAAAGCACGAAGAACATGCGATTTTCAGTAGATGCTTCAGGTTGAAATTGGGGCTGTAGGTCTTTACCGGTAATACCGGCTGCTGAAGCTGCCACAGCGGTCCAGCCTTCTTGAGAAACGATCTCGAACAAAATCAGCAGGGAACTACCAAAATCATCGAATGAGTAAGAGCGCGGATTGGCCCATTGTCGCGGCACGAGGATCGACCATGCTGCTGGCGTCGAGAAAAACTCGTTGATACATGAGGCTTTGTTGGCGACATCAGAGTCGTTGCATCCGGCCAAAAGCCCACTAAACATTTTTTGCGCCCAAATAGCGGTCGGAATCAATAGGGCGAGCGAGGCGACAGCAGCACCTAAAATATTCCAGAATCCTGCAATCGTTAGAGGAAGTGCACAACATGGTGGAAAAGCTCACCTGCAATTAAAACGTCGTGAAATATTTCCTTGGTCTTGTCGGAGATATTGACGAGCCTCAAGGCCCTCAATGCTTTAAAGGCACGAAAAGCGCGACTGACACTGCCGTCGTCCACAATATCAGCAGCACAATTCACCCACAGTGTACAAAGCACCATGAAATCGAGCCTATTCCATGTGTTGCGTAGATAGCCATTGGGTGTGAGGTAAAATCCGTCTGCAAATACCTTACAGCAGGCTTCCAGCGTAAAGACAACCGTCAGACCTAAATCAAGCCAGGTGTACCAGGCTATTCCATGCTGCCCATCCTGCAACTTATAAGCCTTCTGGTAGATTGGCGTAACCATGCAGGCTGAGATGACGATGCATAGTGTACACGCATATGTCACTGCTGAGAAGGCATACCACAGCTTGGCGGATGGAGGATGTCCTTGCATTCGTTCCCCCCAACTGCAAGCAACAAGGTACTGACACCAAGAGCGTAGTTTTGCTTGCGGCTTGAGGAACCAAAGAGCATAATTATATTCTGGATGCCTTGCCAAATACGCCAATTGCTGCATGCGCAGGTCTCCGTGGGCTTCAATGACCTGTTCCGCAATGGTATGAGGTTGCATCGAGGAGATGCTCTCATCGGTGACAAGCTCAAAGCGACTGCTGAATGGATTGCGCTGTTCGGGGGACTTGCTACTGAGGGGCATGACTTTTGCCAGACAGGTGTCCCATAGCCGCATAATTGGGCCTTGAAAATGATTCTGCATTGTCATGGCTCGCTTGCCGAGAGGCTCTATCTCGTCAGCCAGGAAAGCTTGTACACTTTTGGCATTCATCATGTTCCCAAACTCGTCAATGGTTGCAGAGCGTGGCCGCGAGCGCTTCACAATGGTTGCCATTGCTGGCGTGGCCTTGTCGTGTCCAACTAGCGAAGGCAAGGTCCTTTGAACAAAGGTCTTTACTTGCTCGCGCCTCTTAGCCTCTTCGCTGACCTCCAGACTCTCAGAAAGAACTGAAATGAACAAAGACATCATAATGAATTGCGCATAGATGAACCAGACAATTGCAAACGTAGCTCCAAGCCATGCCATTTTCCATTTAGCCTGTGCCATTTGGATGCCGTACAAAATCCCTGTCCAGTTCTCAGTCGACATGATTTGATACATGCCAAAGAAGGAGTTGTAAATGTTTTTGAATGTCACAAACTGCTGTTCTCCGTACAGCTCATCAGACACTTCACCCCGGAGCAGTTGTGCTGCGAGCAAAGCGCCAATCAAGACAGAGACCATGACGAAAAACAGTAAATTGAGCAAGCTCTGTACGTCGCCAACGATGCGCGCCAATAGATGTCTTGTAAAGGGTATTGCGTGGATTACACGATAGACACGTAGGATCTGAAAAACTGAAAGCCATCTGTAGAGCTCATCATTGCTGCCAATGCCGCGAATTTGAGGCACCTCAATCAGACAAGTGATGAGCACAAGGAAGCTATCAAAGATGTTTGACTTTGTGAGAAACGATCTCCAACTTGGGAGATGCGCCAAGAATCTGAGTACGATCTCAACTGCGAACATGACCGTGAATACCACTTCGGCCGTATCGAGGATAAACTTAGACTGAGCTAACATGTGCGCCTTTCTAGCTCCATCGGCCGCCAGGGAGATGACAATGACGCTTAGCCAGAAGCCATTCAATCGGCTCCAGAACTTGAGTCCAGGAGGTTGTGCTGCTCCGGGACTTGGATTTGTTTGCAGATTTCTCTTGACAGCCTTTGCTTTGGCCGCCAGTCTGCGCTGTTCCTCTCGATTGACAGAAAAAGAGTTTGTCACCACGGCAATGAAAAGGGAACTGAGCCAAAATGTGAGCAGAAGGGTGCTGCAGATGAAGAAAAGACAAGCAAGGAAACGATCTGAGGCCATGGTCTGGTACATCAAGTCGGTGCTCGTGTTCGAAGAGATGATGACAAAGACAAGTTCCATAGCGTTCCAGATGGTATCAAAATTGACCGTCCCGCCATAAGGATTCGACCCTTGAACGCAATAAGATTGTTCTGGGCAGAGATAGCCCTTTGGTGCATCGTTGGAGGACTGCCAATTGTCCAAAAGATACCCACGAGCGACCCCATTAGAGAGATGCCCGCCGCAAGACTGCAATTCTGTAGTGATATTGGCTTGAAGACCACTTGGATCGACCCAAACACAACTTCTGCGTAGCGAGCCTTTGAAAGCCTGAACACCGATGATAGCAGTGAAGACCCAGAAAAAGGCAACGAAGAAGGCTACATCGCTCAAGAGCGGACCAGCAGTCTTTAGACTGCGTAGAATTGTCGCGGTCGCTTCCGTGATGTTGAGCAACCGAATGATACGCAACGAGCTAATTACTCTGAACAAGTAGAAATGATATTTCAGCTCGACGCCCGTGACGGACAAGCCAAATGAAAGCCAGAAACTGAGGACGCAAATGAGGTCGAACCTATTTGCAGACTTTCGCAAGAATGCCCGTCTCACGAATTTAATGCTATTGCTGACGGCTTGCTCTCGACTACGTCCGAGTGTTGCCACGATAGGCATTGTCCTGTTGTATGCAGAAAGATGTTGAGGTGACGCTGTAGATGAAGGCGGCGGCGCTCCTGGAGTATTTCGAGCACTCCGCTCTTCGGGGTTGAAAAGCACACCAGAGACAACGAGACGAGTGCCTAGCTCCAGCGTATAAAATGTGAAAATTCCAAGGAGGGTCCAATCAGTCCAATCACCCCAGCCGTTCGCCTCTGCTGTGAAAGAATCCGCTGCGAGAATGATCGCATGCAGCAGTATAACGAGAAGCACCAGCGGTTCGGTGACGGGATGCCTCAAGACGTGAAAGCAGAACTGACGCAGACCATTCTCAGGCTTCAAGAGCCCTAGTGATCTCCCCGCTAGCTGCGGTTGTGCCAAAGTATCACTTCCGATACGATCACCGTCACGTCCAGGTCTTGCCTTCGCTTCCGCCTCTGATGCAGGTCCTCGCAAATTAACGACTCGCTGTGAAGTATTGGCAAGCGCAAGGGAAACTTTGCGTCGCATAGGGGAAACCGGACGCTCTGGAACCCGAATCGACCTGGGACCTTGTCCTTGTAACGTATCATTCGAGCGACTCCCAAATTGATGGGCGTGGTCAGCCAAGCCAAGAGTTTCTTCCTCATCATAGGCATCATAGTGCCGGCCGGCATTCGGTGATTCAAGCGTGTACAAAGAATCAGACCTGCTCAAGACAATCTCTGGGGTTTCGACGCCGGCCCTTCTGCTTGCGTCCTGCAAGTTGACTAAGGGGATCTCATCTTGGCTGCTGCTCATCTCAGTAATGTCCTATGCACATGGACAAGACTTCGACAAGATACTTCAAGCGGCTCTGTCTAAAGTATCAGAGCGGTTTTTGCTCATCGACTGCTGTGCTTCAAGCTTGCCTACGCGGCGTGCGGGTGTTTGAAGTTGAATGTATGTGTGCAAATGCAATTCAGCTGGTTGCGCGCGGTGTCAAAAATAAACTTTGGGCGCGTCTTGGCGAATGTCGCGGGACGGAGATTTCAAAGGTGCCTGCTGCAGCAGGTTGTAGAGCGGAGGCTTCATTATCTTCATTGTTCGCGTCCAATCTGGGATGGCATGAGTGGCTTCGATAACAACAGTCTATGATACTCACTTCAGTCACTTTCATCTCCGTTGTCCAGTGCTTCGTCATAGTCAAGTGCATCTCGAGTAGGGCCGTCTTGCAACTCGGCAATGGCTTCGCCTGCGAGGTCGTCGGCTCTGGTAGAAGTATCCTCTCCTTGAAAAGCGGTCTCATCGGCGTCATCCGCATCATCCACTTCTTCATTCTCATTCTCACCTTCTTTTCCTTCCGCTTCGTCGTCTGTGTCGGACTGCGACTCCTCCTCTCCGCGGACGTCTTCAGGATCAGCAGTTTCCTCGAGCCTAGGCCTCTTGCTCTGTGTGCCTTCTTCGGCTTGCAACGCTTGAGTCGCAGCGTCTTCCTCTGTGGGCTTTTTCTGGTTTCTCTTCTCCTTCCGCAATGCGTCTTGCTCTGCATTGTCAGTCAACATTCGATGGTCTCCTCATGCTTGCCTTCATGTTCTTTCTTGAGATCATCCACGAAACGCTCAAAGTCAATGACCTTTAGTGCCTCGAACACATCAACGGGCATGATCGTCTTTCTTTTTCTTGAAATGGCAATCTCGTTCGCTCTTCAGTTAGCAGTGGCCTATGAGAGGCCAGGCACTTACTGTGCTGTCAGATAGGAGATGAACACAGTTGATGCTTTCGTGAGAGCAAGCAGAGCCTCTTTTTGTATGGGCGCATCGGCCCTGAGAACAGCTTTGGCGCAGTTGCGTATAGTGGAACGAGGCATGAGGTTGTCCTCGAAACTGTTGATCTTGTCTGTCATTTCGAGAATCCTTGCTAGGTGTAGAGAAGAATGCAGCCCTAGCGTTCAAAGTCGCGTATATCAACGGACTGTCTATACATATGGCTTTGGCATTGATGTCTGTCGCCGAAGTGTCGCGTCGCAGGCTTGTCCGAAACAGGAACTTTGAAGCGAAGTCGGCAAGCGCATCCTGAATCCTGACCCTCGAAGCATCCACCAACTTGCAGTTCATCAGGTAGACTGGGGCTGTTGCTACAAAACGCTCCTCTCGAAAGGGCCTAGACACAGCTGAACCGCTATTGGTCTGGGCGGCTGACTGCTTCCTGATTTTGTTTTCAGCTACCTAGGTATTCATCACTCCAGACACTTCTACCGCTTCAGCTTTCTTGTGTATCAACTTTGTTCCTGGCTTGTACGCCCGATTGCTTCTCGAAAGTCGTCGATATTGACCAGCATTCTGGTACAGACGAATATCACAGGCAGCTATGCCGTTTCTCCCTGCTCTCCGAGCGGTGTCGGCGTCGAGCTCTCCTAAGAACCTCGAATGGGATGACTACAAGCCCATTATCCGAAGCGCGGTAGCTGCTTGGATCGGCGTTTTGCTCATGATCATCCCTCGGACATTGAGAGTTCTCGGACAAGTACATTTCCATCCTTGCACTGACCTTCGCTAATAATGACAGGCATCTTTCCTGGTCCTCGTTGTCATTTTTGCCAATCCACCAGACGGTCCAGTTATCAAGGTCATCTACAATGCCCTGTGGAATATGCTCTTTGTAGGAGCTGCCTGGGTCATTTTCATCATCTCCTCACGCTCAGCAACAGCGGCAAGAAGTAACGTTATCAATCCACAAGCGCTTCGATTGACAGACTTCAGCGGATACAGTTGCAATTCGACACCACAGGAATGCTTCCAAGCGGCCATTTTCGAGGGGCGATTCGTCGAAGCTGGCCCAAGTCTTGTCTTTGCCGCATTTCTCGCGGTTGGCGTTGCTGTTGCGCTCTTCATTAAGGTGCGGTATCCGCAGCGAGTGTTTTCAGTGATCTTCTCGTTGGTCGCCCTCATCATCAGCCATTTATATGGTCCGCTCTTCCCCTACTTCTATCCCGCTTTAGGGCAGGTCTTCTTTGTTCCTGTCGCCGTTGGCAACGCAGTTAATGTGGCCTGCAGTCTTGTTTTCTGGCCAGAAACAATGTCGCATGCATACACTCGCCAGGTTGTAGCGCTCGTGGACAAAATCCGAGTTTTAGCAGAGCAGCAAAAGCAAGTCATGGATAGCGATCCAACCTCGAATGATTGGACTGAGCTTGGTGCAATCAAGGCCCAATTACGCGCTGTGCGTTCTGGTCTTGCAACCTTTCGACCGAATGACTCTTTGCTTGAACGAGAGTTCGCTTATGGCAGACATGGTGCCAAAGATTTGCAGGGTCTCGTGCATCGATGCCGCGATGTCATCTTGAAGCTTGGCGGATTCTCACTCTTCTATGATCTCGTATCTTCGACCATGGAAGCTTGGGACACGAAAGTCGACCAAGGCTTGAGCACTACGGCGCGACCATCATTTGAGTCGCCACGCAATGGCATGGGCGAGGCCGATTTACAGGTTGCCTCCGCAAGTCACACACCTCGTTCTTCATCTGAAGAGCATGGCAAGCTCAAGCAGTCAAAGCGCAACAAGGCCAAGACAAAGCTGTGGCACGATGCTTTGCATCATCGCCTCAAGCAAACCGGAATTTTCGAGATGAATCAATATCAGGAGCACGAACAAAAGTTTCCTCGACGGCAAGAAGTTGAACTCACTGTCAGCATGCTGCAAATCTCGGCAGACGCATCAACGCCGCTCATAGATGCTGTCTGTCTAGCCTTGTCGACGGTATCCGATAGTCTGAAGCGAACAAACAAGGACCGCCTCTACAACAGATTGCTCTTTCACGCCGACTATTCCTTCGACGGTCAATGCCTGAAACAAGCTTCACTTGAACTGCAACAAGCTTTGGAAGCTTACAAATCCTCCGGCCGTTTGCAAATGCTTGGACCTTATGAAAAGCTGGCTGCGGAAGCTGCACTTCTCGATGGCTTGTCCGAGATCTCGTCTCGCCCGTTGCTCAGATTTTTCTATCTTGAATTTCACTTAATTAGAATGGCGGAGAGCACATTCAAGCTCTTACAAGGTCTTACCGAGCTCGGACACGAAAGGCCGCACGCGAGATGGCACTATCCTGGCCGTTTCTTCACCTTTCGCCTGAGAGCTCAGCGTCAGCATGATCACGTCGATCTACCGGTACAAGAATACGACGACACTTTCGATCACGATGATGACCATTTTCAGACTGAAGCCCGCGATCCGGTTTGTCAAACTTTGATTGAGACACAGTTGCTAACGACAGGATGCTGAACCGCCTTCGAATATATTCCATTTAGTAGGCCGTGGCTTTGTTCGTTTAATTCACCTTCTCGAACGTCCAGACATTGTCTTTTGTCTGAAGGGCTCCATTCTCGTTCTGCTGCTGGCCTTGCCAGCTTTTCTCCGGCGATCGGCGGGATGGTACTATTATCATCGCGGGCTCTGGGCCGTCATTATGGCAGCATTTAGTGTCAATCCGCTCACTGGCGACGCCGTGTTTACCTTTGTTTTCAGAATCCTTGGCACTTTTGCAGGTGCGCTCTTTGCGCTAGTTCTGTGGTACATTTCATGTGGTAACTCGGTCAATGGGAACTACTACGGTCTAGGCGCTACGATGGCAGTCGCAAGCTTTCCACTCGCCTACATAAGATTGCGATTCGTCTACATCAATCCGCAACCTGCCATATTCTTCTTGATTACGGTGGCGCTGGTCGTTGGCTACAGCTGGCAAGATGCAAAGATGCCATCGCAAGTCAATCTTGGTGTCGGATGGTCGGTCGCATGGCGAAGAGCGGTTCTTGTGTCTTTGGGCTGCACCGCTGCTTTTATCTGGAACTTCATCCCTCGTCCAACAACCGGTCGACAAGTCGTACGTCAACGATTGGCGAAGGGTGTCCTAGAGATAGGACGTGTCTTTACGGAAGCTTCAAACTATGCACGTGGTCACAAAGTACGGACCAGAGAGGAAGGCATTCGGAGGATCGTCATACGTGCCAACGAGAAGCTTCTTGTTCTCAATCAGCGGCTGCTTTTCTCATCATTTGAGCCTCCGATTGCTGGCCGTTGGCCTAAAGAGAAGTATGTCAGGATGCTAGGTCTTCAACGCGAGTTGCTTGATCTCCTTGTAGCATTTGTCGGGTGTCTAACGAGGATGGATGAAGGCGGCGAAAGTGGGCGACATTGGATGAAGGCCATGCTCTTCAGAACCGGGTGGTATTCTCAGTCCTTCACTGGAGATGTTCTGGCTTCTTTGTTTCTCATCAGCCATGCCATCAAAACTGGCACGGCCCTTCCACAAATTGTGCCCAATCCTCTTCTCAACCGCTTCTATGATAAGAAGGAGGACATTCCGGATGACGAGCTGGATGGTCGATTGCCACGGCGGCTCGACGCCACAGTACTGAGAAGTGAAGGATACGCTGGGTTTGCGGTCGCATCAACCATAACCTTCGCTGTTGTCAAGCGCATTGATGCTTTGATGCTCGTTACCAAAGAACTTGTGGGAGAGAGTTTCCACTCGACCGGCTGGCCTGTGAGAAATATGGACGACAATCTGTAAACTTGATGTACATAATTTGACTGAAATAGCAGGCGTCTAGGGATGAAAAGACATCAGCCTTTGCTTACCTCGGGCAGGAACATCCATGCTCTAGTGTCCTGGTGATGTTGGCGATCAGATGGAGCGTAAAGTGGCGCCTGAGTGAGGCTGAAGTTGACAATCGCGATCGCGCATCGTAATCTACGTTGTGCGGCAACACCCAACATCGCAAGCGCCAGGACTCTGCGCGCACGTCGGCAACTGGCGCAGTCGTCAGCCGTATCTCAACAGGCTCACTGTATGCACGGATTGTTTGATTGCGCGCTCTGAAGCACCTTGCATTTCTCTACAGCACGGTGCGCACGTCATCATTGCATCAACGCTATCGCTCATTCTGAATACGCTACATCCAAGGGCACATAAGTATTCTTTGCCAACTCTGTGTATTGCAGTGCCGCCAAGTGCTTGTAACATGCAGGCAGATCCCAAGGGCCTTCGTCCTGGAGTACGGACGTCGCGATCTGACTCCCCTGACCTCACAGCAGACGCTGCGCGGCCAGCCCCATCTACTCGGGCGCAAAAGTTGAATCAGGTCGTACAGGTATATCATACCCGATGTTTCATTTCTACTGACCCACCACAGAACTTCTACGGTAAGGCGGCGCAAATCATCATTCAAGCCAGGCAACCCGTGACACCGCTTTGCGCGCGCAATAGTACAATCAGACGGCTCAACAAATGGGTAGGCTACACGCCATTTTCTGAGAGATCATTGACCTTAGTTCAATCTGGACACCGCCGACACAGATGCATTTAGGGACGAACTTCAACTCTGGAGATCTGTCAATGTGTCATTCGATACTTTCATGGCAACACGCCCACTCGTGATAGAAGTGGTGCTCAGCTTTCGAGATCTTACATCAAATCAGCGCTTGACGCTCGTCGATGGCCGGGGCCAAAGAGCTGACGTCGCTTTCCATGATTCGTTCAAAAGATATGCAGCAGGCGAGATTGTTCTGGAGCGCTGGGTCGTTGATTGGGAGCGGCCTTCCGCGAAAGAACCACCTGAGCTAGCGGTAACATACAAAAAGTCGATCGCCGTCTTCCGTTCACTGTACACCTTGTGCAGATTACTGCCTGCCTGGAAATTGCGACAAAGGCTCTTCAAATCAAAGTTATCCTCAGCCTCTCTAAAGGTCTCCTGCCGCGTATCGCATGAGGCCAATGAACAAGCTCAGGAAGCGTATCTCGACTTGCATCAGTCTGCAGTCCCCGGAACGCACAGTAAGGTGAATAGCTTTGCCTTCCATGCAGTAGAGACACAGACCGGGAAATTGAAGATCAGCGTACAGTATCGCCAGGATTCTGACTTTCGCGTTGATGACACAGAGGCGCTCCTCTCTTCGCATTTTGTGAGCGCGGATGTACTTCCCTACCGGCCTCAATCATCTTTGCCCACTGAGGCAGCGCGTCGACCCGGGCGATCGGGACCAGGCGCAAATATGAGCAGCTTGCCGTATCTAGCGCAAACCGACAGCCGCACGGGGAGCACTTCCTCAATTCACAAAATTGAGAGGCGTTCATCCTTTGCAATCCACCCGTTCAAGTCGCCTTCCCTTTCAGCATCTCCTACAACTGAAGCGCAGGGTCCATCCCGCTTGGCGAGTCGAACGCACTCAAATATCTCTGTCGAACGTACCTCTCAGCGTGCTGCCTCGTACCAGCAAGCATCGCGTCCAGTGAACAGCGAGTCCATCGCGCTTTCTGCATCTGGGTCGCCTCGCTTATTAAGCGGAGCTCCACCAAGTCTGAAGCGCTACTCTTCATCATTTGGTCAGCGCACAAGCAGTTTCTCTGGACGTCGCCGCCCCAGTCAAATGTCCGAGTCGGTCGCTCAATTGAAGTCGGAGCACACCAGCGGCACATCTAGTCGGTCGGATCTTGTATTGCAAACTTCACAACCAGATGAACAAGATGGCCTGGATGAGTTCATGAAGCTGCTGGAGGCCCCTGAGCCCCTCAAGGGCATCAATTTTGGTGACTCCGTAATGCATCATGGGTCAAGAAGCTCAGAACCGGAAAAGAAGATGCGCTCTGAGCTTGATCGCTACCACAAACTTCGAGAGTCGCATGCGGCGCTGAGCGATTCGCTTGTACAATCCACCATCTTGAGAACAACTCCGCGTGCTGCTGTGCGGCGTATGTCACAGCACAGCCCGTCTCTGCATTCAGGTGGATCATCGCCGGGGAAGCCAATGTCACCACATACGCCCGCAATACCGTCGCGCTTGTCAGAGACGTCCATAATGCCACGCCCAGTATCGCAACGCCGAGATGACGCCCTCCAGATTGGCATACTGAGTGAAATTGGAGCCTCTGGTCCAGTCCAGATACCTGCGCCGACTTCACCCAATGGCTCCGACGGTCGCAGGCCATATGGAGACGATCATGACGGTGAATCAATGCCCCCGATAGACACAAAATTGAGCGACTTCAGGCAGCACGAAGATTCAGCTACTCAACCATTTAAAACCAGTGACTCAAGAATAGGCAAGCAACACACTATGTTGGCTCAGCAAATGGATCAGTCCTCCACTACAAAGGGCTACTTTGCAGCTCGTGGGACTATAGCTGCTGATGCAGGCTGCAGTCGCGAACAGCCGTTTCAGTCGACGCATCAATCACCACCCGACCGCATTGGACCTGCCGTACCACCTGGTTCGCATGTGCCGCGAGCATCTTCTACATCGGGTACGCCCGATGACGACGATCTCTTCTTCGCTATGAGTGATATCCACTTGAGTCGAATATGAAGATTGCAGCTCATCACGAAGCACAGTATTTGTAGAACTATAGTCAAGCTCCGTTGTCAAGAGCGGTCGACGGGTCATCTGAAAGTGCGTGAGACTAATTTTCCAATTGAACGAATGCGCCATCAAGGTACCACCTACCTACTTGGCTACATTCAACATCTAGTTGCAGCTGTGAGCACTCAATTACGCCTACTGGAATCGCTCGCTCGTTTTGGCCAAATGCTGAAACGTCCGGGAGATGCCGTGCTGATGCACGATGCCCGGCAAAAAGTCTTCGTCCAGAACCGAAAGGCGTCAAAGATTGTAAGACAGCTTTATCTTCGCACAGATATCAGTTGCGCTTCGCAACTTTGCGCTCACTGTCAACAGCACGATGTTGCCGGAGCGCAGCAGTCATCACAATCCATCCTGGGAGCCGATCCAAAGGCCCACAGCACGCACGGGCCACACTACTTGGTTCCCGACACAAACATCTTTTACCACTGCATGGACGTCATGGAGCAAGAGGATGTTTTCACCGACGTCATTGTCTTGCAGACTGCCTTGGACGAGTTGAGGAATAAAAGTCTTCCGCTGTATAATAGGCTTCGACAACTGGTCAAGGACTCTGACAAGCGCTTCTACGTATTTCACAATGAGTTCCACGTAGAAACACAGGTGAATCGCAGCGCCGCAGAAAGTATCAATGACCGTAATGACCGAGCAATACGCGTCGCTTCTCTTTGGTACAAGAATCACCTGGCGAAAGCTACTCGCGGGACGCAGAAAAGGGCTCCGGAGATCATTATGCTTTCAGATGATCGCGCCAATCGCACTTTTGCTCGGAGCGAAGGTGTCGTGGCTTACTCTGTCAATGAATACCTCGAAGGGCACCCCAAGTCACAGATATTACTCGACATGATCTCTGCAACAACGGAGAGAAGCTCGTCTCACAAAGCTCCGGGCCAGGCGCTCTATCAGGAATATATTGGCATGTATCGATTGCAAGAAAATGTGAAGAAGGGTTTGCTGCACCAGGGGGTGTTCAACGTCTCGACCTACAACTTTCTCGAAGGCTCCGTACCGGTACCTGCATTTGACCGCCCAGTGCATATATTAGGCCGCGAGCAGATGAATCGAGCTGTGCAAGGAGATAGTGTTGTTATCGAGATCTTGCCCAAAGATCAATGGAAGTTGCCTGCAGCGGTGATCGTTGACCCGGACGAGGTTAATAAGAATGACAACGCAGAGAACGACGAGAACGAGCCTGAGCCTGGAGACGAGAGTCTTACTGTGGCCGCAGCGACAGATGCACAACCAACTGCGAGGATAGTGGGCGTCATGAAACGAAATTGGAGACCCTACGTTGGTCATATCGATCCATCATCTGTGACCCAAGATGTGCGATCAACCGGTTCTCAAACTGTCTTTGTTAAACCAGTGGACAGACGTATTCCAAAAATACGTATACGGACGAGGCAGGCGGTCGATCTGTTGGGACAGAAGATCGTCGTAAATATTGACCGATGGCTGATCACATCTCGCTTTCCCGAGGGTCATTTCGTGAGAGCGCTAGGGAATATGGAAAACAAGGAGGCTGAGACGGAAGCACTACTGTTGGAATGGGATGTACCGTATAGACCCTTTCCCAAGGCCGTCTTGGACTGTCTTCCAGCCGAAGGTACGAACTGGAAGGTGCCCAGCGATCTTACAGATCCGAGCTGGGCCGACCGTCTAGACCTAAGGAATCTCGAAGTGTGCAGCATCGATCCACCAAGTTGTCAAGACATTGATGATGCGCTCCACGCAAAGAGTCTTCCGAATGGCAATTTTGAAGTTGGAGTTCACATTGCTGATGTATCTTCCTTTGTCAAGGCCGACACTCCCATGGATGACGAAGCGGCAAGCAGAGGCACGACCGTCTACATGGTTGATAAGAGGATTGACATGCTGCCAATGCTGTTGGGAACCAATCTTTGCTCTCTTATGCCTTACGTTGAGCGCTTTGCCTTCTCAACCATTTGGGAGCTCTCTCCTGATGGTGAGATCATCAACGTCAGGTTCTCAAAGTCCGTCATCAAATCTCGAGAAGCATTTTCTTATGAGCAAGCCCAGCTCCGAATTGACGACAAAAGCTATACCGATACCCTTACCAGTGGTATGCGAATTCTTCTTGGTCTATCGAAGAAACTCAGAGCTCGCCGACTCGCTGCCGGAGCTCTCAATCTCGCAAGCCCTGAGGTCAAGATACAAATGGAGTCAGAGACATCCGATCCGATTGATGTCCAGACAAAGGAAGCGCTTGAGACAAACTCGCTTGTGGAGGAGTTTATGCTTCTAGCCAACATCAGTGTCGCCACTCGAATCTATCAGGCCTACCCAGAAACAGCAATGTTACGAAGGCATGGCGCCCCACCGGCAACAAATTTTGAGCAACTTCAAGATATTCTACAGGTCCGAAAGAACCTCAAACTCGAGGTGGGGTCCTCGAAGGCACTAGCTGATTCTCTCGATACTTGTGTTGTGTCTGAAGAACCCTTCTTCAATACCCTAGTACGAATCATGGCCACACGCTGCATGCTATCAGCCGAGTATTTTTCCAGTGGCTCTTATGCGCCAAGCGAATTTCGCCACTACGGCCTAGCAAGCGAGATTTACACGCACTTCACGTCACCAATTCGACGTTATGCCGATGTGGTCGCACACCGGCAATTGTCGAGTGCGATTGGCTTCGAAAGCCTCCATCCATCCCTTCAAAATCAGGCTCGTATGGAAGCTGTGTGCAAGAACATCAACTATCGGCATCGGATGGCCCAGATGGCAGGTAGAGCTAGCGTCGAGTACTACGTTGGGCAAGCTCTGAAGGACCGAGTTGCGGAAGAAGACGCCTTCGTCATGAAGTGCTTCAAGAACGGGTTTGTCGTGTTTGTCGCTAAGTTCGGCATTGAAGGTGTCATTCACCTGGCGAGTTTGTCAACCCCAGAGCCTGAAAGCGATTTCAAAGAAGATGAATATCAGCTACTCATCAAGCCCTCCGATGCAACGCCATTCACCATCGCTGTCTTTGACAAAGTGCGCGTCAAAATTCTTACGGTGCAAGACGCTTCGACAGGAAAACGCAAAGTGGAATTGTCATTGCTAAGGACACTCTGAAACACGCTATTGAAAGTAGAACATTAAGCGTTAGAAGGGTAGTAGACATTCTCGAGATCAATGAAATTGTCCTTGATTGAGCGTGGGGAAACGAATCGGGCCAGGATGGATTGAGCGCCAGCTTTATCATTCGTACCACTGGCGCGCGCTCCACCAAACGGTTGCTGGCCAACGACTGCGCCTGTACATTTGTCGTTGATGTAGAAATTGCCGGCGGCGTTGACTAGTCGTCTCGTCAGTTCAGAGACCACGAGTCTATCCTGAGCGAAGATGGCGCCCGTCAGTGCATAGTCAGTGCTGGATTCGATCAGCGAGATGGTCGCCTCTAGCTCAGAGTCTTCGTAGACGTAGACAGCCATAAATGGACCGAAGTATTCTGTCGAGAAGATAGAGTGGCGCGGGTCGCTGCTCTCGACGATGGTCGGATGCACAAAGTAGCCGACCGAATCATCGTACTTGCCACCGGCCAGCAGTGTCAATTTCGAGTCACCCTCGATAGAGTTGATAACTCCCTTCAATCGGTCGAAAGACGCCTTGTGGATGACCGGACCATTGAAGTTCGTGAAGTCCTCAACGGTGCCAAGCTTGAGAGCCTCAGTAGCACAGATGAACTGCGCCTTGAAACCCTTTTCCCACACACTCCTGGCGACATACAAACGCGACAATGCAGAGCACTTCTGGCCTTGGTATTCGAATGCGGCACGCACTGACTGCAAAACTGCGTTGCCGATGTGGGCAGTCGGGTGGACCAAGTGAAAGTTACATCCTCCAGTCTCTGCAACAGCTCGTGGGTATCCGCGATAGACGTCAGCTGCAAGATTGTCTGCCATCTGTTTCCACAACTTTTTGAAGATGGCCGTAGAGCCCGTGAAGTGCAGAGCTGCAAACTCGCGATGTGCAAAGACAGTCTTAGTGATGAGCTCGGCATCGCCTGGAACAAACTGGATGACACTCTCCGGCACACCAGCCTCGATCAAAATGTTGCGGACAAGATAGTTTGACAAGGTCGCCGAGGGCGAAGGCTTCATAATGACCACATTTCCCATCAAGACAGGAACAGCCACCAGGTTTCCTGCAATGGCGGTAAAGTTAAATGGAGCGACTGCGTAAACAAATCCTTCGAGTGGACGATATTCGACCCTGTTCCAGCTACCGGGTGTGTTCTCTGGGGGTTGTGTGGCGTAAAGCTGCTCGGCGTACTTGACATTGAATCTTAGAAAGTCTGCAAGCTCCGCAGCGGAGTCGATTTCCGCCTGCCAAGCGTTTTTTCCCTGACCTAGCATCGTGGCTGCCATGATCTGGTAGCGATACTTCTTCGCAACCAAGTCGGCCGCCTTGAGAAAGATGGCGGCGCGGTCAGCCCAAGCGAGACTCGCCCACGATTCTCGTGCAGCAAGGGCAGATTCAATTGCGCGGTGGACATGCTTCTCCTCTGCGCCATAGTACTTGCAAAGAACCTTCTTATGATCGTGTGGCATCGCTTGCTCAAGAACAATGGCTGACTTCACCTGTTCGCCGGCGATGACGAGTGGCACTTCGACGACGCCGCGAGCCTTCAGCTCATCAAGCGCCTTGACAAGTTTCTGACGCTCCTCGCTGCCAGGCGCCTACTGTCAGTGAACTGTCCTAGTGAGCCCAGTGACGGCATACGTAGTTGAGCATCGGCTCATTGCTAATGGTGGGCACTTTGAATGAAGCGTAACTCATTTTGATGGTAGTGTTTCTGGACCAGGAGGACTAGGTGGACGCTAGTCCTCTTATACACGACCAGGCCCCTGACTCCCTGAGCCTGAGTTTAGACGGATCAGCCGCGCGCACTCTGCAACGGCCGACCGAAGACACCGGCTCTGGCGCGCTATCAGAAGTCGCACCTGCCGTTTGTAGCGTTGCGCAATCTTTTCGTCCCAATCGGGCAGGTCGCAGGCAGGTCGCCACCAGGTCACGTGAAGCGGACAGCACACAAAGCAGTAGAAAGGACGAGCTGCTTCATCTACACCTGGGCATTTGGTCTGCAAGCAAATCACCTGGCGGGGGTCATGCTCGAGGTGTGCGTTAAGTATGAAGACACATGATCGTCGCTTTGACACCGTCCACGGATCCCACTCGCCTGTATCTACACAGCTATGTGGCCTGCAACCCTTCCCCCTGAAAGAGCGTAAAAGTCCGTTTTTCCGAAGTACACGACTTGACAGTGCATATTTCGTGCGCCGTCATCAGATAGAGTACGCGTCCTTTGCAGTCATGAAGTGAATCTCCATTAATGGGAGTTCATCATCGTGGTCGAAAAGTCCATCTGCCGCTGCCATCGACAGGTCGCCCGGCACAAGACTGTTCAAGCGGGAGAAGCTCAACGGCGACAAAGGTGTCCTTGGGGGTGACATCTGCCAATAGACCGAAGATGACCCAGACTCTGCCTGTGTTACTGGACCACCTGACGTAGAAGTACTCGGTTTAGTCAAGTGTCTAGTGTTAGGCGAGATCGGTGACGGTGGCATAGTGTGCCCGAGTTGAGATGCGCTGCTGGACATGATTCTGGCAGACGAGAGCGATCTGCGTATTGGACTCGCTGAGTATGGCGAATGACCTTGCGAAGAGCAAGATCTAGTCATAGTCTCAGCAAGGGGAGTTACATTGGGACGTCGACGAATTCGTAAGCTGTCTTTGCTGAAGAATTCAGAGCTTGCGGACCTGAGAGAGGGTCGGCTCGTGCTCCCTGAAGTAGACAAGACCATTGGCATGGTTTGACTGCGATAGAGTGAGGGACGTTGTATCCCAGGGGCAGCCTTTTGCAGGGTCTCAATTGGACGCATGATCGCCGTCAATGCTGTTGGCTGATCATCCTGTACGTTGAATGAAGCAAGCCGTGTCGTACTGGGCCTCGAAAGCCGTCCTTCACTTGACAGCTGTGAAGACTGCTCGAAGGGAAATTCCTTGAGACCAACTTTTTGAGCACCTGAGCTTTGCCAGTCCATGGGATAGCCAACGACACCTGCGGAAGAGGAACTTTGACACGCCAGCTCCGCGACGGTGGTCGAACATGAGCCCGTCCCGGGGATTTGATCGGGCCCACTCGGCCGCTCGTTGAAGGTGCTACGGCCATTCCCAGTCATGGATAGACTCGCGTGTCCTGTCTCTTTTGATTCTCTCGTAAGGCAACTCGACTGGGTAGATGTCTCCCCACGCGCCGCACACAGGAGTTGTGATGCCATACAGGCGAGTGCTTGATGGGAAGGTTCAGGACTTGCGTCTGTTGTGCTCTGCAGCTGGTTGTGCAGCAGGCAGTAGGATTGCTCTGACATGCGTGTTAAGCGTGTTATACAACTGGTGTCACTGAATACTTCTGGCGGTCTGCAAGACGTTGCGTCGATTGTCAAAGAGGTCACCACCGACTTGTAGTCGTTGCAGATAGCCGTTGTGCGTGAGAAATCAAGGATGTCCAAGGAGAAGGCAGATGCATATGAAGCCTAAATAATGAAGGGCGATAATTTGCGCCGCTGCAGCTGTGGAACATGCATGCACGCGCGAGGGCCCCAATCGCAAGAGACAGCTGGGCGAGTGCACGGTGCAGCACTTGCGCATGTACATTGTACAACAGTACAAGCAGCACAGTAGAGTCAAATTGCAGGCTTGCAGCAGAGAACCTGAGAGCTGGCAGTGTACATCATATCTGTCGGCACCAAACAGCAGGCAGCATGCCCAGACTTTGAAGCACCGGGCCCACATATACGCTCACTGACTAAGTGCTTCGACAGCGAACACTGAACACTGTCCGAGTGTCTGGGAACAACCATAATATGCCCGAGCACGCGAATGCCATACAAATTCAAGTCACGTACAAGTCCAGTCTACGACGATTCTGTATGCATGCTGGCCTTGTCTCTTCAAGATTCTCGCCGTTTGCAGTATCGTGTAGATGGTATGGCATCACACTACATATAGGCCTTGTGCTATCGTACTTGTGCTATCACTGGTATGGCTTACAATATACCACCAACATATGTAGCGGCTGGAACCTTCGCCTATATGTCTGCATGCATGACGTCGAGAGCCCAGTCGCCCGACGCGTCCTCCCCCGGTCGAGACTCGAGACGCGCCTGACATTCGCGATTTCTGAACAGACATTCAGATGGGCTGCCAGATAGAAGAATCATTCGAGGTTCTGGGCCCGTGCGACAAACATCTTTTTCTTTTGTAGGCGACGGATGCGACGAAAGACGTTGCCGACTCACAATCGTCGTTACGCTAGAAGACTCGCGGTGCATTGATGGGCTTATCACTGAAGAAGAAGTCGCGCAGGCAGCCGGTTCGTCAGCGGCATCGAGTTACAAAGAAAGTCGCTGAGCACAACCGCAAGACAAAAAAGGCCGACAAGAAGGATGTGACGTGGAAGTCAAAGCTCAAGAAAGATCCAGGTATGTGCTCAATCGACCTATCAACCGTCCTAGGGCTAATTTGACTGAGGAATCCCAGCGAGCTTTCCCTACAAGGACAGACTGTTGGCGGAGATAGAAGACCGAAAACGTGAAGCCCAGCAAGCAAAGCTATCTGAGCGTGAGGAGCAGAGAGCCGCTAAGCGCGCCCTCAAGACAGCTCAAGGAGATTCGACGTTGATGCAAGTAGACGGGAACTCTGATTCCGACTCAGATGAAATGTCCGTCGACGACGAAACACAAGGCACATCGCTTGCCGATTTCGCCGCCTCAATCGCCAAGCGCAATGCGCAGGAGCATGGCTCCGACGATACCAGTGTCGTAGACGGCGAGAGCACCGATCAGGACGAGGTGTGGACTGGCTTTGACGCTTCGGAGTCAGCTCTGAAGAAGGAGACGTCGAGAAAAATGTTTGACAAGGATTTCAAGCAAGTTGTCGAAGATTCCGATGTCATATTGTACATCGTCGACGCTAGGGATCCAGAAGGCACCCGCTCTCGGGAAGTCGAAAAAATGGTTCTCAATGCCGCCCGAGGTGAGAAGAGACTGATCTTGGTCCTGAATAAGATTGACTTAGTTCCTCCACCTGTGCTCATGGGCTGGCTTGCACACCTACGCGAGTCCTTCCCTACACTTCCTATCAAGGCATCCAAGACCATCACCTCGCATGCTTACAACCACAAATCACTCACTACTCAATCAACTGCAGCGGCACTGCTCAAATCGCTCAAAGCGTATTCACAAAAGCGAGCTCTGAAGAGATCCATCACAGTTGGTGTGGTTGGCTTCCCAAACACCGGCAAAAGCAGTGTCATCAACGCACTCCTATCACGGACGAACCACAATAAAGCAGGCCCTTGCGTCACTGGCTCTGAGGCTGGTGTGACCCGAAGTGTGAAGGAGCTCAAACTGGACAGTAAAATTCGACTCCTGGATTCCCCGGGCATTGTCTTCCCGGCAAGTGCCAATGCATCTCAGCAGGACGATCAAGCTCGCCTAGTCCTCATGAACGCCATCCCATCGAACCAAATAGTGGATCCAATACCTGCAGCGACACTTATACTAGAACGACTCTCAAGTAACCAGCAATTGTTTGATGAAATGGTCCAGCTGTACAGCCTCCCAGCAATCATCAACCCCAGCGGAAAGAGAGGTGCAACTGACTTTCTTGTTCAAGTAGCCCGCAAAAGAGGCCGGCTAGGTAAGGGTGGCATTCCAGATCTTGAATCTGCTGCGCGTCTGGTTGTCAACGATTGGTGCGATGGGCGTTTGGTCTGGTACACGCAGCCTCCAGTGGAGACGTCGACTTCTGTGAGTCATGCTACGAACACTCACGTTAAAATTCGGAGTGACTCGGGTCCTTCCGAGACGCAACTCGTGTCCAACTGGGCTGCTGAATTTGACTTGGGCCACCTTCTGTTTGAAGGCACAGATGATTGAGGAATCACTTCGTGTGTCCAGTAGACTTGATATATGTTCGAAAGTTCGCAATCTGACACTGTGAGATTGGCTCCACCAATTGTAGAACTATAGCCCGAAGAGCACAAGCCGCATTGTACCTGGGCACTTGCATATAATTGGCACAGCGAAGACAGTGCTCTGGGCGTGAGAAGTTTATTGTTCTATGTGCTGTGGGTTCCCACCACAATTGCAAGCAGGAGCGCGCAGCAGACGCGTATCTATCCTCGGGCCGCTGTTGAGCCCTCTGACGATTTCACTGTCGCCATGGATATTTTCAGGGATGAATACGAGAGGTTGAAAACAGCATATCAGGTCTTGTTGCACTTTTGGCCTTCCTACAACCGCTTGAGTTGGATTGTACTTAAGATGCGTGACTTTTCCAGAGAGTCTCTTACGCACCATCCTGATCTTTCTACAATTGCGCTGCTTCTCGTCATATTTTACATAAGCTTCGTGTTCTTGGTCAGGACCTGGAAGATGGCAATTGGGTCCATCCGATTCGCAGCAAAGACGATAGTGCTCGTGTCCCTCCTCGTTTTCGTTTATGGCTGTTTCGAAGCCGGTGAGCTACCGTCTCCGAGAAATGCGCGCTGACCCAAGCAACGAACGAAAGCGCACCAGTGTTCAACAAAATCATGGAGGCTGGCCAATTTGGAATGGACATCCTGAGTGAAAGACTGGCCGATCAGCGACCCAAAGCCGCCGCTCAACCCAAGGCCCAGCACAAGCGATGGTGAAGCTCTTCAGTCGAAGGATGGAAGTGATCGCGCTCCGTGTCAAACGGATCCTCTGTCCAGGTGAAAGTGCTTGAGTCGTCCTTGCATTCGCTCTCGTCTTTCAGCATTCAGCGCTGCATTGTAGTCCGCTATCGATTTTGCTTTCTTTCGAGATCCTTCCAATGTTTGTTCCCGCCTGTGAGACGCGTCATTTGTGCTCGAACGGTCCGGTGCTGGCTTGTCTTCCTTGTTCGCAAAGACTTCATCTGTGAAACCCTGTTCTGACTGATCAATAAAGTTGACTTTGAATGAAAGTACCAACCTCTAGCTCGTTGAGCAAAGTAGTCGTCTCTGACACGCTTGCCACGTACAATGATTTTGCTGCCAAATGTCTTGAAGCACTTGCGGGCTGATACAATTCCAATTGGCCTGTTTCTGTACGAATAAGGTATACTGTCTGGTTAGCTTCATTGAGCAATTGAATGCAGCAGCGAACGCACAGCTCTTGTGCGATCAAATAAGACTTCTCGGCATCAGTCGTGATGAACTTTGTCAAATGCTTGTTCTTATTGAAGAAGAGATATGAATCTCTGTAGCCAGTAACCCGAGCAATCTCCGTCGCTAGGAACCAATATTCATCGCCTCTTGTTGGCAGCCTGAAAGCACGCGAAGTATATTGCCTGCCTGGCAGAAGTGCCCCATCTTCATCGACTTTGCCGTTGCCTTCTTCATCTTCGTCTTCTAGGGAACTTGATGTCACTACAGGGGTGGTCTTATTGGCGAGTAGATGCATCGCCTTGTCTGTCTTAGACTTGCCGGCAGGCGCACCATCGTCTGGGATCACTCTGGCATTGCGCGGCTTCGATCGTATGATAACATCTTCCTCCTCCTCCTCGCCATCGTCGTCGTCCTCGCCAGAGCCAAGGGCAGTAAACGCAGTGTTCAAAGTATCCCCACCTGTCGTATCGGCAGAGTCTCCGTCCTGTTGTATTGTTGAGGACTTGGCTCTCGGAGAGCTCCGCGGAGAATCAGTTCCTACTCTTGGCATAGATGATATTTGACTTGCAACGCGATCAACGAACAATGAAACCTACCGTTTGCAGCCGAGCTGAATGATGGAGTTCGCTGGCAAAGCAAATTGTCGTTCGTGTCACAGTGCTTCAAGCGCGCTTTCAAAACAAATTTGTAGGCGACGTTGCAGCGAGGATTGGCCCCTGTGCTTACAATCGACAAATACATTGGGAAGACCTTGAGGCTCCGGCGAGCGAATTGACACAGCAGATGGCCGCTCATATGACACATTAAGGCAAGTATGTACATAGCTGTCTAGATAATGTGCCGCTGGTGCTCTTATCCAAACGTATCGAAGTCGTAAGTCGATCCAGATTCGAAGGGAGGGAAATGACCCGTCTCGCCCATAATTTCATTGATCATGTCCACGTATATGACATCTGTGTTACCACCCGTAACAGCAGGCATGCTGGCGACGAGGCCGAAAGGGTCATTTGCGTCCAACTGATCTAGTGGGGTTCTGCTCGGCATTTTCATTGACACTTGCGAAAGAATTGCAGTCGCCAGAGACTCGAAAGTATCTCGAAATGGACGGGCCTGGGAAAAGATTTGCGCGATGGCAGTCAACAGGCTTGAACAATTTCGAATTCGAGTAGCCAAATCTGTGAGCACTTCTAAAGATGTAGGCGGAACTGACCAGATGCAGAACAAAAGCGTAACGCCTGCACCAAAACAATGATGCATAGTATAAAACGTGAATTGCAGTTCATTCCTTCTTTGCATGAGGATAAAATAACTGATGATCCTTGATGCCGCATCGCAACAGATGAGTATGTCGGTGCTGCCTTCCCGGAGCTCTGGTTGATGCAAGGCTGTGCGATGGAGTATAAAGAGCGAATTTTGATAGAGCAAGTCGTGGTATTCCATGGGAGATCCCAGTAAATGATGGCCCTCGGACAGATGAGGGCGTGTCCGTATCCAAGATTCAAGCTGAGCTCTCAAGGCTTGTTTCTCCCTAATGCGACTGGCCGCGTCTTGTTGAATAAGACCACAGCAAAACTTCTGAATGCAACTTTGTATGCGCCGGATCTTGAAAAGATGAATCACCATAGTGAGGCCCGTGGTCACCTCTGCATCAACAAGACTGCCGTCATGACCTAGATGAACCACATCGCGTGGTAGCTTGACATCAATGTCGTTGTCACTGATGCGATGAGGGCGACCCAGGAACAACGCGTCACTTCTGTCCAACGCATAGATTGACCAAAAGATTCGGCTGCGCAACTCAATATCGGCAGGCGATTTGCCTTGTTTCAACATTTTGACTTCGACATCCCGATGTAAACCCTGTTCCATCGCGACATTCATAGCTAGGCCGACCAAACGCCAGAGACTTGTTCCAGCATGATTTTGCAGGGCGTAGATAGCCAGCAAGAAGAGTGCCTGCACCGCCCTCACATCGTCTAATTCGAAAACGCTTTCGCAATGCTGTAGCGCAGATTTGTAGAAGGCTTTCGCAGCGTAGCGTTCGCTATATCCGAAGGCCGCTTCGCTGAGGCGGGCTCCGATCGCCCATACCATATTCACGAAGAACAATTCAACATCAGGCGCGGCTGCAGGATCATGGAGGACAGAGGAGACATATCCAGAAAATGTCAGATTGCAGAGAATCGGATATTGCCAACTCATATGGGCAAAGTAAGCTCGAGTGAGACGTTCGGCGAGAAGTGGCGTCGGAATCGGAGCTGGTTCGATATCATCAAAACGAACGCGCTCGCGCAAATCAGCGTACGGACCCGACAAAGGCAGAGAACTTCGTCGTAAGTTTGGTAATTCTGCATTGAAAGTGCTTGCGAAGACACGAGCAAAGGCGTAACCACTTGACGCTCCAATGTAGAGGTGATATCCTCTAGCTCTATCTGAAGCAGACAGCGCAAGTAAGCCCACTGAGTCGGCGAGGCTGTCACGCTCATCATGATCGGCTTGAGTACTAAGGCCAGCGTGACCACTGGAGTGCGCCTCAGCGTCCAGGACGGAACCAGGTAGTCTGCCAGAATCCACGAGGTTTACGAAATCTGGAACGTTCGTGATGTTCAACCCAATTTGCTCTCCGTCGAAAACCTGGGCACGGATAGCCAGATGGTCTTGAGCCAAATCAGGCCTGAACGAGTAAAGCGCTTCCTCCAATTGAGCTACACGCGCCTCAAGTGCCGAGACATATCCACGCGGATAAGCTCTGTTGCTGTGTGGATCCTCGATAACACATCGGCTGTTCGACTTCACGCAAGCTGAGCAAGATGGTGTTCGTCCATCACATTTCTGACGACGCCGACGGCAGCGATTACAAGCGACCAAGGTTCGCTTGCGCTCCGCCTTTTCTGCGGCTGGCAGGCTTGTCATTGACGGCTGTCGCGCTGCCGCTCTTACGCTGGAATCCATATGTGCGTGATTCTGGGCTTTTGAAAAGTTTCAGTCTCAATAGACTTACAGAACCACGGGACTTCGAATGCTCAGGCCTTGTTGAGATCAAGTTCCGGGGTCCAGTAGATGCAATTGCCTCGACCAAGGGCAACTGTCATGCATTGGTCGGCGCAACGGAACGTGTATGGATGGACAGGGCCCAAAGAATAGTCTACCACAACAAAGCCTGCACTGTCTCGGTCACAACGAGGCACTAGACCGGCTGTAGTCAGCTGGCTTCAAGTATTGATTTGAGTGAGTCGTGATTCTGTGTAGCTGCTCTTGAGAGATTGGAGCTTGGCCGCCCACGTGACAGTCTTCTCAAAATCCCCCGCGCTCGAAAGATCGCGGTGCGCGCGCCTGACCTCACCAGTCTGATTCAATTGTCAAACAGTCAAGACGTCAACCTGTAGCGCCGCCAAGAGGCCTGTCCTATTGCGGTCGCCACAGCTACGCCGACAAACTACTCTGCAGAGACACGGCTGTCGCACGATAACTTGGCCCGTTGCCATACCACCACTTTTGAGCTACCGCGGATTTCGCGCATATCGATTCCATATGCTGAAGCCGCTCGGGCGTCTCCTGCTTCTATCTGCGCTTCTCCCTATTTCTCTAGCTTCTCAGAACGACAAGCATGAGACTGGTAGATGCATCATGCGTGGTCAATGCGGCAAAGAATCATTCTTCAGTCCAGAATTGCCTTGTCCTGACAACAGTTTGGCAACGAAGCCTGATCTAGAGCTTCGGGAGGCGCTTGTTGGTATATGTGGTGAGCAGTATGTCACTGGGTCTGTCTGCTGCGATCAAGCACAAGTGACGGCGTTGCGGGAAAACCTAAAGAAAGCTGAGAATCTCATCGCATCATGTCCAGCATGCAAGAACAATTTCTTTGACTTATTTTGCGGCTTTACATGCTCTCCAGACCAGTCCTCGTTCCTGAGAATCGAGAGTACAGAGGAGATGCCTGGTGGGTCTAGAGCTGTAACTCATCTGAGCTACTTCGTTTCCCAAAGATTCTCTCGCGGTTTCTTCGAATCCTGCAAGGACGTCAAATTTTCAGCGACGAATGGCTATGTTATGGACCTCATAGGAGGTGGCGCAACAGAAGGACAAGGATTCTTGGAGTTTCTAGGACAAAAGTCGATTGTTGGATCTCCCATTCAGATTGATTTCCCGGTGGACACGGATGCAGAGTTGGCAGAGTGGGATCCACCATTCCGACACTGCAACAGTTCTGATATCCAATCCAAATGTGCATGTGTCGACTGCCCAAGCGTTTGCCAGAGTCTTCCAGAACTGAACCCGCCCGGGAAGACTTGTAAGATTGGAGTGATGCCATGTTTGTCTTTCTCAGTGCTATTCCTCTACGTCACCAGTCTGAGTGCCTTCTTCGCGGGTTATGCCTTCTATCTTCGGTCTACAAAGTCATTTGGAAATACACGTGGCCTGCAGCTCCACAACGAGCAATATGTCTCCTCTGACGAATTGGACGATCACTCGACGCAATCCGGTAGGCATTTGAACACGTATGCCCTGAATAATTGGCTCGAGGGAATATTTTATCGCATCGGCCTGACTTGTGCATCATTCCCATACGCCTCGATTGGACTCAGTGTGGTTGTTGTGCTTTTCTTGAGCATCGGATGGACGTGTTTCGCTATAGAAACGGACCCGATAAAGTTGTGGGTTTCGCCGACTGCAGACGTGTTCTTGCAGAAAAATTACTTCGATTCCACATTCGGTCCTTTCTATCGCGCCGAGCAAATGTTCCTGAGCAATGCTTCACATCCAACATCCAGCGTGCTCACCTTTGAAAGCTTGAAGTTTTGGTTCGATCTTGAAGATAGGATCAAGCGCATGCGCGATCAACACGGAACTGGCATAGAAGACCTGTGTCTGCAGCCTACTGGTCAAGGGTGTGTCATTCAATCGCTGACAGGCTATTGGCAGGGCGAGTTCGAAAATGTGACCCCGTCCAATTGGGCGAAAGAGCTACAGCGTTGTGCCGATCAGCCGGTACAGTGCTTGCCTGTATTCCAGCAGCCGCTCAAGCCTCAGATGATTCTTGGAGGCTACACTGGTAATGACTGGCTCTCATCGAGAGCACTGGTCTCAACAATCGTCCTGAAAAACTCGCGTGAACCAGCTCTCAGGTCTAGGGCCTCAGCGTGGGAGCGGGATCTGCAGGAGATACTGTATCGCGCACAAGAAACCGCGAATACCATGGGTCTACGTCTATCATTCTCGACGGACGTGTCCTTGGAAGAAGAGCTCAACAAATCAGCCAACACTGATGCGCGTATTGTTATCATCTCGTACCTTTCCATGTTTCTTTATGTCTCATTGGCATTGGGCACGTCTCGTTGGCAAGGCAAGGCAACGCTTGTGCAAACAAAGTTTTCGCTCGGCTTGTCCGGCATTGCCATTGTTCTGCTCTCAATATCCGCTTCAGTTGGGCTTTTTTCGCTGCTCGGCGTCAAGACCACGCTCATCATTGCTGAGGTCATTCCCTTCCTTGTACTTGCAATCGGCGTGGACAATATATTTTTGCTTTGTCATGAGTTTGCGAACATCAATGCAAGCGAGCCATCTCTATCAATACCCATTCGAGTAGCCCTAACCTCGAGCCGGGTAGGACCGTCAATTTTGTTGAGCGCTACAAGCGAGACACTAGCTTTTGCCCTTGGCGCTGCTGTTGCAATGCCAGCTGTCCGAAATTTTGCCATCTACGCAGCCGGAGCGGTATTCTTTGATGCCTTACTCCAAATGACAATGTTTACGGCGGCGTTGGCATTGGATCAAGCTCGTGTCGAGTCTGGACGGTTCGATTGTGTGCCATGCCTCCAAACTTCTGTGGACGGCAGCGCACTAGACGTCGAACAGGGCTATGTCTTTCGGTTTATTCAGCGGAGACTGACCCCAGGTTTAATGCAGCCTGTCGCCAAGCGAATTGTCTTCCTCCTATTCTTCTCTTGGGCGGCGCTTTCAATCGCCCTTTTACCACGTATTGAGTTCGGCCTTGACCAGAAGATAGCACTGCCGAAGGATTCTTATCTTGTCGACTATTTCAGGGATCTTGAAAGCTACTTTGGCGTCGGACCTCCTGTGTACTTTGTGGCCAAGTCTCCCAACATCACCGAGCGGGCCGCTCAACAAGCCGTTTGCGGCCGTTTCACAACCTGCGATGATTTCAGCATGGCCAATGTCCTAGAGCAAGAGCGGAAGCGACCTGACGTCTCTTTCTTACTAGAACCCGCCGCCTCTTGGCTAGATGACTTCTTCTACTGGCTGAATCCGCAATTGGAAATGTGCTGCAGGGTGCGAATTGATGACCCGTCAAGATTTTGTGGTGCGGAAGAAGGGCCATCGCGCTGTCGACCGTGCATGGAAGATCGAAGCCCGGCATGGAACATAACACTGTCGGGCATGCCGGAGGGAGAGGAATTCATGAGGTATGTTCGTGCGTGGCTGAGTGCTACAGGCACCGAGGACTGTCCTCTTGCGGGAAAAGCGCCGTATGGAGACGCCTTAGCCCTTCGCGATGACGGGTATGGTCTCGATGCTTTCCACACTAGGACTTTTCACACACCGCTGCGAACTCAGGTCGATTTGATCAACTCGCTCGCTGCAGGCCAACGTGTGGCCAAGGAAATGAGTCGGCAAACTGGACTGGATGTTTTTGCTTATGCTGTGCATTACGTTTACTTTGCACAGTACAGCAATATTGTCAGCCTCACGTTCAATCTTCTTGGCACTGCTCTTCTTGCAATTTTCCTGATTGCTACTCTTGTACTCGGCTCTTTGACAGCTGCCGCTATTCTATGTGCAACGGTGGCACTTATTGTGCTCAACGTCGCCGGTGCAATGGTTCTCTTCGGAATCAGTCTCAATGCATTGAGTGTGGTCAATCTTGTGGTGTGCGTCGGCATCGGCGTCGAGTTCACTTCGCACATGATTCGCGCATACATGCTTCCAACGACGCATTTTGCAACTCGTGTCCTGCAGCAGGAAGAGGGATATCAAGAGCTTCGCAGTCGCAACGCCCTTGCACAGGTCGGGCCGTCTGTATTCACGGGCATCACAATGTGCAAATTTTGTGGAGTGGTCGTGCTCGCCTTCACGCAATCAAAAATCTTCGAAATATATTACTTCAGAATGTGGCTTGCCCTCGTCTTCGTTGCGGCAAGCCATGGACTCATACTGCTACCAGTCGTCTTGTCGATATTTGGGCCTAGGGGTTACGTCTGCAAGGAGATCGCTTCTGACCATGCCGAGTCGCCAGCAGTGTCAGACCCCTTGTGGCAATGAAGATCTCGGGAGTTTCATGTATCGAAGGCTGCTTCGCTGTCAGTTCAGTCAGTCATAGAGCGCAGAATCAGGCACAAGAAGCTTGTAGCATAAGCAGCTGAGCCTATCACATCCAGCTACTAGGGGGCGCTCTTATTCGCACGTGTGCGATTGCAATTGACGACCACACCAATTGTTCTGTGTTTAGTGCACCTCCACGCTACTTGGACCGGTCCTAGTCAACCCAGTGATCTGTTGCTGTCAGTCTCTTAGGAGTCCTAGGTCACACAACCATTCTATGGCTCATGAAGGGCCTTGCAACGGTCGACTAGAAGCTCTTCGGAACAACGTACGGCCTCCCTCATTGCGACACATCACTTACAGACAGTGGAAGTTCGCCGCTCTATGCCAGTTCATCAGCATCTTCGGAAGCACGCTTAATATTCTAAGCTTCGATCTGGAGGTAGCAACTATGCAGAATCGACAAAAAGAAAGAAAGCTGACTTGTCAGAAATTAGAGCGACAGTTGGCAGGCATGGACGCTGGTGCGGACTACGTGCAACAAATCCGCTTGGCATTGATCAAATCCCTGAGTTCAAGCAGAGCGATCAACCTGAGGTGCGTGAGCGCCGCTTTGTGTATCCAACTGACGGCAGCAACATGGATGGCTTCATACGGCGCCAATACACATACCGCGGCGTCCTTCCCAATCCCCTGATGCGGGTCGCGCTGGTCTGGCGTTCCTCCTCACCTGTCAGGCAAGTCGGTTCCGATAGTGATGATGCAAGTCTGAGCGACGTGGAACAAGTCAAGGAGGAGCGGCAGTTTGAGTGGACGGAAGTGACTCTGGCTGATCAAGTTCGGATCTTGCATGACCTCTGCGAATGGCACATGCAGAGCGAGAAATTTCGTGAACGAGCCGGTGTCAGTGACATGGAGATGACCAGCTGGCGCATCGAACCTATCGGCAGAGACTCCAACGATGTTGTCTATTATTTACTTGACGACGGCAGGCTTTACTGCCGAACAGATCCATGCGTCCAATTTACTGTGCACCGGAAGAAAGGGCGCGGCCACACTACTGATCATCTTCAACGGCAGGACGGAGAAGCCACGGAAGACTGGACTTGCTTAGCTACCTCGTATTCGGAATGGGTTGCCTTCGCGGAGACTTTGGTTGATCCACTCGGTGCAGATGAGAAGCGTCTGTACAATGTCATAAAAAAGCAGCTGCTGCCAGACATACTTGCAGCAGAGGAGCAACGACGTTTGGAGGGCGAAAGGATCGAGCAGCTACGCATCAAGGAACTGCTGCTAATCGAAGCCTTATCCACTCGCAAACGGTCGTCTCGAATCCAAGTTATTGAAGAGCGTCGCCACAAAGAATCTGCCCGAGCGGCCGCTGAGCGGCATCAGGAAGAGCTCGAGGCCGCTGCAAAACAACTGAAGATGCAGGATCAAGGCGCGACTGCTTACATGCCGCAGCGTCGGCTAACACGAGACGCTCGAGCTAGAGACAGAGAACTGCGCCTCTATATGCAGGACAAATCACTCTCAGGTAGGCCAGCCGATCTTGAGCCTGTAGCGCTGGCTCACTCGCCAGTCACGTTACCAAAGACCACTTCAATTTCGCAGGCCGCGCCGGAGTCCTTATGTGGAAGCACAAGACTTGATGAAGAGGTCGATACAGAAGCAGATCCGCGTCAACGAGATTTGAGACCCGAGCCAGTGTTTGCCACTCAGGAAGATGGCTCCACCCAAGAGAGCATTGATGCATACGCACCTGGATTATCCGTGGCGGTGACCGCATTCCAAAATAGAGAGGGCGGTGCGGAGCAGTTATGCCCCACGACATGAGTGTTTGAAGTCCGCTGAAAGTAGCTTCACAGGCCATGAGCCATGATGGATGCCATCGATTACTACCGGACGACTGGTCTGGATGTCTGGATGTCCTCTACTCGCAAGAGTGTGTTCTCTTGCTTCGAGCTGTTCTGTTGTCAGTTCTCGAAGGCAACCGTCGACAAACCCCGATTTGTTGCGCCGCAGACTTCTTGGCATGTGCAAATGGAAAGCGTTTTGCACAAGCACTCGATGATTACTTGTAAAAGCACATAGATCAGGTAGCGATCCGAATAATTGCCACAGAACAACCACTCACGAGCCACAGACGTGTTTATGTACTTTGCAACATGCTTCTTGCCAACGTTTGATAGCAAGATACCGTAGCTTCTATTAGAGGAACTTGACACATTATCCGATCTACTATAGGGCTTCGCAAACTTATCTAAGACATTGTCAGAAACTCAGAAGTGGACATCAATCTTGCCACCGCCACTTACAGTGCTCGGTTCATGCCATTTCAAGAAGGCCATGCGGCGTGCTACCAAGTGCTGGACGCTCACAGCGGCTCACCACATAATGAGCGACTCAAGCAGATCTCATCCTTTCATAGTGCCAAAAAGCACATTGTGGTGACAATTAAAGGCTCGCTCCGGCCTCAGGAGTTATTCATATAGTTCTAATTGCCTACGGTCACAACCTCTGTGCGTCCGTCTTTGGCACGGCTGCAAGAATCAAACAATAAACCTGCAGTAGGCTTGCCTGCTGCAGTGGTATCGCAAGAGCCAAAAATCGCACTTCAACACGATCTCTGCTAAGCTCATGATCCGGGTCTTCTAGCTGTGTCACAGGCTCGGTGTCGCAAGTGGCGATGGCGCCCTGCTGCCTGCCAATTTCTGCTATACTAAGTTAACAGCGTTTCCAAGTTGAAGTCGAGCTGTCGGCCGTGCCGCAATCGGCGCAACTGCAGCGTCGGCAGAGTCTCGAATCTTTCGATCTTTGACACTTTGTATGTTCATGCTGTGGACTGCAAACTTGGCAGGCTGCCATTTCAGATTTGGTGGTCGTCTCGCAAGATAAGAAGAAGCTGCTAGCTTTCAGCATGCATCCCGCACCCGTGCAATCCGGATATTTTTAAGTTTGCGGGGAGATTTGTGATTCACCGTCGAGCTCGAGTCACCGACTTACCGATCCACGAGTCACGACTTCACGCGGTACACAGACTACAACACAGTACTGTACACTTAAATTGCGACACAGCCACTGCAGTCGACATCAATGTCCAATCTGTGCACATTGCACGTACGCCTCACACGTGCACGGCTAGGGAATATGTGATCGTGATAGGGTGACAGCAAGTGTCAGCAACCCCTAGGAAAGTTCGAATAGTTTGCAGGCTCGTTGCAGGCAACTTGCAGCTGGCTTCTCCAGATCTAGGGTCTAGCCAAACGTAGCAGTGAACTAGCATTGATTTCAGCACCCACTGTCCGGAGTCCGGATCGCAGATCTCGAGAGTCGAGAGTTGAGAACTTGAGACCTTCTGTACACGGGATATAAACAACTTTGCCATGTTCTGGAACATCAACTCCCGAGTCCCTGATACTTACTAGTATTATGCTAGGGACTCGATACCTTAAACTTACTACGCCAGTAGTCGACGTCGGTCTTCAGCCTTGGGTCAACGAGTCAAATTGAGAATATCAAGTGCCGGAATTCTAGTGGGTCCTGATTCCTAAGTCAGGGCTCCAGGGCGGGCGGTCATCAAATCGCCGTGAACTTCGGTGTCAAATTGTCAACTTCCATACTAAAGGCCATGGGCCATGCCCCTGGGCCCATGGCTCGGCTGCTCGGGGGCTCGGGGAATCCTGGAAATTGGAGCCTCAGGTTGGAATTTGGAATCAGTTCGTGGGGTAGCCCGGGTAGAACCTCGAACGTCATGGACGTGAAACATGAAAGTTGCAAGTCGCATTCTGCATGCAAGGGGTCCAAGGTCCAAGGGCAGTTGCTACAAACTGCCAGCATCGCCACAACTCAGGCTCACAGGTTGCAAGTTGCGACTTGCCAATGGTAGGGACTGGGCACTATAGCACAGCGGCACTGGTTGCCAACTTGCACCTTTCGTCGCTTTCGAGTCTCGACTCTTGACTCTTGAGTCTTGACTCTTGAGTCTCGACTCGTCTTGAGGCTTCGCGAATCCGAGCCTGCGTGTCGCGTATTTCTGCCAAGAAGTTCTCAAGGATTCCGAGGCTGGCCAATTTGGCCAATCATCACGAGCAGAAATCAATGTGCACGGCTGACAGCCAGTGACAGGCTGAGTGACTGGCTGACAGCCTGACAGGTCTGACAGCTGCAGCCACAAGTTCCACAATTAGGTCACGTCTCAATTGCCGGAAGCTGTCGACGCTTCTTGGCACTATCGCCGACGCCAAGTCGACAACAACCACTTCGTGCTCAACAAAAAGTTTATACCGCAAAGTCCGCAAAAGGTCCGCAATTGCTTCCGGACTTGTACGTGCCGTGCCCAGGAGCCAGAGCTCTGTCCTGGCGCCAGGTCGCGGTTTCATTGCCAGTCATTGGACTCAACAGACTCTCGAACAGATTCAACAGTGACTCGACAGTCGACACTGACACAAAATGACACAACAATCATGTCCAAAACGCGGGCCCGTCCCTGTTCGCAGGTCCCCGCGTTTCGATTGGGCACAAACAAAATTGCATTTACAGTGTGTAACTGATACAGTCTTGAGAAGCGCGGAACTCAGATCTCCAACTACGAGCCTAGATTCTGAGCAGCGGCCCCTCCAATGAGCCGTCATATAAATTGGAGGAGATCCGATTACTCGCTAATACTATTGCGCAATACTCCAGAAGCATAAGTACGTCTTCAGAGGGAACTCCAGCGATTCTGATTGCACACCACAACTCTCGATCATAGGAACAGCTGCTGTCGCTTGCAGTTGAACATCCATTGGCTTCTTAAGCTTGCAACAATATGAGTGAGTCCGAGACCACTGAGTTGACGGTCTTCCCAGAACTTATTGCGACCTCGGAGGTGTTGACTGGTATCACACGCCAGCATGGCAAAGGGAGTAGAGCATGGACGCTTTATCCATTTGCCTATATTATCATCATCAACTATCTGATCTTTTTCTGGTGTTTAGTGAGTCTAATCCCAGTCGAGGCTCTGCTAATATCTCTAGCATCGCTTTGTTATAGAGAGACGCTTGATGCCTTGGCTCATTGGCCCCAGGTACAGAGATTTGCCTGAAGCAAAGAAACGAACAGCCACAAACCACTTGATGAACATCTTGTGGAAAGTTGTCGCACTCTTTGGTTTCTTCCCCTTCATCATGACTGTTGTTCTAGGACATTCTATGCGGGAACGGATGCCGTCAGGGCATGTGACATATGGCGACATTCTATGCTTGGACTACATGCTCTTTGTCACAGGCTTCGTATGGGAATTGGTTTACCGCAGTCGAATAAGCTTTGTTACTGCACTACACCATCTTGTTGCAATCTTCATTTCGACACTCGCGGTATTCATGATGCTCACTGATCGTCATGGCCAGGAGGGTGAAAATTATTTGCAAATCATTTTTGTGTATGGTTTCTTCGAAGTGTTCTTCGAGACTGGTCCTCATGTGTGTATATTGATGTACACACGCGATCGAGGGAATTCGAAAAGGCTGAAGCGATCCTTCTTGATCATTGCCATTATGAGCTTTACCGGTACATTTCTGGAGCAATTTGCCATCTTTTTCCTCTATGCAAAACATTTCAAAACTTGGGACTGGTCTATCAAGATACTCACGCCGATCATTCATGTCTGTTTTGCTTGGGCGCAAATTCACGGTGGTCGCATCTTCCTGTCAATGTCTCGCAAGATGGCGAAAGAACATGCTGCCAATACTTCCTTAGAACGCGGCGTAAAGGAGGGCGAGCAGCAAGAACCAGATGGATCTAAGCTGACTACTACGGTGACGATCATTGAAGGCTGAAGATGATTGAATCTGCAAATGATGCACTGGTTTTGAGCTTGACAACTGAGAAGATAAGAGTCTATCACGCTGCCTACAATCTTGCTCCAAATCGATGCTGTGGATACCTACACCTTTGGTACCATGCTGTGAGCGCCAAGAATGAGGCTCACAATTTCGTCCATAGCTTTTCCGTGCTTTACTTGGGCAAAGATCGTTGGACCACCTTCACGCATGCGGGCGGCGTCGCGCGCCATGATGTCCAAGTCTGCGCCCACGAGCTCTGCCAGGTCAGTCTTGTTCACGATGAGTAAATCGCTCTGTGTGATGCCTGGGCCTCCCTTTCTTGGGATCTTGTCGCCAGCACTAACATCGATAACGTAGATAATGTAGTCTGCCAATTCCCGACTGTAATTAGCCGCCAAGTTGTCGCCACCGGATTCGATCAGGAGGAGCTCTGTGTCGAACTGAGCATGAAGGTCTTCGAGCATCTGTAGATTCTGGGAAATGTCTTCCCGAATGGCCGCATGAGGACAACTGCCTGTTTCTACAGCGCAAATACGCTCGGCAGGCAAGGCTTTGTGACGAATCAAGAACTCTTGGTCTTCTTTAGTGAAGATGTCATTCGTCACAACAGCAATATTCATCCGCGGGTGTAGACGCTTGCAAAGAGCTAAGACCAGAGCCGTTTTACCTGATCCAACTGGACCACCTGACCATTGATTAGCTTATGTGAGATTCGGACAACGAACCAATTCCCACAGTAAATGCTCTTTCGGCAAAGTTGCGCCGATTCAACAATGGCATTGCACGTTGTAGATAGGATCCAGCTGAGACATTAGCAACTGGAAAAGCACATTTATAGCTGACCATTGTCCAACACTTCGTGGTCGTGGTCGTCTCGAAATCAGCTCAAAGTCTGTGGGTGTTTGAGAGCTTACGAGTCGTGCCGTGCTCGTGAGCGTGTAAGTGCTGCCCAGGCGCAGGATGAGATTGGCTCGTCATGGATAAAGCTTGGAGACTGCCTGGATTTCTCGGCTCGATGGATTCACCGCTCGCGCTCCTACAGTCCAGCTCCGGAGAAGATAGCTGGGTAGCGACCTATAGATATACGTATCAGCTTAAGATTAGGTTCCTAGTTCGGGCTGAACGCGTCAATCCTGCGTGGGATTTTGATCAAAAAATGTTTGGGCGAAGCGTATGTCTATCTTGTATGTCAACATGCAGCTGGCAGGCAGCGACAGGAACCCAGACGTTACTCTTAGCGACAACTTTCATTGATTACAGGAAGCCTCACTATGACAGCGATAGCTTTACTGAAGACGCTGTTGGCTGAAACGACTGTGGCCGACTCACAGCGCATAGCAGTCGCGACTCAGAGGCTGCGAGATGAGGTCTACAGTCAGCCTGACTGTCTCGCATCGCTGATCGCACTCATGCAGAAAGACGAAGCGGCGTCTATGCGACAATTGGCTGCAGTTGAGGCGCGTAAGCAGGCGCCAAAGTATTGGACAGGCCTGTCGGTTTCCTTCAAACAAACAATTCGCTCATCTGTCCTGATATCGACTTTGAAGGAACCTGTTTCTCTAGTCCGGCATGCCTCCGCCAGAGTCATCGCTAGTATTGCCAGTATCGATCTTCCTCACGGGGATTGGAGCGAACTCATGTCAGTTCTTGTTCAGGCTGCAACTTCGACGGCCGCTTCAGACAGGGTGGTTGGGGTCTACATTATATTTACCCTCATCGATGCCATCGAGGAGTTTTTTGTTCCACGTATAATGGATCTGTTCAAGCTTTTTTCCCATACAATCACGGACGCCGAGTCTGCGGAAGTTCGTTTGACAACTTTGTCGGCAATCGGCAGGCTTGCTGAATGCATAGATACCGATGATACTAGCTCTGTCAAGATGTTCCGGGGGCTTCTACCAAGTATGGTGGCCGTGTTGCAAGAAAATGTGCAGAATGACAGTGACGAGGACGCCGCACGGCAGTCTTTTGAGGTGTTCCAGACCCTTCTCGTCCTCGAGCCACATTTACTGAGCAAGCATCTTCCGGACTTCATTACTTTTGTTGTGGAATTGGCCTGCTCTACTGGCGTGGAGGATTCCAAGCGCATCCTAGCATTCTCATGGTTACTGGCCTGCGTCCGTTTTCGGAAGAACAAGGTCAAGGCTATGAAAATTGGGCCAATGATTGTAGACAGAATGTTACAAGTAGGCGCAGAAGACGATTTGGAGGACGAGGATGAGGACTCACCAAGCCAATTGGCCTTTCGATGTGTGGAAGCTTTGTCTGTGTCTTTGCCGCCATCACATGTAGTCCAGCCTCTTTTGGCCCTACTGCCTTCAATGTTGCAATCATCGTCGCCAGGTGAACGAAAATCAGCTCTCCTTTGCTTAGGCGCTTCTTTGGAAGGGGCGGCCAGCTTCTATGCCAGTCGCGTCACTGACATCTTGCAAGCAATCGCCAACGGACTGCAGGATCATGATAGGCAGGTTCAGCGAGCTGCTTTAACGGCACTGGGATCTCTCGCCGACGAATTCCCTGACGAGGTGGCCGCAGAACATGCCACGCTCTTATCACTTGTGTCCCAACTGATGCATTCTCCAAGCGTGACAGTCGCCAAGTCTGCATCTACTGCATTGATCACGATTCTCGAAGGATTGGATCAAAATCAGATTGTCATTTACTTGCCGCAGCTCATGTCTTCCTTCTTTGCCGTTCTCGAGTCCAAGACTGACGTCGAGGCGAAGAGTGTCGTGGTGACAGCCTTGGGATCAGCGGCACACGCAGCCAAAGGCTCATTTTCGCCATTCATGAATCGCACAGCGGAATTACTGACCCCGGCTCTATCGTCTACAATGCCCTTGGAGCTTGATTTTCGTGCTTCAGCTCTCGATTGTTTCGGCTCCATCGCAATTGCAATCGGCGCAGAGCAATTTCGGCCTTTCGAACAAAGTGTGGCTCAGTCTGCTGCGATCGTCCTCGACTGGAAGCATAGCCGTCTAAAAGAAAGTTCCTTCTACTTCTTCGCGGCGCTTGCAAGGCTTCGTGGCAATGAGTTCGGCACTTATGCAGACGTTGTCATTCCCTGGCTGCTGAGATCTCTAGCGCAGGATGATAATGGCGAGGACAATCCTAACGATAGTGACCAGCCAGCTGATGATGAGGAATTGGACAGCGAGGAATTCATGAATTCGATTGGCATCAATTCAGCCCTTGCGATGGAGAAAGAAACAGCCTCTGAGGTCCTGGGGGAAATCCTCTCCCACGCTGCTGAACCATGTGTGACTTACATTGGGGAGATCGTGGTGCAACTGACACAATGCTTGGATCACTACTACGAAGGTGTTCGCAGAGCGGCAGCAGGCTCGCTGTATCAGTCAATCTCAGCGACATATCTTTTATCGGCTCCGGCTCAATGGCTACCCGGCTTACCGTGTCGAGTACCTCTTCGTTCTGACGTCGAGCAGCATGCTGGGGCAGTTCGCTCTGCAATCATGGAATTTTTGATTACGGAGGATGACAAGCTCGTGGTTTCTGATGTCTGCAGACATCTAGCTCAGGCAACTCGTTTATGTGGACCGGGGCTCCTGGGCTCCGAGGCAGATCTGAAACGGCTCTGCGACATTCTCCTCGACATCTTCAAGAGAGAGCATGCCTGCCAAATCGCCGATGAAGGTTTTCCGGCCGGTGCAGAAGACGATGAAGACTTAGTCGAAGTTGAAGATAATGAAAGCGAAGAGCTCGAGGCAGCGCTGCTTGACGCTGCTTCTGAGGTTATCATTTCGCTTTCCTTCGCGCTTGGCGATCAATTTGTTCAACCATTCGGCCTATATCTTCCGTTCTTGGAACAATTGGCCAGTCCATCATCGCCTGATAGCTCTCGTGCTTCCGCACTAGCTGCCTTTGCCGAAGTTGCAGGTGGTCTCAAGTCAGGAATAACGCCCTATACCGAATCATTCTACAAGCTGATCTCATCAGGTCTTGGAGATAGAAACCCCGAAGTTCGATCGAACTCTGCCTACGCTATGGGATTGCTCTGCGAGCATTCGAAATTGGACTTGTCTTCAGAGTACATGACAATACTGCAAAAGCTTCAGCCACTTTTTCTTGAAGGCGAAAATCACAGGTTTGCCAAGGATAACGCCATTGGATGCACGGCACGTATGACTCTTGCCCATCTAGATGCTATGCCACTGGAGCAAGTACTTCGCGTCGTGATCCAAAATCTGCCTCTTCGCCAGGATTTTGCAGAAAATCAGCCCCTCTACCGTATGTTCTGCTATTTGTACGCACAGAACCATGCCACTGTCCTGCAGATGACGAAGGAGTTGCTGCCAATCTTCAAAACCGTACTGCGCGGCGATGAAGCACAATTGACCCCTCAAACTCGAATCGATTTGTCAAGCTTAGTTACAGCGCTCGATGATGCGCCATAGAATGTTCAAATTAGCTTCATATTGATTTGCAGTCTCTGCTTATTGGCGCTCAGCTCAAATTGACTAGTGGTCAAAGGTCATTGACGACGTGTCCTCGGGTTTTTTGTTTTTCCTTTTTTCTTTCTCTTTTGTAGTCTCTCATTTCATTTGTTAATGAAGGACCTGTAGCAAAGGAGCGCTACGATTTTGAGGCCGCTGACTGCAAACAGAAGCGTAGCGAGCAGCTCATGCGATATGTGACATATATCCCGCATATGGTCTTCGACGGAACACAGGGATCGTGGGCAAACTTCAAAACTGTCCTTTAAATTACCGTGGAAGCCTACGCCCTGGAATTTCTCGGAGTACAAGTGCTACAACTGCCAGCAGACGGGCAACGTTATCGAATGCTTTGATTTGAGACCGATTGCCGATGTACGTTGCGACGCTGATAGCGAATGACCAGAAGTTGTCGTGTCTGTGCGGAAAACTTGAATTTCGTGAACCCCTACCAACTCCGCAACTGTACAAAAGCATCCAAGGCAGACGACTTCTCTTTGAAGAAATACACCCAGCTAAATCTCGATATGTCATCCGTGCAAGTACTTGTGGCTTTGGACGCTCTCAACTGGCATGCTGCATAGATCCAATGGCACGAGGGCGAATGGTCCAGTTGCACGACTGAGACTTTCTTGCGAAGAAGGGCGTCGGGCAAGCTTGCCGTTCAGGCACCCGGCACACTCGCTGGTGTCAACTACTCCATCTCCCACGTCAACGCCTTCGACTTGTCTTCAAAACGATCCATTGCCATCGTGCCGATATGAGCGAGGCGCTGTTGCCACAGTTTTGCCTTCTCATCTGCTCTCATATTTAACGCAACGGCTTCCTCCTGTGGAGACAACCAGTAAAGACCATCGCCTCCTCTCTAGCGGCAAACATCTTGTATCTTGCTAGAGTTGCCACCCGTTCTCGTCGAAATGAACGCATTGGGCACCCTTTGTCAGTTTGCTGATCGACATCAGATTGACATCAACATCTGGAACATACAGGCACTCGGGCAACGACACTTGTCTTGAGTTTACTAGTCCTCACCTAGACTAAGGGCAGCGCGGCCGCTCTACTTATGTCCTCAACCTGCCAGCGTGTCAGCTTGGGCCCCTGACCGTCGCATCATCAATGAGCTCCTGAAACAAATCAACGTCTCAACACAACACTCCACCTAGCTCATTGTCGTCCATGAGGCTAGCAAGTCTTGCGACGAAGGCCGAGCATTGCCATGAACTTTTGCAACTTCTGCCGACCTAGTGCTTTGGTTGTCAGATCCGCAATCATGTCTCCAGTGGCAACGTATCCGAGCGACATGCGAGCACGCCGTACACAGTCTCGCACAAAGTGATATTTCGTCCGTATGTGCTTAGTGCGGGTGTGGAAGCGAGCATCATTTGCCAAGGCGATAGCACCCTGATTGTCGCCATGGATGTGAAATGTCAAGCGCGCATCGGTGGCTTTGAAGTCGTGCAGTAAGTGTTGCACGATGATCTTGACCCATTCAAGCTCCTTTGTCGCGTTGGCCAGCCCAATGTACTCTGCCTCCGTTGTAGACTGCGCAATAACTTCCTGCTTCCGACTGCTCCAAGAAACGCAATTTGGGCCGAGCATGACAACGTACCCACTAGTCGACTTGCTGTTGTCAAGGTCGCCGGCATAGTCGGAATCTGAGTACACATGTACATCCAAGTCGCCCTTCTTGAAGACAAGACCTACATCCTTCGTGTGCTGCACATAGCGTAGGAGTTGCTTCGCTGCCCGCCAATGTTCATAACTTGGCTTTGCCATGAAACGACTTAGGACGCCCATGGAGTGTGCCAAATCTGGTCGTGTTGCGGTCATAAGGTACATCAAGCTCCCAATGACGGCCATGTATGGCATGGTTGCCATCTCTTCTCGTTCAGCTGGTGTGGGGTCACATGTTGCTTGAGAGAGCGAAAGGCCGCTCATCATTGGTGTGTGTGTACCATTGCAAGACTCGAGTCCAAAGCGCTTCAAAATCTCCCGACAGTAACGTGCTTGACTCAGGGTAATACTGCCATCAGATGCGTAGGATAGTTCCATGCCACAAAATTGTGTAGCAATACCAAGGTCTGTCATGTCCCACTTTGTTGACAATGCCTGTTTGAAATCAGCCAAGGCGCTATCGTTC
>QXDU01000177.1:0-198274 GCA_003717275.1 Protomyces pachydermus | reverse complement strand
TTTCATCGTGTTGAAGCAACACGGCAGTCCGGCCACGCGACTTTGAACAAGTCAAGTCAAATTCAGGGGTCAGCAGTCTCGCAACAAATTTCATTTCCCGTCCATGCAGCTACTAGGCTGAGCTGAGCAAGGTAGTTTGGGCAATATCAGGAGAAGCCTTGGCGCTATGACTGGAGAAACATAAAAGGACTGAGATCCCGCAGCTCGAACCGATTGTTGAACATCACAATCAGGACAATGCACTTCTATACGGGTGGATCACTGATGCATGTTATCAATATGGTATTTTCTTCATCCATTATCTTCAGGGTGATCACACATGCGGCGCCCTCCCAAGCAGGCGCATCCCCTCCACTATGCCGCACGGATCCCATATCCCTCACGATCGTTATGGACTCGTTTGGGCCACCTTCTCATTCCGCTGCAACGTGCACATCAACTTGCAACACGCAATTCCAGGACTTCCAGCACCTTGGGCAAACATACTGCTCTTATCCAATGCGAATCATGCCGCACCGGGATTACAGTTCTAGATATTATGCACGAGCAGCACAGTGGTATAACGGACAGAAATACTATGATTATGCCGCTCACTGCACGTGTAGCATCTCTGTTACATGGTCCCAGCTACGCGTTGATGGGAGTCAGTGGGGATTGAACTGTGCTCCGAGCGCCGTTGCGGCTAGACTGCTCGAAGCAGGAAAGGAGACCAATTCATGGAAAGAGTGGCAAAGGACCGCAGCAAAGCGCGGGCCACAGGAGGCAATAGCCATCACTCGTGTTTCACCTGATTCGTGGGATTATGAAACTGGGTACCCTGAAGATGGTGAGTGGACAAGAAGCTGCCAAAAGATGTAGTGGGACGCTGCTTGGTCTCACGGAGTTTGCCGAAACCAGCTGCATGCCTTCGACATGGCGTGTCCTTCTTTATTGCAAAACTCGAGCGGCCATTTGGTCCTTTCTCTGCATACGTCTGGAACGTGTTCTGCAGCTGCTCAACGAGAAACATTTCCTCGTTGCCATTACAACCTCGCCTTCGAGCTTCGCGATCTGCTTCTCATTCAACTCTGAAGCTCGTATGACTGATACTTTTCATAGAGGCTCTCAACTAGCTGCAATGAATGATTCTTTCTTCTTTCATACGCTCTGCCCATCTGGTCTTGCCTGCCTCACGTGCCCGTCCTCGCGATATCTTTTCGAATCTGCACAAAGGTCACAGCGATAGACACCCACACAAAGACCATCAAGCATGTGCGGCATCTTCTGTGTCCACAAGCACCAGGACCCATCCGGCGATATCCAGGCCTTCAAGCCTACCGCTTTGAAGCTGTCCCGCGAGATTCGTCATCGCGGTCCAGGTACATCTCTTACTAAAGATTGATAAGATCAAAGCTGATGCGCTGTAGACTGGAGCGGCAACGTGATTCGGAAAAACACCATTCTCTGTCATGAGCGACTCGCCATCGTGGGAGTCGACACGGGCGCGCAACCGATCGTTTCGAGTGACGGCAAGATTGTCCTTGCAGTGAACGGTGAAATCTACAACCACCTTGCCCTGCGCGAACAACTCACGGCGCCGTATGACTTCAAGACGCACTCTGACTGCGAAGTGATTCTTCCACTGTACCGCGATTTTGGGACAGAGTTTGTCAACATGCTCGACGGCATGTTCTCGTTTGTACTGTACGACGAAGATCAGGACCGCATCTTGGCTGCACGCGACCCCATTGGCATCACGACCTTGTATCAAGGTTTCAACAGCAAGGCGCAGGAAACCTGCTACTTTGCTTCGGAACTCAAGTGCCTGCACCCGATTTGCGACAAGCTGATTCAGTTTCCACCAGGCCACTACTTTGATTCGCTCACGAACGAGACAAAGCCATACTTCCAGCCTACTTGGCTCACTTCTTCTCAAGTGCCTTCGCGCGAGCTGGATTTGAAGGCTATCCGGGATACGCTTGAAGATGCAGTGACGAAGCGACTCATGTCAGAAGTGCCATATGGTGTTTTGTTGTCTGGTGGTCTGGACTCATCGCTGATTGCCGCTATTGCTGCGCGTAAAACTGTGATTGAGCAGCAGAAGCAAGCTCATGGTGATGCGACATTGGCTACATGGCCACAATTGCACTCCTTCTCTGTAGGTCTCCCTGGCTCGCCTGATTTGATCGCTGCAAAGGAAGTTGCTCAATTCCTCAAGACCATTCACCATGAGCATACGTTTACGCTGCAAGAAGGTCTGGATGCCTTGTCGGATGTCATTTTCCATCTCGAGACGTTTGATGTCACCACGATCCGTGCTTCTACGCCCATGTACTTGCTCTCTCGAAAGATCAAGGCACAAGGTGTCAAGATGGTCTTGTCTGGCGAAGGCTCAGATGAGATCTTTGGCGGTTACCTCTACTTTGCAAGCGCACCCGATGCTTCCGACTTCCACCGAGAGTGTGTTGGTCGTGTCAAGAACTTGCATTTGGCAGACAACTTGCGAGCCAACAAGTCAACCATGGCTTGGGGCCTCGAAGCGCGTATCCCATTTTTGGATAAGAAGTTTTTGGAGGTGGTGATGAACACGGATCCAAAGTATAAAGTCATCACCAAGGAACGCAAGGAAAAGTATATCTTGCGTGAAGCATTTGATACGCCTGAGAACCCGTACTTGCCGCACAAGATTTTGTGGCGACAAAAGGAGCAATTCTCGGATGGTGTAGGTTATGGCTGGATTGACGCTCTGCGTGATACGGCTGCTGCTCAAATCTCAGATGAGGAGTTTTCGCAACCCACACCAGCACAGTGGGTGTTGGCGGATGGATCAGAGGATCGTCCACAGACAAAAGAAGCTTGGTGGTATCGCAAGATGTTTGATGCACACTTCCCAAAGCAGTGTGCAGAGACTGTCCAGAGGTGGATTCCAAAAGCTGATTGGGGATGCAACAGTGATCCATCTGGCCGTGCGCAGGCGACTCATGAGGCCAAGTATTAGACGTGTCTTGATATAATTGCATCTTGCATTGGCCCTTTCTCTACATGGTCGGATAGAATTTGATAGATTCAGTCAATTCTGCTTCACCCCTGATTGACTGTGCAACACTCCAACATACACTCTCCAAAGCTTGCAACGAAGCAGCAGTCATGGTAAGCGCATACTACATGAGATAAGAGCTGACCTCGTAGAGTCGCGCAGGCATGTCTGAGCAAGAAGTGAGTCGATCATTTATGAAGCATGACCTGACACCCCTCACAGCAGCGCAAGTATGTGCTTGACTACATGCAGGCGAGCAAGGAATACTTTACAGTCAAGGAACTGGTCGGCAAGATCTCCAAGACCAACAAGAAGTTTCGTGAGGATGTCATTGAAGGTGAGCGCTTCGTTATCCCTGCAAGCATTTAGCTGATAATCAAGGCGTCGTGACGATGTTGCTGGACGATAGACTGATTCAGAAGGAAAAGGTCGGGACGTTGAATGTAGTTTGGTCCTTTCCTGCTGATGCCACCCGTGCGCTCCGTCAGCGCAGACAAGAGTTACTAGACAAGTGTGCAGCTGAGCGCACCAAGCAAGCGAATCTTCAAGAGCGGCTTGAGCAGAGTCAATTACAGTGTCTGGAATCTGGTGAAGACAGGCAGCGTCTCCAGGATATTGTCGATGACATGGCTCTGCGTGTGTCCAGCAAACAGGAACAGCTGCAAGCGTTGAAGAGTGCCGCACCGGTCGATGTGCACGACAAGGGTATGCTGCTCCAATGACAATGACAGTACTGACACAGCTGTAGTGAGAGTGGCGAAGCAAGCCAAGACTGCAACGAATCGATGGATTGACAACTTTTACACGCTCGAAGGATACTTCAAGAGTTGCTTCTCTGGCACATCAGAAGACTTTTATCAAAGCATGAACGTTGCAAGTCCGCCAGAGTACATCGAGTAGCAGAAGGGAACATGTCTTTGCTTTGAGTCTAAAATGCTAAGGTCATCTGTCGTTGCTGTCGTCTGTTGGTTTGCTTAATAGCTCATGATTCATCTTCTTCAAACTCCACCACGAGGGAAGCATTCTTCAGACCGGCTTGTTCAATTGTCTCTCCTAGGTTATTGTTGAGACTCGCCCGATTAAAGACAATTTTGAACTGCTTGCCGTCATGCGCCTCGGGAACAGTCGCCTTGACATATTGGAAGATGTAGAGAACAGGATCACTCGTCAAGAAACGACGAACTTGTCGTGACGAGGGCAAGCGTAGCTGAATACGTATAGTCTCAGCACCGGCCGGTGGTTCTGGACGATCAATCGCTTCAATCTTGTCCAAAGCAGTCTGCACTTTTGCGGCAGTTCCATTGGCGTGGCCGTTTGTTGGAGCCTCTGCAATGACCACATCCGCTTCGTCTTCATCCACAGGGATTGCCTCTGCCATGCTACCACCCACAGAAGCCATGATGGCAGCATTGATTTGATCTTCTTCGCTCATCTCTGCCGGTGCCTTTGCTCGCTCAGCTTGTCTCTTTGGCCTTTTGGCAATGGGATTCTGCTTCGTATTATCGAGTGAGAAGCGATCGAGAAATTCTGCAACGTCGCCCATAAAGTCAGGCACAGAAAGTGTCTTACTCCACGTCTTGACCCGCTCACCCGTCCGTGGATCCAAAATAGCAATATGTGGGTACTGCTCGACAGGATAGAAGCGCATATAGCTTTCACCATCCTCAGAGTTCTTGGTATACTGCAAAAACAAAAAGGACTCACGAACCAGTTCCTTGACGCCCGCATCCTTCCACAAGTCTCGATTGAGCGTTTGCGATGCAAAATCGGCATTATCCTGTAGATTGATCAAGATCCACTTGAGATTTTCTTTCGCTTGCTCTCGCGCTGTTGTCAAGTCGATATGCGCCATCAAATCAAACGGCGGCTGAAACAATCGCGCCAGTCTCGATGACTTTGCAGATTGTGCACTCGCACCACCGGTCGCTTCACGTAGTCCTTGCTCTGCATGCGCTTCATCCCAAACGGACGGTGCGACTTGATTAAATACACCACGCGAACCAGTTGGTCTCGAAGACGTACCAGCGAGGGCATCGAAACGATTCCCAAAGTGAGGCATGAAAGAAGGATCATAATCCATCACATCATCTTGTAAGACTTGTCGCGTTGGTGCAATAGGCGCACGTACTGTCTCCGCGCCACTGCCGTTCACGCTCCATTCTCCAGCGAGACGAAGGGCCATGGCTTCATCATCTTCAAGCATCCCTTCGTCATCGAACTCAGCCATACCATCCGATGCTGATTCCGGACGCTGAGCAGAAGCCGTCGTGGAAGGATCGTCGGGGAGTTGACCGTTTGTTTCGAAGTATAGCATAACGGCTGTATCTAGATCGCCACCAGCGACACTGAGATAGCGCCGTGCGAGGGAGTCATTACAGGCGGTGACGGACTGGAATTGCTCGACTGTTTCGTCGTCTAGCGCGTCCATGGTGAGTGTGTGAATATGTGTGATGGGTCGAGGTTTTGTACGCGTGGATCTTGTGGAAATTTGTAGAGGCGACGAGGACTCGGACTACTACCTGAGGGACTTGAGTGTACCGTTGACTGGCTTGGCCATATGACTGCATGAATCGCTTAATACTCTGCTGTATGAGCTACTGGCTGCTGGCTACTGATTATTGCATGCTTGATGAGCTGTTGAAGAATGCGGTCACGGTAGACTGCACATAAGCCCAGGGTCGCAGGCTGGCTGCTCAAGGTGTGCTTGCGCACTTCTGTCGCTGTCACCTAGGATTGCAAGTGCTATGACTGGCTTTCGAAGCGACGACAGAGGCGGCTTGGGCATACTGACAAGGCTGCTGCAGCAGTAGTTGCATACCAGGTCTACAGTGCTCTATGCTAGTCCTAGGCCGCTCCCTTGGTGTGTACCCGCGAACCATCGCACCTGGCCGAGGACTTGCAAATTGATCTTCCGTCAGGAGTCAAGAGTCTCGCAAGCTAGTTCTATGACCAACGGCCTGCTTGACAGGGGCTCGTGATGATGAGGAGAATTGGGTTGCAAGCCGTGTGCAGTAGATGCGCTTCTTGTGCTGACCCGATGCGCATCTTCATATTCTCGTCTCTCTCTCATGTAGTCTGTAGTCTACTTGAGTATAACCAGTATAAATCTAGTAAGTAGAACTCTGCCAGTATATATCCAGTAAGTAGAACTCTGCCCCCTGTCTCTTGGTCGCGTGCTCTCCTGTCCCGCACATCCAACACAGCAGCAGACTCCCTCTCCCGCTACTTGACCTGCATCTGCTCCTCCTCCTGCTTCCATCGACACTCTCCATCACTCTCCGGCTCCCATCAGCATCAGCGCACACACGAGCGCGCTCCCTTATACAGCTCCATCCATGGTATGCGCTCTCTTCAAAAGCACGCACTGGACAACCAAATCCTGCTCGCGCCCTGCTTTGTAAACAAAAAATAACGAGCATTGCGGGTCAACAGATGCGCCTTTGGAGCAGCTAAAGGGACATTTGCTAACTGTGTCGCTAGAGCCAAGGTGCATGTGGACCTGCAGTCGCTCAAGTAGATCCAGAGTTGCGCTATGTCAAGCAAGAACGCATCGGTACGCCCTGCAAAAGATGCGCAAAGGGGACAGGCACTAACGCTCTTTCTAGGGGCAGGTTCATTCGGCGCTGTGCATAAAGGCTATGATCGCCAGAGCAAGTACGTATCCAAGTCCTCGTCTGACTTATTAACCCACAAGGACGCCTGTTGCCATCAAAATCATTGACTTGGAGAACGCCGAAGATGAAGTCGACGATATCATGCTAGAGATCGCCATCCTATCGCAGCTCAACAGCCCACACGTGACGCGCTATCATGGATCATATCTCAAGGGTACCAAGCTATGGATCGTCATGGAATACTGTTCCGGCGGGTCATGTGCTGATCTGCTACGTCCTGGCGTTGTTGGTGAAGATTACATCGCCATCATCATGCGAGAGATCCTGCGTGGATTGGCATACCTCCATGACGAAGGCAAACTTCATCGCGATATCAAAGCAGCCAATGTGCTCCTCTCTGCAACAGGCGACGTCAAGCTAGCAGACTTTGGCGTATCAGGTCAATTGACTGCAACCATGGACAAGAAGAACACCTTTGTGGGAACACCCTTCTGGATGGCACCAGAAGTCATCAAGCAGTCTGGCTACGACTACAAGGCAGACATCTGGAGTCTAGGTATCACGGCCATGGAACTAGCGCAAGGAACACCGCCGTATTCTCAGCTGCATCCAATGAAGGTCCTCTTCCTCATTCCCAAGAATGCACCACCAACACTCGTGGGACACGGCTTCTCGGAAGCTTTCTGTGATTTTGTTACGCAGTGCCTCAGAAAGCACGCAGAAGATGTATGCTTCGTCTCTTACTATGTTGATACTAACATACAGCGACCGAGTGCGAGACAGCTCTTGAATCACAAGTTCATCCGTGGCGCACGACGTACCTCCTACCTCAAAGAACTCATTGAACGCACAGAGCAATACAACAGTAATCACGGCAAGCAAGAACAAGACATGAAACGGCATGTTCATCAAGATACGTTCGCCAATGATGCCACCGTCCGTTTGGAAACCTGGGATTTCGGTACAGTGCAAGGAAGCGTTACACAGCGCAAGATTATTGAACGACGCAACCTGTCGTATGACTATTCCTCCTCAGAGGACGAAAATACGGCGCCACCGCTTGCAAAAAGGCAGACCCATGATGCGTTTGAGTATCCATCCGACAAACCGGCTGATCCGTATGCAACAGTCAGAGAGCTCAAACCTACCGAAGCTGCCTCACCGCTTGCCGTACGCAGTCCGAATGATCCAGGGAAAGCACCACAAGTCAAATCAGCGGGCGGCAAGAAACCTCATTCGGCACTACCTGCTGTGGATGTGGCACTGCCTGACGAGGGCATCTTTTCTCAACGCGCAAAATCTATCGGTCGACCAACCTTGCTGGTTCCATCGTTGTTGAGCGGAACGACAACATTGACGAATACGTCTGCCGTTTCCACGACATGTAGACGTGCCGCTACACGAGCAAATCAGGCGCCACCGATTGAGAGTGAAGCGTACATGACACTTGTCGCGCCTGTATTATTGGAAATGAGAGCACGCGCAGCTGACTACCCAGTTGCCTTGAAATCATTGCAGGAACTTGAAGATTGCATGCGGCAGTGTGATGGCGACACGAATGGTCTCATGGATACGCTCATCTTGGGCGTCTTGGGTGAAGCGTGCAAAACAGGCTATGATCGCTATATCCGTCGAGAATTGAGATTACAAGATGAGGACTAGCAATCGCGAAGGACTTTATCGAAAAACACAAAACACGCACACACAATTAATTGGTTTGTACAGCACCGGCATCGAGTACCTTCTCATTCTTCTTTCCCTTTTAGCAACAGCAGACAAACAATACTTTAAACAATGAGCATGGACGGTTGAATGATTTGATGCACTGACTACGATGCCTAACTCGGCGCAGTATTCCCAACCATTGCCAGGATCTGCTCACCCATCTCAATCACCTCCTTCTTCTCCAACCGTTCCTGCGCCAACTGCTGCGTCAACGTCTCAAGCTGCTCATCGCGTTCCTTGAGAAGCCGCTGTAATTCTTCCCGCTCCAGTTCCATCTCTGATCGTTGCCGTGCCAGTCGTTCCGTCATCTTTCGATCCCAATCTTGTTTGAGCGCAGTGACCTTGCGAACATGCTTTTTTGAGTACTCCATATGCAATGAATCCGCCTGTGTTGTCAATGCAGCGTGATGATTGGCATGCGAAACACTGGCTGCAAGTTGACCATGTAAACTCTCAATCTTCTCCTCCAGCATCCGTTGAGCATCACCCAAATCGCGTTTCAACATCTCCATGTCATCTAACGTATACAACGGAATGGAACGTGGTGAGTAGACGCGTGGTGTCATATCCAGGAGCATCTCTTCACCGTCTGCCGTTTTGAAACGTTGTAGGACGGCCGAAGCAGGGGCACCGAGTGACGCTTCGCCCATCAGATCTAAATCCGCTGGCAACTTTCTTGTGCTTTTGGGCGCTGGGGTTTGGAAGGAGAGTAAATCTTCTGTAGTTGGTGCAGTCTCTTGTGTCCGTACAGGTGTGTTTTGTTGAGAGTTGAGACGCGCTTGTTCAGCATGATGCTGCATCTGTAATTGTTGAATGGGATGCTGACCTCTTCCTTGTAAAGCTGCCTCGATGAGATTTCGGGGTGTTGTGAGTGGGAGTGGGAAATCACGCAGCAAGCGCGGTGTTCGAGTCGGCGATTGCGGTCGTGCGTCTGATTTATGAGGCGAGGGCGAACGCAGTCTTGATGGGACGGGTGAGCGAGAGGCGCGTGGTGTCGCTGTGACTTGGGACTCATCGCCCTCCGTTGCAGAATCAGGCGACGCAGGTGTTTGTTCTGGTACGATGTCAGGCTCATCCGCTTCAGGCGCGTCAAGCTCCTTTATATCTTCAGTGAAGCTCGATGCGTGTTGCAATACAGAGGCTGAGAACTCTGGCTGTGATAACATACTCGTTGTCGAAGCAGAACCATCAAATGGTGTTGTAGACATAGGCTTCTGTGGTGACGCATCCGCATGATTGTCTTCACTGGAGCCGCGTTCAGACAAAGCAGGCTTGCCTACATCGGGAGCATGACGCGACACGCTCTTCACGGCTGGTGTGGCCTTGATTTTAATGGGCGTCGCGACATCCGCGTCTTCTGTACGCTGATGCGCAATATTCTCCTTTTGAGCCTCATCATGTACGAAGCAGTCCTTGCCAGCATCGACGGCATCGGATGTACTTGAATAGTCCGGCGTGCCTGGGATCATCTTTTTGTCAACGTGACTTGAGCGCGGAGTAAAGTCGTCTTGAAAGACTTTGCGCTTGTTCTTGAGAGGAGTCGGTGCAGTAAGAGTCGACATCTGGCCTCGTTGCCTCTGTGCTCCTGCGGCAGATTTGTGCTACGAGATCTGTCTTGTTGTTGTGGTCGCGATCGTTGCCTGAAATTGAATTTCAGCGCCCGAGACCAAGGCAGCAGCGCACTCATCTACAAACTCATGGATAAGAGCCCAAGCAGGCCAGCGAGCCAGCTCGACTTCAAATGCATCAGGGACAAGTACATCGCATCGCCCATTCCGCAGTATGCCATTGGCGGATTGACCCTCGCTGCTGGGCTCACAGGCAGTGGCCGACGAGGTTACCCATCGCCTGTCCTTGCTGGTGCTTACTGCTTTGCGTATTCCTACGGTGGCTATCTGTATGTCTTCAACTCTACTGTCGATGCTCATAACAGAATCCAATCTGGCGACAAGGCGAATGGCCACTTGGCAGTGACTGGTAAAGCTCATTTGTCCCTCGTAGTCACCCGCATCGCTAACATCGTTCTCAACAGCCTGGAGTCTTGCGTACACGGCCTCGTACGCCTTCAAGAGTCTGACCTCCTTCCGTCCGACACCTGTCGCCTTACTGGCCATGTCGGCCACGAACCTCGTTATGCACGGCAGCGGCATCTTTGTATAATGACAATCTTTCCATTCATGCATCTGCGCCAAAGGTAGTACCCCCACTTGCCATATACTTGACCTCCGCATCTGTTGCATCGCGATTGAGCACTTTGTTGCGATGTGGGTAGCGTCCAAATTGATTGATGAGATCGAGATGCTCATACTGTGATTTGAGAGCAAGCAACGCCACGCCGCGTTCCTGAGTCGTCTTCTCGCCAGCCTGTACAGCCTTGTCGACTTGTTCGATCTTAGCGAGATAGGTACGAAGCAGCCTGATGTGGGAGGAAAAGCTTTCTGCATGCGTTAATGGCATGCTCATAAACAATAATTCGAGCCAGTCTGATTCGACGTCCCATTGTTTTTGCAGCGCATAGATGGACAGTTGATGAGCAATAGGGTCTGCTTCATTGTAGACCTTGACCGCTTCACGACCACGCCAGATATTGCGCGAGAATTGGTCAAGGAGGAGGATATGGCTCAATGTCTCATCCTTTGATTTGGGAAATGCAGCAACGGCAGATTCATCCGTGATCACAGAGTCATACGGATCGAGCGATGGCAAGTCATGTTCCTTGTAATGCGCGATCAGCGTGTTGATATGTGGTTCATATGTCTTGCACTTTGCATCAAAGGCAGCATCGCGCGCAAAGTAGCTTTGATATAGCTTCGAACTGGTGACTTCCTTGAGCGGGCCCACACGGCCGAGCCATAAGCTTAAGATTTCTCGTGTGGGAATCTGGAGCATTGTCTGGGTGGTTTGACGTGAGGTGCAAGTCGACAGAAACCCGCGTCGAATCTCGCCCATCTGTAATCAGATCACACACATTTACACATGCCCATGTATCTACCAGGCATGAGCAAACGTCACTTGCTTGTCCCAAGATTCAGTTCCCCTTCATTGAGACACTTCCCTGGCGTTATCATGTCGTTTTGATGAGGATAGCAACCAAATCAGACGAGCAAATCGAGATGCTCTGTAAAGTGTTAAAAGAGCATTATTAACGCAACCATCTGCTCAGCTCGAGAATCGTCTCCCGCACTCGGACGATGTTCCATAATCTCAGTATTGTTTATGAAGCTTGATAAGACACGAATGTGAAATGGGTACGTACAGAATGGCTCATTGGCAGACTCAGTAACGAGAAAATGCATCCAGTCGACCTCTTTGTGCCAGCCTTGAGAAGTTGCGTAGTGTGACAGCTGACGAGCATTTGAATCTGTGATAGTATATGCTTTTGCTGCATCGCCGCCTCGCCTGATACGTATTGTTCAAGCAGCAGGATGTGACTCGGAGTTTCGTCCAATGTACCTGAAAATGTGTCGCCTGTATCCAGGTCGCCATTTGGGCAATTCAGAGTTTCGAACTTCACGACGAACAAATTAAATAATGTATGGCGTCTGTCAGGTAGGCGTCCTCAACGCGCGCCATCTTGCGGTGACTCCCGTGACTCGGTGAGGCCCAAAATCCGTCAACGCGCGCACAACGACCATGATCAAACACATCGATGCCGGCACAGTCTTTGCGCGAGAGTTTCCGGCTCCTCCTCTAAGCTCACCTCCTGGCTGATATAATCAGCAGTGGCAGCTCTGCAGGAGACCTAGATCTATTCCAATGTGCGATGGCCACCATGCCTGACCGGGCTATGCTCTGGCAACCTATATTGCATCCGCAGAACTCGCCTCCGAAGAGAATGAGTGCGAGACGCGCATCCTTCTGCTGACCCTTCTGGCATTCGTCGAAAATACTAGATATCTACAGGCCAGGCCATCTGTCCCCAGGACTTCGCACCGGCTGCTAAGTGAACTACCAAGATACAACGACGATCGCTTCCGGGAGTTATTCCGCTGCAGCAAGGATTCCTACCATAGCTTGGTGGCATCGATTGAAGACCACCCGGTATTTTCAAATGCTCGCGGTCCGCGACAAGCCCCAGTCGCTCATCAGCTTCTGCTTGCCTTATGGCGGCTGGAATCCTCCGGCAACGGGAGCTCTTTCGGTCAATTGGGAATTTTCAACGGCTGCTCAACAGGGCATGTCTTCACCTGTACCAGACGCGTAGTCAAGGCGCTAAGAAGTCTTTTGGATGACAAAGTGAAATGGCCAACGGCCGATGAAAAGATGCGCGAGCGCCGGGTCAATGAGCGTCGTGCAGGTTCTACCGGTTGTATCGGTAAGGTTGATAGCACAGGTATCGTTTTGGCTCAAAAACCTGGTGGGCTCTACGATGGCGAGAGCTTCTGTAATGAACAGCAAGAGTACGCGATAGACCTCTGCGCGGTCTGCGACTCTGATTGTCGTTTCTTGTTTCTGACCAGTGGCGTGAGCAATGCTTGTGACGACGCACGCGTATGGGGTGCGATAGTAGTCACCCGATATCCAGAGGACTTCTTTCAGCCCGGAGAATATCTTCTTGGTGACGAGGCGTACACCGTCACAGAGCAGATGGTGGTTACCTTCAAGGCGCCAGCAAGCCGATCACAAGCGAATGCATACTTCAACGAACGACTGTCGAGCGTTCGAATCGACATTGACCACGCATTCGGTCAACTCAAGGGACGGTTCCAGTGCCTGAATGCCCTGCAGATCAGGGTTCAGAGCGAGGCGACATTTATCCTGGCTTGCGAATTCATTCTGGCGTGTTGCGTGTTGCACAATATGCTGATCGATGTTGATGATCAATGGATTGTGGAAGATGCAGACGACGATGCTCGAACCGACCACAGTGGTACTGCAAGCAGCATTGGAGACCTATCGGCTAGTCAGCCTGGAACGGTGTTCCGCGAATCAGTCCGTCAACAAGTCTTGGTCCATCACGACGCGCTGAACCTCCTTGACGATGACGATGAGATAGAGACTCGAGGAGCCACTTGAAGAGACATAGAAACCGGTATCAAATGATCGTCATATACCTAGCGAGGGCAGAGAATTGTCAATAAAGTACTAGTGGATGAGCGCGACTATCCATGGCTCAAAAATCTTACAATTGACATGCAATGCTTCATCTCTGGCAAAGTGGGCACCAAAGAATTTGTCTGCACTAGCAGGCTTCAGCTCGTAGGTGAGCCCTGCTCGAGCGTAACAAACGAGGCAGCTCTTGCATGGGCACTATCGGGCATGATGACTTTTCAGGGTAGGCACAATCTAGCAGTTCCTAGCTTACCCTTCTATCAGTCGTATTCTTAGTGTCAAGCTTCACGGTGTAGTCAAGGAGCAGTCGTGTAGTTGTTGCGATCGCTTGCCAAACTCTTTGGGCCTCTCTCTGTGCGTGCAACAAATTGAATCATCACGCTCGGCTACGGCAAGCACCGCAAAAGACCTGCATAGTCAAACTCAGTCCTCAGCTATTGTCAGGCGTCTCTAGAGCTCCTAAACAAGTGACTGCCTGGTCGGCTCATCTGAACTGACCCTTGACAGCTACTGAAAGCTTGTGCGCCGTCTATAGCAGGCCTACTTGAAGCGCAGCTGAAGGGCTGCTATGGAGAAGGCGAATTTGGCTGCCGACCATGACGAAGCCGCCACAGTAAAATCTGAACCGCCCAGCGAAAGCATTGAATGTGTCACAAGCCATATCAAAGTCTCAGACATACTTCAAAGCCACGATGAAGTGAGCCTAGGGACTGTGGATCCCCCTGCAGCTGCTCTAGCCTCAGAATCACAAGCTGCCCCTTACGAGGAAGAATGCCCCATCTGCACGCAGCTACTTGCCAGTCCAGATCAAGAACCTGCGAAACTCGCTTGTTCACATCGGTTTCACGTTGCCTGTCTACTTGATTGGGCTCAAGTCTCCACAAGTTGTCCTTACTGCCGTGCAGACTTTACAGAGTTGCAGGTGTTGGCTTCCACTCAGGCCGATGCAGCAACGGTCCGCAGACTCCCTGTGGAGGCCAAGACCCAGATTGCTCAATACAATGAGGAAGGTGAAGAAGACGAAGGTGTGCTGCTAGACTGGTTCATTGATGACGAAGAGTATGACCAAAGTGGTGTCTACTACGAACCCCATCAGCCACCTCGATGCATCATGTGTGGTAGCTCTGAACAGAACGACACACTTATGCTGTGCGATCTGTGTGATGACACCTATCATGCCCTTTGTCTCGGCCACACAGCTCTACCGCTCGGCCCATTCTACTGTCCAACTTGCCACACTATTCGTGGCTCTGAAATTACTGCCAATGCAAGATCTCGACCAGTCCGGACGGTCGCTTCTCGACGACATACGAGAAGCACTCGCCGCACCCGAACCTCTCGAGATCGTCGTGCAGATCCAACAGCAAGAAGGCCATACAGAACATCGCGACCAGCTCCAGGCGCCATTGAAGGAGCCGCACGATTAGCAGAATGGCGTCGTGCGTGGCGCCGCGTTCGCCACCAGGCTTCCAATCATCTACAAGAGCCTGAAGGGACTCAGCATGCACACACACAGGCAGAGACACTCACGCCGGCACAGGAACGAGAACGACGACTCTGGCGTACGCGTCTTGATTCTGCTCGTCTTGCCTCTGGAAGGCCAAAGACTGCACCTGGTGCAGATGACGAGAAGCCTGAAGATCCTCACACTGCTCATCTATGGCATGAATTTGAAAAGGCTGCGACAGGCCTCGATGGTCTACGTGTGAAAGCCGATGCGACTGGCCAGAGGGGCTCGAGACCCTCAGTAATAGTAGCAACAAGGTCGCCCTCTCCACCACCTGCACTTGAACAAACAAGTCTCGGTGAAACTGTTTCTCGATCAGCAAAGCAGAAGCGACCCGTACGGCGAGTTAGCGAACAAGTTTCGACGCCTATAAAAAGGAGTGCCGATACGCAAAGCACGAGAGAAAAGTCTGCCAAGCGCCTGCAAAGTGACACTGGTCCATCCTCATCAGGCCCCTATGTCAGCAAATTAGATGGTATCCTGGTCAACATACGGCGTCCGCCGGCTCTCGAGCTCTCGCCACTCAAAATCACTACACCTGCACACGGCGCAATCTTTGGCGGCACAATTAGTCCACCAATTGCTTCGAGCCCTGCTGCATCTTCTTCAAGAAGCGTACGATCCTCCTTGTCAAGCGGACCGGGGTCCCCCTGTAGCCCAGTTGAGACTGATCCAGATGGTTATTTCGGCCACTCGCCCGTCCACACCGACAGACTTGCTGCACCTGTGAGTCCAGGGTCAAAATCAGGCCTCACACCTAGCTTGACACAAGCAGTGACGAAACATCTCGTTAGTCAACAAGTCGTTATGCTTCTGCAAGCGCACTACGACGTCCAAAGAATTGATAAGCGTCAGTTCGCACGCATCAACCGGGATGTCACACGCGCCGTGTATAGTGAATACGCTGCTGCTGTACTCCCCGATGAGGGTGTACAACTCATGCAACAGCGTGTCAGTGAGCTTGTTGGAAATGAACTAGCTTTGCTTGACTAGCGACGCAGCTTGTACATATTATTTGAAACTGGGGCTATATACTCTAGCATGGATGATAGCAGATGGCCTGTTTAAGACTGCAATGCATCTCTCTCCTTTTCTAGCTTTGCCAGTGTTGCTTGACGATCTGCTAGGTAGGCGTTGAGCGAGTCGACTTGTTGCTTAAACATGTCAATGTCTTCTTGTACGCTTTTGAGAGAGCCACTACCAGGTCCGTCCCGTGAGCTTGCATCTAATCGTGCAAGTTCTGCATTCTTAAAGGCGAGCAACTGTTCCAGTTCCCTGCGAATGAGTCCCGTTTGAGCGGCAGCTTGCTCGCCATGACTTGCCTGTTCCGCAGCTGCAATCTGGTCATCCAAATCAGCCAATTCTCGCTTCAATCGAACGAGTTCCCAATCACCATCCTTGATATCTTCAGCATAATCTGCTGGTTTTTGTTGTTTGGCCCCTCTCGGTCCTGTTCCGAGTTTTGTCAAGTAGGACGAACCGAAAGCGCCGCCAACTGATTGACGATCCTCTGACTCTGCCGCTATCGTTGACTTGAGTTTGCCAGATTTATCATACTTGCTCGTATCATAGCTGATCTCTGATTTCGCAAAGGTCGCACGCAGAGTCGGTGGTACAGAGGTGGGTACACGGATTCCATTTGAGCGTTGATTCAAGATGTGCAAAAAGCACAATACTTGATCCTTACCGACGCCTTCTTGCCGTTTTGGGTTGATAAGGACCCACGCGCGTTCGATATCACGCAGGGGTACACTCTCTTGTAATGTCCCGTAGAGTTCTGAGAGAGCATTGAATTTGACTGCGCCGCGACGGTCTGCATTGGCGTTGTAGATGGATTCATAGGAGGCCTTGTCAGTGGGTGACATGTACCAGTCGAAATTGCCCGACAACCTATTCCCTTGCGCGTCTGTCTCTTCAATTGGCGATGGCACACGTTCCATATCGAGACCATGGGAGAGTGCATTTTGAGCAGTCAAGAGATGCGCTTTACTGCCCGGCACAAGATCTCCCGGCAACTGTGCTGGAATGGAGGAGAGACTGCCTTGTAGCACATCAAATAACAATTTCATGGCGATACTGAATTCTTCGAAATCAAGCATACCATCATTATCGATGTCGCAGAGGTCCCAGAGACGCTCCAGATCTGATTCAGGAAGGCCTGAGCTGGCGAGGACCGCGGCCGCTTGTTCGCCCGTCAGACGATTATCCACAGGCGAGAGGCCGGAGAAGATCTAGAGTATTAGTCGTGATGCGCATGATCATGAGAGAGATTGTTCACCTGCCAGTACTTCTCCTGTTCCTCTTTTGTAATGGCACTCATGGTCTGCTTGTTTTTGTGGGTGTTGTCCAAGTCGCATCCAGTGTTTCGTGCGTCATTCAAAGCCGTGGACCTTCACCGAAACTGATTCATGGACTGATACTTGCAAAAAGACATAGATTGGCTATATGGGATCATGAGATGCCGATATCTGTCTTATAAAATCCATTCATCACCTTCCTCATTGTTTCATTGCGCCAGCATCTTCATACTGCCTGAGTCTGTCTGTGGCTTCAGTATAAGACCTTTGCAACGCCTGATGCTGCTGCAGCAATTGTTCGTAGCGTAACGCCAAGTCATCCTGAGGGCTCAACCCACCAGGCGACGTGACGAGCTGTGCCTCCAAAATATGATCATTGTTGAAGTGTGGACCACGTCGACCAGACGTCGTTGTGAAGGCTTGTTGTAATGCATGCACAGCCGGTTGTACATGCGTTGTCGTTGTTGTAACATCCTGCTGTTCTTGTTCCCTTAGGAACTCATCACGCGGAGCAAAACTCGTATCAATGTGTGTGAGTGACCGGAGTGGATTCGGTGTACTCTGGCTACCGGCATTGACGATGGCTTGCAAAGCATCATGGTGGATGTCGTGTGAGGCATGGAGGGATCCTGGTTCGGATTTGGACTTGCGAGGGGTGTTGGCGCACCCACCTTCTGTGCTCGCTGACTTTGTGTGTCGTCCAAGTGCATCGGCCCTGGCGAATCTAGGTCTTGTTAGTCTTGGTTCATAGTGAGAGTGGGTTAAGAACGAACCGTCTGCCACAGATATCACAAGCGAAAGGCTTCTCGCCCGTATGCAATTTTTGATGACGCTTCAAGTCATGCAACCTGCGGAATTCACTCCCACAATCCGAGCATGTAAAGTCCTTTTTCGATGATGTATGCGTCAGTAAATGGGATTTGAGGTTGTGTAGTCGTGTGAAGCGAGCCTGACAGTGATCGCAGACATGTGTCTTTTGCTGTGCATTTGTACTTTCTGGTTTTGTACCCGTCATGTGTTCGTCTTGTGGCGAGGGTGCCCCTTGCTGGCCGTAATGGGGTACAAATTGGTTCGTACTGCTGTTGTGATTGTGTATGCCGTTGGGCGACGTAGCAGCGAGATCCATGAGTCTCTCCTGATCTGTTCTTTTCCTCTTTTGGGCTTGCGACTCATGGCTCGTGGTCTGCGACAAGGTGTGCCCATTCTGTTGCTGCTGCTGCTTGTCATCGAACGTCGGCACGAATGTTGCTGCGGCCGTGTCTGATGATCGAACAGGATCGTACATGGCCTGATTCGCACCGGGCTGCGCTTGTCCTTGTAGCGACTGTTGCGGCTGTGAAGAAGCAGCCGGTATGCCTACTGACTGTGTCCCTGCCGACCCGGGTGAGCCACGCTCAAAGGATGCTTGGGCGGATGGATAGCTCATTGGGTAGGAAGAGAACAGATTTGCCCTGGATGCTGGGTTCATGCTGACTGCTGCTGGCGGGACAGGTACTTGTATGAGCTCCGGCCTGTCCTTCTCTGTCATAGGCGGGCTAAAAGGGAATTGGCTTTTTTTTTTGAGTTTTAGCGGGTATCGCTTGTGAGAGAGTGGTGCGAGTCGAAATGATGGTGGGCCGTGTGTATTGCTGTGGTGCGGGAGTGTCTGAGCAGGCTATGACTGTGTCTCTTGCCTTGTATTCTGTCGTCCGGGGCAGAGGCAAGCAAGAGGCGGCGGCGTCGGCTTGAGTTGAGACTTGTAGCGGGCGGGTGGCGCAGAGAACGGGAGCCAGACCAAGTGACGACACAGCAACACCCAGAGAAGCTCACTCGATATAGAACACAGCAGCTGGCACTGACAGGAAGGGGGACACTCTGCTGCTCCCTCAGGCATACACAGTGACATAACCAGCTACACTTCCTCACTGCTTCACTACTGCTAAATTCCCACAAACTGGTGGATGACTCGGCAGCACCAGCCAGAAACAACCCAACCGCTAGCCAAGAAGCGCAAGCTAGAGCCTGCAGAGGATGCTGCAGATCACAAAGATGCTCAGACTACACCCATTGATCCTGCGCAAGAAGAGGAAAACCCCAATCTGTACTTGAAGACCGTCCGCAGAGAGCTTCTCGAGCCAGATGCTGCGAGGCTATGCTCCGTAACGCTGGCAGATACAAATGTCTATGCCTGTCTCAGCTGCGGCGAGTATCTACAAGGGCGCGGCAAGGCGACCCCAGCATACGCGCATTCGCTAGAAACAGATCACCGTCTATTTCTACGCACAACCGACTCTGTCATTTATGTCCTTCCTGAGGGATCTCTCTGCAAGTCTCTGCTGCTCCACGACATCAAACAAGCATACAATCCTTTCTACTCACAGACCGAGCTCAATTCTCTAGACACGCTTGAACTTCACGAGACAAAACCCGGCATCTACCATGGTCCCGGTCTAATCCCCATCCACAAGCTCGGCAGGGACGGTGCGCTCAACGCAATCTTTCATGCTCTGTCCCATGTTCGCATCCTTCGCAGCAAGCTCCTCCAATTGCCAAACGACAGGGATTCTTACGCTGGCTTGCCGCCACTCCTGCAAGAACTATCCCTCCTATTCCGCAAACTATGGCGTCGTGGATTGCGCAATCATGTCTCTGCAGTCCAAGCAGCCGCCCGTATGTCTCACACCTCGCTCGGAGTCTTTGCGCAAGAGAAGAAACTAGTCCCTGCACTTGTGCTGGCTTTCCTATTAGACACGCTGCATCGCCAGCTCGGTGGCTCTCGAACAAAACCAGCGCCTATCATCATGGTCACTGGTGATGAGAAAATCGAACTGCCAAGGTGTGCGAAGCATACTATGATTTCAACAGCGATGCAAGGTGTCTTACTGATTCAAACCCAAAAGATACAGGAATTGGCCGACGCACAGGCACCGCAATTGAGGTTTCGCGACGACCCAAACACATGGGCAACACTTGTACCGTACAAGGTTCTCGCATTAATGCTACCACCCATCCCTGTCTTTGCCGGTGGTGATCCCGCAGCCGTTTCTGCTCATTTGTGTGTGACATTGACAACCTTACTCGAACGCTATAGTGGAAATCAGTTTGAACAGCTCGGCGATACACGCAGGCGTTACAAGTTACTATTCCTCCCGGAAAGGACGCTCATTTTTTCTATCCAACGCACTGTAGAGGGTGAAGCGCACCGCAACAGGGTGATTGTGCAACTGCCAATTACGATTGATATGGCACCACTGCTTGTCAAGCCACAAGGACCAGCCCTTTTTGATTTGTTTACAGTAATTATGCAAGACCCCCTGACAGATGACTGGTTTGCTTACACCAAACGCATGGTTGGCACACAAGCAAGGTGGTTCAAGTTCTGTGCGGGTATGGAAGCGAGGCAAGTTCCAGCATCCGAGCTGTTTGTGGGTGAAGCGAACATTGCACTTTATGAACGCCAAACAAGCTGAAGCATGCTTGTACTTTTAGCACAGTTGCTTACCTAATCAATTGTTGAATTGTACTACACTTCACAAGGCAGTCATGAGTGTTAGAGACAGTATTGAAGATGTGCAAGTGTTCGCCCTGTGCTAAAGAGATGATAACCAAAAAAAAAGGGAGAAAAAAACAAAACGCTGATATACTCTCATCGTCACTTCATGGTGTGCACCTTAGCCCGCAGGCGCACCATTCCCAAGGGCATCCAGCTTTCGACGAAGCATATCCAGCCGCTTCCTCGTCAACCCAACCCATCTCTCAATAGCATCTCGATCATCTTGCTCCATTCCACCTTCTTGCACACCGCTACTGCCCGTTTCGAGGATCGCTTCAAGCATCAATACGCTCATCTCATAATCCCCCTCACACTGACCGAGATCCTCTCCAGCCATCTCACACACAGCTGCACCACGACTCAACTCCAATGCTCGATCATACAAGAGCCGTTCAGCAGAGATATCTTCAAATGGATGATCCGGTCTCGCGAGCTGTAATGTTGTGCGTTTCTTACGTTCCAAGTATTCTGCCTTCTCCAAGACTTCATTATACCGTTCACGCGTCCAACTCACCACAGCCGTGAGTTTTGGGCCTGCACCGGGGAAGTTCTCGCTTGACATGAATCGTTGCACCGTATCGATAATCATTTGTTGCAGTGCGAGTGATTTGAGGTACAAAACCATCGCTTCCTCACATAACGACACAATCGCCTCATTCGTCAAGAGCGATGCATCCACCGCCAACTCGCTCGATCGACTGCTACTCGTAGGTGGTGGAATGAGTTGTCCCAGCTTCAATTCAGCAAACTCATACACCACTGCTGATTTTGCAGCAATGGCTTGGATTTCTTGTAGCACTTTCTCTTCCTCGCCCGACAACGCTTCATCAGAACCATGCCACAGGCCAAGTTGATCGCCACGATACAACGTCGCTCCTTGACGCATCAATGATTGTGCATAGCCACCAGCTTTGCTACCAGCATACGGTAATCGTCTTCCATGATGCACCATCGTTTCTAGCCATGCAGGAGGACTACCGCCACCAAAAAGACGTTGTCCAGCAATACTCAGTGCTTTCGTAATTGCACTCGTTGGGGATGACCCGAGTCGCCTTTCTGCAATGGCTAATGCTTGAACAGTCGCATGATTTGCTTGTTGCTGTACGTGCATCGCCGACAAACTATGTGACGATGAACTCGATGGAGATCGATGAACCGGCTGTTGTTGTTGCCAAGGAGAATGACTGTTCATCCGGCGCAAACCTTGTTGATGTTGCTGCTGACCATATGCAAGCGCATCCGCCATGGCATTCACTTCAACGGATTTCTTCTCAATCACAACATACTCTGTTTCCGCTTCACTGGGTGAGTGACTATACCCACCACCAGCTGTATATCCTTGTCTTTCACGTTCAAGCTGACTCCCATAGCTACTACCGTAGCTTGGACCCTGTGGTTGTTTCCAAGACGATGCAGCAGCAACGTGTCGTGCGCGTTCTTGATCACTTGAGTGTGAGGATCTGCGCGAACCAACAGGCACAACAACATCCGTTTGTCCGCGTTGTGAGATACGTCTTTCAAGCGGTGACGCCGCGCGTTGGCCAAGAGAACGTGGGAGATTTGCCCCATTTGCAGAATGACTTTCACGACGTGCAAATGCAGAACGAGGCGATGGATCGGGTCGTTGTTCTCCGATCGCTTGATCTTCCGGGCGTTTGGTTACAGTGAGTGGTTGCATACCTACAGACTCAACCGGAGGCGTATTGACAGGTATCAGATCTGTAATGAATGCTGGAGATGGGATCGAGATATGCGTGCCATCTTGTCGAGGTTGTCGTGTTGGCATGAGGAGTGGTTGTGAGCGCTCTGAAGCAGCAGATGAGTCTCGACCACCTTCGACGTGAATACTGTAGGCTTGTATGGGGATCATTGGTTCACAGACAACAGGATGTGTGAAGAATGCCTCGAATGTCATGCGCTGTCGTGGATTACGCTTGAGCAGTGCACGAATGAGCTCTTGGATGCCAGCGTCCAAGGGCACTTCCGAGGGAAACTTGATGACATCGTCATTCTTGTCAATCTTACGGAGTAGCTCAACGTGGTTTTGTGCGCGAAAGGGTGGCTTGCCAACAAGCATCTCGTAGAGTACTGTGCCCACCGACCATAGATCAGCGGTGGCATCATACTTCTCATAGCGCAAAATCTCAGGTGCCATGTAAAGCGGACTGCCACACAACGTCTCTGCCATCGACGCTGTTTGCAGGTATCGAGCAAATCCAAAATCAGCCAACTTCAACACTGGCAGGTCAGGTAAGCCAATAATACTCTGTGGCGATGCCTCCAGCAAAGGTGGTTTGAGCAGCAAGTTTTGAGGCTTGACATCACGATGGATGAGATTCTTGGAGCGCAGAAATTCAAGCGCACTAGCAAGCTGTTTCAAGAAATGACGGACGAGCGAGTCATGCAGGCCTGCACCGGGTGTGTTTGGGTAGCGACGAGCAATGTCGCGCAAAAGTGGCGCTTGATTTTCTTGGCTGAGTTTGTCGCGCTTCTTGATGAAGTAGGAGAGGTCGCCGAGTGGGCAATATTCCATCACCAGATGTATGTAGGAGCCTGTATCGGTAATGTCGAGAAGTTGCACGATATGGCGATGTTTAATGCCCTTCAATATGCTGATTTCGCTCTCGAGATTCTCCAGTAGTTTTTTGGTCAGCTTGGATCGCAGGACTGACTTGATAGCAACAGCTGCATTAGGGCGCGCGTTGATGGAACCCAGATAGACTTTAGCAAAGGAGCCGGCGCCTATTTCGCGGCCAATTTTGTAGTGCGCAAGTGGCGTCTTATCGGGGCCTGCTTCGGCGGCACTCATGACGTGTTGTTGAGGGTGTGTATATAAGATGCGCGCCCTCTTTTGGAGGAGCTAGTTGTGTGTGCGCTGATGCGCTCAGAGGTAGCTGGGTGTAGCTGTTTGGAAGGGGCCCTTTTTGATGCTATGAGGCGATGCGCTCGGGTGTAGTATAGACGGGGCTATCGCGTTGCCCCTAGCGCAGTGAGCCTGATGACTACTGCGGGGCCCTCTCAGATGGGCGAGGAGCAGGAATTGATGATTGAGCAGCAGCAGCAGCAGAGAAATTGACGTCGACGTGGCCAGAACTGACACAACAGAAAAGTGAAATACAAAGCGACCACATCTACTATACCTCACCAGCGAGGCACGCAATGGACGCAGCATACAGCCAGCCAGTCGGGCAGGTCCTCGCACATCTACAAGTCGATCCAGCAAGCGGACTCACAGATGCCCAAGTCCAACAAGCAGAAGCCACATACGGCAAGAATATCCTGCCTGAAGATCCACCCACACCCATCTGGGAGCTCATCCTCGAGCAATTCAAGGATAAACTCGTCATCATCCTCCTCGCTGCTGCGGCCATCTCATTTGTTCTTGCCTGTCTTGAGGATGGAAATGATAAAACAGCCTTTGTCGACCCAATTGTCATTCTCACTATCCTCATTCTTAATGCCGTGGTGGGGGTGAGTCAAGAAGCCTCTGCTGAAAAGGCTATTGCCGCATTGACAGAGTACAGCCCAGATGAAGCAAAAGTTCTTCGCAATGGTGGCCATATGCTCAAAATTCGTGCAGAAGCACTCGTTCCCGGTGATATTGTGGAAGTGGCTGTTGGTGATAAAGTTCCAGCAGATTGTCGGCTCATTGAGATCCTCACAAACAACTTCCGTATAGATCAGGCCATCTTGACGGGTGAATCAGAGCCTGTTCACAAGTCAGTGGAGACGGTCAAGGATCTCAAGGCTGTCAAGCAAGATCAAATCAATATCCTCTTCTCCGGTACAACCGTCACGATTGGTCGAGCACGCGCTGTGGTTGTCCAAACAGGTTCAACAACCGCCATCGGTGGAATCCACCAGTCCATCAGCTCGCAAATCAGTGAACCTACGCCGCTCAAGGAAAAACTCAATGAGTTCGGTGACCGTCTCGCTCAAGTTATCACCGTCATTTGCATCCTCGTTTGGGCCGTTAATTTCAAGAACTTTTGGGATCCAGCACATGGTGGTGTTGTTGCCGGTGCAATCTACTACTTCAAGATTGCCGTGGCCCTTGCCGTCGCTGCCATCCCCGAAGGTCTCGCTGTTGTCATTACCACCTGTCTTGCTCTCGGTACGCGGAAAATGGCAGCCAAGAATGCTATTGTACGCAGTTTACCGTCTGTTGAAACACTCGGCAGTACGAGTGTCATTTGTAGTGACAAGACGGGGACCCTGACTACCAATAAGATGTCTGTATGTCATTTCGCAGTCGTCGCTGAGAAGGGTCATTTACGCACATTTGATGTGGAAGGCACGACGTACGCACCCGATGGTGCAGTCACAGAAACAACCATCCCACGCGGCGGTAGTGATGTTCCCGTCAAAGCTCTTGCTTCCATCTGTGCCATTTGCAATGATGCAGAGATTGTTGTTGATCCTGCTACAGGTGGGTACGTTCATGTGGGTGAACCGACTGAAGCGGCGCTCAAGACACTCGTTGAAAAGATTGGTCCATCGAATGCGCACTATATGGAGAAAAATACACGCCTTGCAGCATTCGAATTTAGTCGTGACAGGAAGAGGATGGCTGTGGCTGTGCATGCTGCTGGTCAGTCGTCGATTGATTTACTCGTCAAGGGCGCACCAGAAGCAATCCTCTCACAATGCACAACCGTGCTACAAGGTGACAAGGTTTTCTCTCTTGAAAATGACACGCGTCAACGTCTAGAAGCAGAACTCACGCACTATGCAAAACAAGGACTCCGCGTCATGGCTATGGCTATTCGTTCTGGCATTCCGGGCACTAAAGATGCCGTCACATCTGCTAGTTCTCCAGCAGAGTATGCTGCGCTTGAGGTAGACTTGACATTCGTCGGTCTGGTCGCCATGTTGGATCCACCACGTCCAGAAGTTCGCGAAGCGATTCGCAAGTGTCGTTCTGCTGGAATTCGCGTGGTGGTGATTACGGGTGATAATAAGGAAACCTCCGAGACCATTTGTCGACGCATTGGTGTGTTTGGAGAGGATGAATTACTGGCTGGCAAGTCTTATACTGGCAGGGAATTTGATGACTTGACGGAAGCGCAGCAACGTGCTGCTGTGCAAGAAGCATCGCTGTTTAGCAGGACAGAGCCTTCGCACAAGTCGAGATTGGTGGATCTGTTACAATCTGCCGGTGCAGTGGTCGCCATGACTGGTGATGGGGTGAATGATGCACCAGCACTGAAAAAGGCGGATATCGGCATCTCCATGGGTTCCGGGACGGATGTGGCTAAGCTGGCCAGTGACATGGTCCTGGCAGATGATAACTTTGCAACGATTGAAGTGGCCATTGAGGAAGGTCGATCGATTTACAACAACACGCAGCAGTTCATCCGATACCTCATCTCCTCCAACATTGGCGAAGTGGTGTCTATCTTCTTGACGGTATTGCTTGGTATGCCTGAAGCATTGATCCCTGTTCAGCTTCTTTGGGTGAATCTTGTGACGGATGGATTGCCAGCAACGGCACTAGGCTTCAATCCGCCAGACCATGCCATCATGGAACGCGCACCACGTCATCGTAATGAGCCACTCGTTACTGGCTGGCTCTTCTTCCGATACATGGTGATTGGCACGTATGTTGGTATTGCCACTGTTGCAGGGTACGCTTGGTGGTTCATGGTGAACCCACATGGCCCCAACATCTCCTTCTACCAACTCACCCACTTTCATCAATGCAGTGCTGAGTTCCCTTCAGTTGGGTGTGATATGTTTACAAACCAGATGAGTCGTCAAGCGTCGACGGTGAGTTTGAGTATCTTGGTGGTGATTGAGATGATGAATGCAATGAATGCACTCTCTCAATCGGAATCCCTGCTGACCTTACCGCTCTGGAAGAATATGAAATTGGTGTATGCGATTGTGCTGAGTATGGTGTTGCATTTCGCCATTCTCTATATTCCTGCACTGCAGCAGTTGTTTTCTATTGTGCCGTTGAGTTGGGCAGAGTGGCAGGCGGTGTTGCTGATTAGTGCGCCGATTATCTTGATTGATGAGTTGCTCAAGTGGATTGAACGTGCATTTATGATGCAGTCAGGTGGTCAGATTAGCGACCAGCAGGATGAGAAGAAGGACCTTTAGATGTAGCTGATTGTATATTCTAGATAGACGAGCAGGAGAGTCCAACCCATCTGAAATGTCCTTCGGCCAAAATTGGTTTCCACCCGCGGCGAGACCGGTTTTCGCGCTCCCTGATCTCGGTTGTGCGGCTTGTGCGATCGAGCCTCTCTTCATTGCATGCTTTGGGATGGAGCCTTGTGGCAGGGAGGTGCTTGGACGCCTGTGACTGTGTAGAACTATGCATCAGCCTGCTCACTGCTGTAGCATGGTTGCTATGTAGAAGGCCGCTGCTGCTACCTGACTCCCCCCAGCTGGCCCGATACCCCGGTTCTTATGCGGGCCAGGCCATCCATGCCTTCCTTCCCTTCCACGGGAGCGAGCTTAATCGGTGCAGGCCAAGTTGCCAACTCTCTTTCCTGCTGCCTGCGACTTCTTTTTCCGAAATTTTGGATTTTGGGGGGGAAAGAAGACCGTCACTCAACCCATCCACCACTCTCAAAGCACACATGTCCATCCAGGCCAGCTCATAGCAGTAGGTGCACACCCATCGCATCACAGGAATCAAGCCTTCAACTCCACCTGCGCATTCAGAAGGCGAAAGTTCTCTGTCTATTCTTGACACCGAGCCCTGTTTCAAGCACCTCACATTGCTCTCTCCCTTCCTCCTGAACACAGCCCACTTCCTTTGTCAACGTCCTCTTACTCAGGAGTCTCCTCCCCGCGAAGCAAGCGCGATCTCCGCCTCAAAGCATTGAAACCAGGAAAAGAAATGAGTGGACACCGACCGCAAACGTCCACCACCATCACCCTCACTAACAGCACCCGCGGTTCAGCTCTGAGACGCGCTAGTATGACGGCAGATCGTAAACATAGCTTCACAACAACCCTCACACCCGGCGGTGGCAGTACCGGTGTACATTCAGAGGATGCTGCGTCAGCGACGTTTGCTATGCCCATGCAGCAACAACAACCTTCACGACCATCCAGTGCCTTTCAACCCTACCCACAATCATTACCCGTTGCCATGTTGGGAAACGGACAAGTGAAGCGGAAGTCACGCAGGCCGAGTGAAGCGGCGCCTGTGTTGTGTTCGCATTGCGGCAAGGTAAGCTTTCTTATCTTTGCATTGCATCGGATTGGCTGACATGATCCTTACAGAATTACAAGCACCAGCAGTGTCTTGCCAAACACCTGTATGTTTTTCTTGACTTAGTCAACACGACTGACACAGCGTAGGTGGGAACACAGCCCATACTGGTCTTGCGTACCAGCAGGACAAGCCCTGTCAAAGCATCAAAAAGTACAACTCCTCGAAACCGCTTCCATTCTCTGCAAGATTTCAGGATCGCCTGGCATCTTGGCACACTCACCGTCGCCATCACCGTATGGCACGTCGGTTGGTATTTCTGGTTCGTCCTTTGGTGGACACCGTGGTATTATTTTGGAGGAAGGTGCTGGGTATGAACAGGATGATGATGCCGAATCACCTGAAGCGAGCTCAGAGGCTGTTGAAGATGATGATGAGGAAGGTGACGAAGAGGGTATATTTGGCCGAATGGACGAGCAGTGAATACAACACACATCTCAGCATGGGCTCATGCATATTCGCGAAATCAATTCGGAAGGGGAACCAAGAATTTAAGCATTTCTGTGGAAAGAGAAAAGTGTAGTGACTAGGGTACCTGGTATACTGATGAATCCACTTCCATACAATCTCTTTGGTACATGCCTTGCTTTATGCAACCTTGGAACCAGAGTTGCGAGAGTATTTGGCATACAGACCACCTGCAGCCAATGCAACAGCTCCCAAGAGTAAAAATGATCCCATCCCATAGCCTGCACTGCTACTGCTCTTGAGAACAGGCATGGCCGTTCGGTCAGCACTGTTGATTTGTTCGAGCTGAGCGGCCGTCAACTACAGAGAAGCGATAGGTTAACACAAAATTGATCTCTTTTTTCTGTGGTATTGAACTCCTAACAGCTAAATTGATCCAGACACCCTTTCTGCTGATGGCATCTCTAGAAAGAAATGGCATCTCTAGAAAGTAACAGCATAGCTTGCCAAGGGTGCGGAACACTAGAGCTCAGAGTGGAAGGGGGTCTCTACCTTCAACTCGCCCGAATCGACAATCTCAACCTTCTCCTTACTGTACTGGTCAGCATTCTGTTCCATGAAAGATGAGAGGGGCAGCGTACGGCTTGTCGCCAGGACCCTTGGGGACATCTTCAATTTGTCGAACAATCTCCATTCCCTTGGTCACTTCACCAAACACGACATGTCGACCATCCAACCAAGACGTAACGGCAGTGGTAATGAAGAATTGTGAGCCCTGTGTGTTGGGACCTGCATTGGCCATGGAGAGGAGGAAGGGACGGGTATGCTTGAGCTTGAAGTTTTCATCGTCAAATTTGTCACCGTAGATGCTCTTGCCGCCCGTACTATCATTTTGTTAGTGCATCAGTCGTTCTTGCATAGGCCGGTGAATATACCCATCGCCATTGCTAGGAAAGTGTTAGCGTCGCTCAACATAAGGAAAAGGACATACGTGAAATCACCACCTTGAATCATGAAATCCTTGATGACACGGTGGAAGCCAGAAGACTTGTACCCAAAGCCCTTCTCACCCGTAGCGAGGGCCCTGAAGTTCTCTGCCGTCCTGGGTACAGTTTTACCATAGAGGCCGATTTCTATTCGGCCGAGTTCCTTGTCACCATGCTTGATGTCTAGGTAAACGACATTGGTGATGAGCGGTCCCTGTGCGGCAGAGACAACTGCGGTACCCAGAGCAAGGAGGGAGAGGAGGGAGAAGTACATAGCTGGAGTGTATGAGGTGTCAGAGCGGAGGTTTGAGTAGACGTGGCATTGAATTGGCGCCGTGGAACACAACTCGGCTAATTCTTGAACGCCATCCCATCTGAAAGAATAGCTACAGAGCTTATAGATAGCTTATAGATATATACATACATGTGTTGGTCTCCTCTCATGCCTCACGAGGGTCCAAAGCCTCGCACAGCAGGATCCGACAACCGTACTTGTCTCGCCTGCATATAAGTCGGCAGCTCTTGCTCAATCACAGCCTCAGCATCGCCCCCACGATCGACCTGACTCGCATCTGGAATGCCACTTGTTTCATAATGCCGCGAGTGACCACCATGATCTGACAAGGATGAATCGAGTGCCATGCCAGGCGAAGAAGGCCTCAGGTGAGACGAGCCATCACCAAATCTCGGCGAACTTTGCAATCCCGCGGCATCATCACGCGCAGGCGCTGAACGTAGCTTGCCAGACCCCTGGCGCAATAACGACATATCCGGCACTCCTGAACTATCATCCTGGCGACTACTGGACCCTTGTATCTCTTGCTCTGGCAATGCTGCATCTTGATAAGCCATCGGCGGCTCAGAGGGCAGCAATGCTTCCTCAAATTGTCGCATCGCTTGCTTCTTATCCACATCGAATTCAATCGCTTGAGGATTCGCAATTGAACTCTCTGAGGCAATGGTCCGACTTCTCTCACGTGTAATGTGTTGGTTGGTAGCTTGGATCGATAGACGTGGCGAGTGCTGACTAGCAGGGGATGGCAATTGCTGTATCGCATCAGCAGACTCTCGTCGTTGTAAATCAGCGGGTCGTCCTGTCGCTGAGTCGCGTGTACCAAGCGTCACTTCAAATACAACACAATGCGCATCCTTCTCGCGTTTCAAGGCTTCCGTATCCATAGCCCCACCACCATTCTCAATACTGAAATGCTGACCATTGTCGGATGGCGACGACGCACCGGTTTGCCAGACTGTCGTTTTGGAACTCAGATCTAGCACCACTTCGACAAAATAGCGAAAGGAGACAGGTCCAGCTGCTTTGATGGTGGGGAATGTATCTGCAGGGATCTTGAGGCGTGGCGATACTTTAAAGCGTAAGGTTGCAGGATCCACGAGCAATGGTGAGATACTCTGTGCCAAGTCCTTTCGAAATGACTGAGGTGCCGAGTCTGTGACATCAAAGCGAGAGAGCCGATAGAGCGTAGCCACCACTCCCCGCAGGTTTTTGATGGGTTTGACGTGTTGTAATTGAATCGTCAAGGTAATCGTCTGTCCAGCCAGACAGCCTGCGCTTGCCAGCTCGATCGACGCGCGCACCCGGCCTGCACCTTCCCTTCTTTTTGATTTCGCGTCTGGATCAAGTATACAAGGTCTCGGTCGTGGAATGAGCGCAATATCAATCAGATCTTGTACTTGCAAATTCTTGCGACACGCATTCTTCCCTCTCGACAGCAATGATCGTGGCTTTTGATGATCACAGCGTACGCCATAAGTGATGCTGCCTTTTCCGAAATCAACACTAGAAGGCAGTGATTTGTCTGGTAATTGGCAAGCAAAATCAAACACATGCCGACCGGCTTCCATCATTTGTGTTTGCCAACGTTGGCGATTAGATCGGCCACTAGAGGTCGTGCTTGCTCGCTCCGATACAACCTCGCCACCGGTTTGTTTGCCATAAAGCAACAGATATTCAGTAAAGAGTGTACTGCGAACACGTTGCTTACCTTGTCCCGTCAACACCTGACCGGTGAGTCGCAATGACATATACAGGGTCGGTGTTGGTTTCGCCAGTCTTACAATAACTTTCCCTTTGACTTGGTCCCCGGGTTGGTAGATACGATACGGTTCAGCCAACTCGATATACAGATCCTCGGCTGTGGTCTTGAGCAGGCCTTGGAAGCGCTTGGCTGATGAAACCATAGAAGTCAATAAGTTTCCACCTTCATCACTCCCTTCACTATCACTCGTCATAGCACTACCCGCAGATTCAGACGGTGCAAGAGATCCAGTTCGCGACAAATCACGGGGACTGGAGGGTGTTAGACCGAGTGCATGGGTCACGCCGAGGATTTCCCGAGCCGAAACGTCAGCAGCAACAGCAGCAGTCGTGTCTGACGAGGATGTATCGACTTGTGGAAACGCGTTATCGACGGGCGAACCTAAAGTATGTGCTGCGCGTGCTGCTCGTCGCTGGTGCTTCTTGAGAAGGTCGACGAGGCGCGCCGTGTCCATTTTTGCGACTTTTTGAGTTGATGGATGGACCAGAGAACAAGACACAAATGGGCTTTTCAAGCTTCTATAAGGCTCATCCTCAGACGGCTACAATCCAGACCGGTGAATGAGAAGTACAAGTTCCGGCTGCGGAGGTGCATGGCGACGCTGCGTCGTGCCATGTGTTTCAGGCCATGTTCGCTCCATGCAGCCACCTGATATCCCACATCACCCCTTGTGCTTCCCTCTACTGCTTCACAAACCTCTCACTCAGAACTGAAGTGACAGTCAAATCGGGCTGTGACCATGCCGACGCAAGTGCAGTAACTACAACACTCCGTATACGAGCCGCAGCGACATTTGTTTCACCTCTGAACAAATATTGTGGACTCTTGTCAGGAGAAGAAGCGGATGGCCAGGATGGGTGTTCCTCTTACATTCCCCTCCTTCCTCCCTTGCCTCTTGCTTCAAGACCATCGAACTCGCGCGATCAGAGGATTCTAGACGAATCTGCCACTGCTTGTTGTGCACGACTTTCAAGAAACAAGATGAGTCGATATGGAGACTTTATAGGCATCGTTGCAGCACCTGCCTACGATGAGGATTTTGAGCGACAGCGGGCGAAATGGCGATTACGCTGGCGACATTGGCGATTGTCTCTCGTCTACTTGGGTGCAGATGGTTTCGTTCGCTTAGGGGTTGCTGCAAAAGGCTTACTAGAGTTTGGAGAACGACTGGATCGGACAAGCAGCTTGGTGTTTGCATTGTGTGAACTGGCTTTTGTCTCGTTTGCTGGCAGTCTGTTGTTTAAACGCATTGTTGGTAAACGCTGGCGAATGTACCAAATCTTGTTGTACTGCCTCCTCACTGCCGGAGCTTTTGCTTGTGTGGGAATGTCCCTATACATTTCGAAAGTGGACTACGTCGAACGTATGCAGGATGCCATTGAAGCAGTGTATGGCGATAATGGGCCCATCGCCCAAGTCGATTTCCGGCAAGACCGTCATATTGCGGTACAGAAGCTCGTGTTGGATGTGGCACTCGATGTCTTTCGCGTTTCAGCACAGGTTCTGGTCTTTTATGTGCTTCTGCGATGGCTTGCCGTTGCAGCAAAGTTATATGCGCCATTTGGTACAGCGGTGGAGATGAACTTGATGCCACAACCGTTCCTGGACGCTCCACCACCTGGTGTAGGCCTTAATACATTACCTGCCATGGCCATGTCGAGTCCGATGACAACTTCAAGTGGACCACTCTCACAGCCATTGGAAGCTCCACGGGCAGCCTCTCGAAAGGGCGAACAGCCAACGCGTGTGACGTCCATTAAATCTGATCCATTTCGAGCACCTCATGAACCACGTACACTACCGAACGCGCAATAACTTCGTCCTGTTGAGAGGCATGTGTCGGGGTAGTTCATGCGCCCGGTGTAGCGCCAGAACCATTGGCAGTCGCTTCACGTAATGTGGCATACAACCAAAATTGAAAGATCAAATCTCCAAACGCAGCGGAAAAGACGAGAGCATTGCCCACTGCAAGGTTGGTGGTCAAGTAACTCCATCCACACAGAGCAAAGCTGAACAGAAAGCGTAGCGGTGTGAGTGCAGCTAGTAAGCCGATGTCGTCGCGTACATAGATGGTGAGGTAGATCCAAGCTTGAAAGAAGAGGAGAAGGCCTGCAATGCTGAGTGATTCCGGTGGGTAGGGATAGTGCGGAATCTGCATAGCATCAGCAATGAGCTGGACTGTGCCTTGTTTGAGGATGATGCGCGGATCGTAGATGCAGAAACCAGCGAGCGAGGAGAGCATAGTCGTGTAGACGAGCACAAGGTTCTGGACAGAGAGCATGACCATCTTGAGCAGCAGCAGAGAGCAGTGATTCTCGAGGAGTAGAGGCAGAGTGCAGAGAAGCAGAGTGGTTGCTGCTGAAGCCTGAGAGCGCGAAAAAAAAAGTTTGGACGCATCAGACCATCATCATCTACCGTTCCTCGGTCGCATCTACAGCCCAGGCACTCCATCAGACCACAGATGGGTCTTGCCGGTGCGCGGAAGAACACGCGCATCAACAAGGATCCGCGCAATACCAACTGGATCAACAACGAGAAAGGGATCGGCTTCAAACTCTTATCCTCGCAAGGATGGCAGCCTGGCCAGGGTCTCGGTACTGAACTGACGGGTCGAACGGTGAATATCAAGACAACCTATAAAGATGATACGGCTGGCATTGGCTGTACGCCTGTGCATGCGCAAGAATGGGATGGCTTGTATGCCTTTGATGCGCTCTTTTCAAAACTCAACAGCGCAGACGTTTCCGGTGCGGTGACACCTGCTGAACCAGTCTCTGGTAAAGAAGAGCCTGTCATCTTTATGAATACAAAAGGAGCAAGGGTCGGCTTGGATGTACGGTTTGTCAAGGGGGAGACCTTCACGTCTGAGCTGTCCAAGGCCAAATTCTACCAGAGCCTTGGACTGGAAGCGCCGCGTACTATTGTGAATGACACAGGAGATGCGAAACTCAACGAGAAGGCTCTCAAGGTTGCTGCAAGAGCTGCCAAAGCGAAACGGAAAGCGGAAAGGCAGGCTAAGCGGGAAGCCAAGCGATTAGCGAAGGAAACATTAGACAAGACTGGCAAAAGGTCATCCAAGAAGGACAAGAAGCGGCGGAGAGAAGCATCCATGAGCAGTGCCAGCAGCGACGAGGATGCAGCTGTGGCTCCTGTGGTCGCACCTGTTGCGCATGGTCGATTTGCGCATCGAGCCAAGTTCCAGCGGGCCAAGATGGGTGGTCGGTTGAATGCCGCTCAGCTGGCGGAGGTGCTCGGGGTGAAGGCCTCGTGAGCCATGTCGCCCTTGCTACCTCGATCTGTCTTGCAGCACCCGACGTCTCTTTCCCTTCCTCTTCCTAGTAAAGTCATCCAACTCGACCCCTGAAGCACAACCACACACAGCGAAGCATCAGCCCACCATGTCCCTCGTGTCCAGCGGAGAAAGGGAGACGCAGCATGACATTGAAGATGAGTGAGCCGCACCCAGTTATCCGCCTCGAATCGCAGAGTCATCTAACACGCTTCCATCAGGTATGTCAACTTTGAGCGCGCCATGAGTGATGCTCGATTACGTGCAGCAGATGCTCGTAAAGCTGCGCGCGATGAAGCCATCACGGCACATGCACAGGCGTTGAATACGCTCGAGGAGGAGTACAAGGCAAGCATCCAATCTCTCCTTCACGATTTGTAAGTGGTGTCACTTGTCTTCAACACTTTGCGCAGGTACTGATGACGCGCATAGTCAGGCCGAGTTCCTGGTATCCAAGCAGCGTGCTATTCAGCTGATTGAGGAAGGCAATGAGATTGATGCCAGGTTGAGGCAAGCATTGGCGACCTTCCAAGCAGACATCGCAGCTGCCATCCAGGTCCGCGACACGCTCTTTACAGAGCTCATGCAGCCAGACTAGTCCAGCCTCAACACGTCCAAGGGCATCGAGCAAGAGTTATTGGACATGCAGCAAGTCTATAACGGTACGCACGTGAGAAAGCAAGGTCAAATCTGTACGGGAACGCTTCTCAAGCACGCGCAACGCTCGCTCACTCAATCAGCGTCATCTCCTTTTCCCTGTCTGATGCAAAATCATCCTTATACTGTTCCCAAATGGCCGTAAGACCTTCAATGTATTTCGCTTGCACAGCCTTGATCTCCTCCAACGATGGATTCGTATTCTTCTCGACACGGATCGGTTTACCCACAACCACATTGATGGGTGCACGATACGGCATGAGTCCGAAATCGTAGTTGAGCACACCCCGCGCATGAAACATCGGAACCGTGAATCCGGCTGCTTTCTTAAATAATTGTTGAAAGCCATAGAGCCATGAACCTGGTTCATTGTCGACTTGACGATATACGTCATTCTCGCCGAATGCGTAGACTGGCACGAGAGAGGCGCCGTTCTTCATGGCGATTTTGAAGACGCCGAGACGTTTATTCAAGACAAGATCATTTGCGTGTGGTTTTGAGAGGAGAGACTCTTGCGCACCACCAATGACAATGGTAATGGCATGACCTGGACCATGTGCCAGTAGCTTTTCACAGGATCGTTTTGAGACAGAGGCGATGCCCATGGACATGATGTAGTCTCGATAGAGGGGAATTCTAAAATTTGAACTCAGGGTCAAGAGGGAATTGTGGATTCCTGGGAAGAGAGTACTGAAACCAGCAGCTTCCGTTGCAAAGACGCCAAACGCACCCATAGAGATGATTCCATGCGGGTGATATCCTATGCCATGTTAGCATCAACCCACAAAGGTAGTAAGGGGAATAAAGTCGATACCAAAGATGTAGCTCTGCTTTGGATCTAGATCAGCAGTCTTATGCAACTTTAATGGGAAGTAATCACAGAACCACTTCCAGAGTTTCCCCTTTCTCATGAATTGCTTTCGCCGATGAACACCGTTGTCGGGGGCGGTGTCTGATATCATCCATATAACATAGATGACGATGATCTAGCAAAATTAGCTTAATCCTCGAGGAGAGAAGGTGGAAGATGACTGACTGGCCAGAGGATTGGAAGCGAGCAAAGGTAGAAGAAGATGGATACAGCCAGTGCAATGGAGACTGTATGCGTCAAAACGGCAACCGTTGCCAAGCGTCGACGTACTCCTGCATTAGCCTTCATCGATCTCTTTGGAAGAGAGCGTACGTGGTAGTCGAAGTGGTGCAAAGCTGGGCCGTGGCCGCTCGCCAATCGTCGTCGTTGCGTGCTTTCCAGGAGTAGTAGAGCTGGCCATCGTGTAGGAAAGGAGGGGAAGTGCGTCAAGCGCGTCCTAATTGCAACGCGTCAAGCGCGACCTTTTGGAAGGGGGACAGCAGTGAATCAGTAAGGGGGAGATGGTTGCTTGTCTTGAAGGGAGTCAGACTAGCAAGAGACCGAGGATGGCGGCTGCGGTGGATATGGCCGGTGTCCAGCTGGTCTCTTTCTCGACGCGGTGGATGTGGCACAGATCAAGCGAGGTGCGGCGTAGGGACTTCGACTTTACGACACTGCACAATATAGCACAGTTTAGGTACCAGTCCTACAAGAGCTACAGCTAGATGAGAATAACAAGGCTTCTGCGGCAGGCAGAGAATACTGCACAAGCTACTTCACTACCACCAAGACCCCCGAAACCTGAATCACGCCATGTATGCATGCTCACAACATCAAGACAAGAGCTGACATGCTCAGATTGGCTTCTACAGGCAATTCGGCAGACCCTTGACACGCGTGTTTCTCATGTCTAGCATCACCTATTACTCGCTGCACTACCTGTAATTGTTGCTCATTGCTGTCCCTAGCGCTTTGCTGATTGCTAGATACTGGTCGCTGGACTATGATGAGATGTCTGCGGAGAAGCAACAGCAGATTCGCTCACTCGAGGCAGAATTGGACGCCAAGACACGAACAGCATAGATGATACCCATCACTTCATTGTACAGCGCAGAATTCCTTTTGTCTTTTAATGCTACGAAACAAAAATGTGGGTTGCAATGGGTGCGGTCTCTTCCTTTGCCATGAAGTGCAATCATGAAGCATTGTCCAAAAATTGTCTCTCAAATAAAAGCTTCGGCTGGTAGGTCACCACTCGCCTTGAACCTATTCGTCACTTCCACAGCAGCAGCCAAGTCCCAATTGTATTGCTCCAAGCACATGCCAGCGTATTGCATATTCAGGCCAGTTTGTTGTTGTAGTGCAGTGAGTGTTGCGAATTGCTTGTCGTCAATACCGGGCGGACGACCCTCTGCTGCTCCTGCAGCGCCATTCACAGTAGCTGGAATAGGTTCTATTGCTCCTGCTGCCGCTGCCGGCGCCGCGATGGGTGGTCCATGGCTTCGCCAGGCATCGCTACCTCCCCAACCGCGCAACAAGAACAAATCACTCTTGATGAAGACTCCACCATTCGGATTTGGCGCCAAGACGAATGTCCGATCAAAACTGCGTCTAGTTGTCTGCTTTGCTGAAATCTTCTCCTTGAATTCGCCATGGACGCAAATTTCGATCAACTGATGTCCTTCTGATGTCGGAAACGACCAACTATCAACGGAAAAGAGAGCTCCGTCAGAGAGATCATGTTGAGAGACGGGAAGTTCCTTGAGTGCTTGCATAATTTTTGAACGCCCAACATTGGTCCGTACAATGCGTGTATCGAGTGCCGTGATGCGCACCAAGTTGCGTGACTTGTTGAGATAGGGACCCCAACTACTCGTTGCAAACGCGCCACTGCTCTTCTTGCGAGGAGCGTTGACATTGAGTGACATGGTGAAGACTGCATTCTCGGCATAGACTTGCTCAAGTACTGACCGATCTTGATCGTATGCCGGGAAAAAGCTGCCGAGAAACTCCATCACTGTTGCTTGAACAGTCTCTGTCTCGTAAAAGGATGGTATCACCGGCAACGGTAGTTTTGTTCTACTGGCATCAGCTCTGCCAGCTTCATCGACACCATCCACATCGAATGAGATGCCCGCTGCAATCGGTTGTCCATCCAGCATTTTGAGCCCGGGAAAACGCTTTGTGATTTCACTGCGATACTCGACAGATCTGTTTTTCGCGATTTCCTCCTCCCTGAGCGGATTGCCAGTCAAGATGAGCTCTTGCAGATTGGCGAGCTTGTTCTTCCCAGCCCAAGCATCCAGATTGGCATACTTGCGAAAGTCATTATTGGCGAGACTCAAGTTTCTGAGTTTTGGGAAAGTCTGCGTGAGTGTAGAAATACCTGCCACATCCCGAAGCTTATTGGATTCGAGATTGACAGATGCCACATCCATCTTTTCTTGCGACATGAGTTTCATAAGCGCTGGAAACATTTTTGAACTGGCAGATGTATTCGCCACGAGTCCGATACCAAGCAGTAACGGGTCTTCATGCATGCGAGAGAGATCCAGCATATGATTCTCAGGCGCATATCGCGTTGCCAGGAATTGTTTGAGGGTGTCGATGGTCTTGTCGGGTGTGATTCCCTTTGCTGGTGAACCTGATGCGCCATCTCCAGTCACCTGTCGCATACCCAACATATGACCCGCAAATCGTAAGCCACTCGCCTTTTCCAGTGCAGTAGCATCGGCTTGAGAATGCACCGCGACGACGATTGGATGCGCACTGCCATTATTGCGTAGATGAGAGATTTTGACACGCGTTTTGCGAAGGATAAAGGCAATCAGATCTTCGTGACTTCCTCCATGCGCCCCGTGAATCTATTGCTGTGTTAGCCTTTTGGTCCGTTCGATGTAGTGCGAGGTAAACAAGGCGTACCGCGATATCAATCTGCTTGAGCTTATCCTGCTCAGGTCCTCGCCGATTGTTTCGACCTCTTGATCCACCACCATAAGGATTACTATTTTACATCAGTATTTTGCTCATTTGGATTGAGTATAGAAGGGGCCTTACAATCTAGAAGGGCCCGTGGGGACACCCATGTCGTTCATGTGTACATCGCCATCGCGATTTGAACCAGCACCGCGCCCGCCGCCGCGACCTCGACCTCCGCGACGACTCATAGTGTCGAGTGAAGCACGCGCGAGGATGCCAGATGTGTGTGCTCCGAAGCCTGTTGTAAGAGAGGGAGACAGAGCGGGAGGGTCAAGGACGTTGGATGTGGTCGAGTGCGATTTGTGCTGGAAAAGGATCACGCGACGAGATGGGCAGGCACACGCAGATACGTTTATGATCATATCTCTACTTGAGGCTATATAGGCTACGTTTGACTGCCAGAGAAGACAATGAGCATCGCAGTCGTGTAATAGATGAACTCCATGTTGTCTTTGTCAGTCAATTGATGTCTGTAACAGAGCCTGCAGAACATACGGCATTGACACATACTTGGAGCCACAAGAATGGCATGTTCAGACATGCTTGTGTATAGCCGGCGATCCTTCGTAAGGCAGGCTTGCTAGACGAAGAGCTGCATGAAAGCGACTTATTCGCCAGGAGCTTTGTCCGTCCTCGAGCTCGGCCTGCACGATGCTCAGCTGGATAAACGACCCGGTTTGAGAGGCATTAGCATAGAGCTAGATCTCCATCAGCGTATGCTGCAGCAATCCGCAAAAGAGTTGTCCTCATAGATGAATATCCTTGATGCTGGGTTGATTGTACATTTCAAGCTTCTTTTTGCCTATGCGAACATGATCTATAGTGTCAGCCTCAATCTGCACAAAAGAAGATTCACATTACATTCGAGTGTTGTGAAATCCTTCTTCCTTATGGACATGTGCTCGTCAAATTGTCTCCTTACGAAAGCATACCACCGTGGCTGCGTTTCTGCTGGTTTGCGATTGACAGCCCGCATGCATTCACGGTAGAGACTCCGTATCTCTATTTGAAGACCACTTCGGGCCATCTGCAACGCCTCTGCTGCTTATGGATTGGGCGATATCCGCTGTGTTGTCGCGATGGTAGCTCGAGTGTCGGCCTTTGTGCGTCATTTCTGGTAGCAACCACAAATTCACAAAGACAGCCAGAGCACCCTACACACCAGACCCGATCCGTGGTGCCCAATGTCCAAGACCATCACCGAGCAAGCGACAGAGGAAGTCAAAGAGGTCAAGACAGAGATTGTCGAAGGCCAAGTCGATTCCTTGGATTCCAATGCGCGATACCTAGGATACCTGGCGCGTGCGCAACGTTACTTGCTCACTTCTTCCCGTTATGTCGCTTACACTTCTGGTACGTCTTGAACATAGCGACATCTTTTGCAATGAATTCATGAATTCAATTCTGACACACCTAGATATCGGCGAGGCATTTCGTCCTGTCGTGCCCCCAGCAGTCGTTACCGCTGGTTATGCGGTTTCTTGGCTTTACTTAATTGGCGATGTCGGTTATGAAGGCTACAAAGCGAAATACGTCCAAGATGAAGCCAATGGTGCAGTGGGTACACTCATGGTGAAACGATCCATCTTCCAAGGTCTCGCTTCGATGGCCTTGCCAGCATTCACCATCCACTCAACCGTCAAGTACTCTGCGAAACTCTTCAAGAATGTGCAGAACCCAAAGGTCAAGGGATGGGGTCCAACAGTCATGGGACTGGCTGTTGTCCCTGCACTACCATACCTATTTGATCACCCCGTGGAGTACGCTGTGGATACGGTCTTTGGCAAGATTGAAGCAGCGCTTGGTGTATCGGCCAGGAACGAGTCGCGCGCTACTCGAGACCCGGAGGCGAAGAAGGAGCTATAGGCTCATTGTCCCACAGTGCCATGTACACTAGGCTTGCTTTAGAAGGACATCCCCACAGTTTTGCTACAAAGCTCTTTTACCAGCTCCTGAAACATGAGTGTATTGAGTTGTGAATGAAAATACGATTCCAAGCTGCATGCCTGTTGAAGTGATATAGCTAGAGAGTATATTTTTGGTGAAGGGTCGCACACCTGCCATTGTCATGGGTTGAGCACGGCTTCTGACCTTCGACATGCCCAGGCGCATCAGCTCTACAGTCCACGTTTTCAGATGAAGTGGCCAAAAAGTAGCAGAGCTGGCAACTGCGTCTACTAGTACTCCTTATAAGCTCGATACAATTCAACTCTTCGGGCTAAAGAACAATATGCCAGACTGCCAGTCGTACGCTCGAATGAAGCTGGTCTCTGCGTCTTATTAGGATGATTGAATAGCATACATCTCCATGCTGTGGACTTGGCATGTCACATGTCTTAGCTGACTAGTTTGCCATGCTAGTGCCATCCAAGTAAACGACCAGCCCAATGAGGTGAATATTCATGACCATTGCTGGTGACCTTGGCAAATAGAGCTTGCACTGTCATCTTGTAGTCAAGCAAATTGTCATCCATGTAGTCGTTGAGACTCCACAGGCTCCCATCAATGCTCCTTCCAGCTTGCTCTAGCAACAGCCGCTTAGGCTCACAGGCTAATCGTGCTGTGTCAGAGCAGTTCTAGCTGTGCGTGGGCTTTCTTGCGAGTAGTAAGTTGCAAGATTTAATCTTCCGGGTTTCGGAGAGATGCGGGCGGCCCGTTCTCATGGTCATAGCTGATGCTTCTTCCAGACTGCAGAATACATCCTTGGAGATACAAGACTAAGCTCGTGCGACAGAATCATAGAAGACGATAATGCCTCGAGCTTTGGAGGTCAAGGCGCAGTGTTCAGGAACTCAGCCTGCAGCGTCATCCGTGCTCGGACTCGGAGTCGTCGTCGTCTCTGGGCGCTCGACGGAGATGGCCCGCACGCCTGCAATTTAAAGCGAGGGCGCGACATGACCACTGACTGACCTGCCAAACTCAGCTTAGCGCGGCAGACAAGTTTGCACAGTTTGCACTGGCTTGTACGATGCAGATGAACTGGAGGCTCGATGGAAAGTAGCATGATCAAGAACTCCTTCTGGTATAAGGCCCCGTTGCTAGATACCTTGCTATACCAGCAGTCTAGGCCCTTGCTCGCTGTGTGTCTTCTCCAGGTCTGATGCGGAAAGTGAGGCTATGCTAAGCGATGCTGCGACTGCGCGACCACAACCACGCAACACACTCAACCAGCACAAAGGTACCACCCACTGCGCCGCGCATCATCACAGCACATCGACCTCCAGATTCAACATACACATGCCCGCAACAGGCACCTGAGTTTGTGCAGCCTCGAACAGGAACAGCGATCAGCCGGCCATGGTCAAAGATACTTGCAAGCTAGCAGGCCGCAAAGCACCTCGTACAAAGTCAGGATGCTGGACAGTAAGGACGCCGTTGCCCTTCTAATCGGGGCACCACCTGCCTTGACAAACAGCTAATAATTCTCTAGTGCCGTGAGCGCAAAGTCAAATGCGACGAACAAAAGCCAATCTGCTCAACCTGCTCTCGTCTTGGATTGGAGTGCGCCGGTTACACAAGCAGGATTGCCTTTCGAGATGATACACCGCGGGTAGTCACGCGAATGAAGGATGTGACTGATGTATCTGGATGCGATGTATATGATCGTACGTCGTTACCAGCCCTGAGTAACCCAGCTAACAACGCAGAGCGCGCGAGTCGCCGGAGGAGTACGAGCAGGCATAGTCCGAATCTGCGCTACAAAACGTATACGCCAGAGTACTTTGAGACCTACAGAGATATTGCACTCGACGATGCACAGCAAGACGAATCATCAGGCGACGGGCCGCCTTCCCCTGGTGCGACAGAGAAGCAAGCACAACCGCAGCAGACTGCCTATGCCCATTCACAAGGCGACTTTGTCCATTCTCGAAGCCGTTCCACGAGTAGTCGCTCTCCATGGCCTGCACTTCATCACGAGGAGCAGGCGATGCCTATGATTCGACATCCCGGACCACAGCCGCATCATCTGCATGGCCCCATATCGTCATCGTATCTACCCTTGCCACAACCTCTTGGTATGCAGTATGGCAACCCATCATTTTCAATCACAGGGCCTGGCTCCAACGTGATGCCCTTGTCGTACGAAGGTCCGCGCATTGTCATTGATGCACATTCTGAACACAGCTATCGAAGCCATTCCGGTGCATCGAGTCCGTCCTTCAGTGGCTATGATACAAGTCAAGGCTCGCGTAGTCCCATGCAAGGGAATAGTCTCATTCCTTTCTCCATCGACACCAAGAGCAGTCTCCTTGCGCCACCTACAGCATTCGGCTCGAGACGCAATACAGCTACATCGGCTTCTGACGACGGCCGCTTGACTCCTTCTTCATTCTGGGCAGAGCGTTTCGGCACCGCTGGTCCTGTATCCACTGCAAGTTCAGTGGCACTTGAATCTGATCATGAACCAGAGACGCCATCAGAAACACTCAAAGAGCTCTCGCGCGAACAGATGGACTGGCTCGCGTCGCTTGAACATGCAAGTCCGGATGACAAGCACTACCTAGCGCACTATCTCGAACATATGGTCACACAATTCCACAGTCCAGAGCTCGGGAAGCGGCATCCATTCCGTATGCTCATTACTACGCTCTGTCCACAAGAACCTGCCTTGTTTCATGCGATTTTGGCAATTGCCGCAACAGACCTTGCCTTCAACAAACGAAAGATGAATGCAGTCTTGGCGCTAGGACACGCTCAAGTCCACGCAACAGCTGCGCAACGCCTTTTTTCGGAGAAAATGTCAGATGTGCGGTACCAGCAAACCACAGCGGCGCTGGCTACAGCGTATATGCTTAGTGCCTTGGACGTTAAGCATGCGCGACCATTGCAATACACGCAAGTCGTTCTGGATATGGTCAAGGCTCGATCAGCTGCTGGCAGGTTATACGAAGGAGGCGCTTGGCTTGTCTTTTATCTTGCACGATTCGGTGTGCTTTCATCCATGTTTGGTGGTGCGGGCATGTTACTCAACTACCTCATTGAGACGGATCAAATGCCGACTGCTGGACAAGGCAACATGTTTCCATTTGTGAAGAAGACGGAAGATGAGCGTATCGAGTATACAGTCATTTCTCCGATTCACTCGCTTCACTACAATCTCCTGATTGCCATGTGCAAGCTGAGCATGCTGGCACGGTCAAGAACGATGGTGGACTCCTTTGATGGCGACAAGTACAGATCGTCCCTCGCAGAAATACGCAATGAAATTGAACAAATCTGGCGCAGCAAACCTAAGATTGTGGATGAGCTGAACGCCGATGAGACAGAGGAGATCTTCACCACACGCTGGCATACAGGAATCCCTGCAGCTCAGCAGGTGCATGCCGATTTCCACGCAATGCGGCTCTTCATCGAGCTCTTATCACCTGGCTTCTTACGTGCTGAGTTTGTGACAGAGTCTGCCTTGGCCATCAGTCGCATCTTTGACCGCATCTGCAAAAACAAGCTTGTCTTTCATCGGCGCTTCATCCTGATGCCAGTCTTCCTTGCATCGCTTGTTGCGCCTGATGTGGCATTACGACAGGGCCTGCACTCTGTGCTGCAACGTGATGCAAGTGGTGAGGCATCTTGGAATAAAGCGCTGGATGTGTCTGTTGCTCTTCTAGAGCAGCAGATGGCAGAGACAAAGCGAACAGGCATGGTCAGAGCAATTGAGTGGAGTCAAGTGCGTGAGGAAATGAACAATACTGTGCTATGGTAGCGGCCCAGTCGAGATATAGTGTATAGCTTCTAGTATGTACAAAAGCATCTTTGTCATCTAAATCCTAGCATTACATCAGCGTGACGTCTCGGAAGGATCGCCCCTGGTATCTGATGCTGCGACTCGCCCCCCCACGACCACAAACGACAATCCAGCATCTTTTTTCCTTGCTCTGTTGACGACCAAACAACCATGATTGCTTCACGGGTGCTTCGCGGCACTGAAGGGAAAGTGGGATTCGAGGGGTATGGCAAAACGGCCAACCAATTCGGCAGGAGCCCCGCCAATATGCGCGCCATGTTTGCAGGCGGCGTGCTGCTGAGCGTAGGCATCGTGTACTATTTATCACAAGCAAAGACTACAGACAAGAAAGAAGGTAGCGCAACGCCCGTATGAGTCTTGTTCAATTGAAAAAGCAGTATTGGCTAACAGATCCTGTAGGCGGTCCGAGGATAGCCCAGGGCGACGATACCGGGGAGCGAACGTGCAACAAGCGATTCTCAAATGCAACAAACCCAGACTGCAAGTTTGGTGGCGCGACAATCTGTAGCGTCGATAGCAAACCCGATGACATGAAACTTTGCAACTTGGTGACCTCGTGAAGACCCCTGACGCCGTCTTTTTCCGCGCATTGTATCTACTGTGCGATCAAGCCTCGGAAAGACCTCTAGAACCGTCTCGATGAATGGCACGACTGATGAGCAGGCCATAGAGCTTATCAGAGCGGGGTGCTGCAACAGGCGATAGCGATTGCCGAAATCGACGTCACAAAAACTTGTGAAAATGCCCGGCACCATCGCGATCAAGCTTGATGGATGATCTCTTCAAACAGCCATGCAGACAAGTGTCTACATAAGGGGCCCACTTTGTCCTTCGCGCTCTGAGTCTCTACAAGACCTATGAATCTAGCTCGATCAACCTAGAGACTGCTAGATGACTGACCTCGACCTACAGCATGGGGCTGTAGACACCTCGAGCCCTTGGCAACTCCGGCCTCAACGATCCCGGTCGATTCAAGAAGAGCCCTCGTATGTGTTTGATGAGAGCAGTGATGAGATGGACCTGAGCGACCATGCACGACGTCCTGCTCGACGACCAAAACGACGAAAGCGAGGCGATCGCCACCTTCCACATGTTTCTCGTCGTGCAGTCTTTGGCACCAACTCCATCATGGCCGCTTGTGCCTGGTGCGACAAAGTCGAGGTAAAGACTATCCCCCTTGTCGCAGAGGTCTCTAATGACTCGCAGAACAAAAAGAAGCTGAAGCGTGGCGTGACGTCTGTTGTTGGACGACCCCGAGAGTGCTGGACCAAAGCAGGCTTGCCACTGCTGTATACGTGCTGTTGCTGCTACGAAGAGCGACGCAAGGGCCGCATGCTTGACCACAAGAAGGAATTGCTCAAGGCCCAGTACCGTGCCTTTGATGAATTTGGTGTTGAGTTTTATGAGATGCGCAAGAAGATCGATGACATGTGGATGGAGTGGTACGCTGCCTGCAGACAACTGGAGGGCGCCGTGCTAACATGCAGGACTGCGAACAGCGATGAAGTGTGGTTTGAGCTGGCTCATGCCTACTATATGCTCAAGTCTTTCGACAGCATCAAAGCGTCGCCCATCACAGACCCTGTAGAGATTGCTCATGTCCGCGCAAATCAACAGCGAGAGCGCAAGGGCAGTGTCTCAAGTTGCAGCAGTATAAGCAGTGCGGCAAGTTCCGTCTTTGGCTGCGCTGTTGGACATGCTCCTGTTGTCGCTGAAAAGGTGAATGAGACTGTCAGCGTGTTCATGGCAGCAGAGATCTTGATGGACATGAGCGGCGAAGGGTCTTGCTGAGTGGTTGACTTGGCTTTTTATGCAGGCATTCTTAGACATGCTAGAGTTGCAGGCTTAGAGCAATTCAAATCGATTTGTATAAGCTTTACCGATGATAGTCGTCGCTCATGAGATGTGTGTTGAGTGCTTGTAAGAACTTGCGGGGTGGATTGATGCCGCGTCTGCTGTTGACCAGTGTCACCAAGTGCTTCCGAACGAGGTCCTTGCTGAATGTCAGGCGAGGTTGTTCCAAAGGCTGTCCTTCCAAGCTGTAGTACTTGCACAGGATGAGCAAAGCCAAGATGGGAGCTTTACTCTTGCAGGCCTCTTTATCGATAATGACAAGCTTGTGCTGCCATCGCTTGCTTTCCTCCAGGCACGACTCAAGCCGCGCGAAAACTTTACTCAGCTCAGCGATGCCAGTCTTACTTGTATCAAAGCTGCCCTGAACAAGACTGCGTTCAGACTCGAATGCAGTAACGATGAGCGAATCCTCCAGAGAATTGACGAGCGCTTCGTCACTTCCGACTCCGATAGAAAGTGACGTCTTGCCGACAACTGCGAGTTCCAAGGTTTGTTGCGTCAGCTGAGGTTGTGCAACAACGACGCGAATGGCGTCTTGAACAGTATTGCGGTCGCGAAGTATGTCCTCCTTGTGCTGCCAAAACGCAGCTGGACTCAGCTTTTGTGACCACAGCTCTTCGTCATCTGCACCACCCTGATGGTAGGTGTACCCAAAATCGCGCTCAATACCATCAGGAACACATTTCGAAGCTGTGACGAGTATCAAGTTGTAAGAATCTGAGGACAAGTCTGGGAATGGGTCAGCTTGTGTTACCCAGAGCGGTCTGAGAGGCTTGTCAAGTTGGCGAATCAAAGCTAGATCCACGCCAGTCTCAAGCAACGAGTGTGCCCATCCGTCAATTTGACTGGCAATCATGTCATTCTCAGAGTCGCTGACCATAACGTCCGGAGTTTGCAGTTCTATCAAAAAAGCATCCAGCTTGTCTATCAAGAAGCGACAGCGATTGAGCACAGCAGCCCAGATAGGGATCGTCTTAGAGAGAGCATCTGGCATACGTTTCCCTCTTCTTGTACTATCGACAATCATGATACTTTCATGTTGAACGATGAGCTTAAGCAAGTGCAAATTGAGTCGACGCATGCTGAAGCCCCAGTGGTGCATGTGCCCATCCGTAGATTTGAAGTACGCACTTGCAGCAATTCTTGATGGGTCAGGACAGTACCATCTGCCGCATCGCTCATTGCAGACGAGTGGAACCTTGTAGTGCTTCGTCACTCTCTCTATAAAGCAAGAGTCTTCAACGACTGAGCGTAGACGATCATACAGCGACTTCTTTTCTAGCCGGATAGCTTTGACTGAGGCCAGAAATTGTTTCTCAGCATCAAATGCATCGTCAGTCAATACATCTTCCAATTCATCTTGTTGAGAGGCTGTCATGAGGCCAGCAGAGGATGAAGCGGTCGGCAAGGATTTTCGGTGGAGGAGTTCAGATGGGCAAGATGCATGTTCGAACTTCAAGTGCTACAAACGCTCCAATGCTAGGCCGTAAACACAATACAAGGCGTTTCCATTTCTAGATTGTCGAAGTGCTTGACGCAGAAGCACCGACTATGCTTGAGCTGGACGTCGTGCTCGTCGCGCTTGAGCTTGACATGTCAGAAGTGCTCGTTGGCATGGCAGAGGAAGGAGTCTCTGATGAAGAGCTCAACACCTCAGCGCTGGTCGTTGTGGGTAGCGTAGAAGTAGATGAAACAGTGGTAGTGGAATTTACGACTGATGACGTGCTTGCAGGCTCAATGCTTGACGTACCGGTAGAGCTTGCAGAGTCTGTGGCTGAGATCACTGCAGAGGAACTTGAAGTGTTGACGGTAGCAGACAATGTCGAAGAAGCAGCATCCGTGGTCGTTGAAGCAGCACTAGTGATGACGGTGCTTGAAGAAGACATGACGGTGGAAGAACTGTCCGTGAATGTGGCAGCAGTGGTAGAGGCAACAATAGTGCTGGACTCTGATGAAAGCACAGTGGAGGAAGCGCTCATATTACTGACCATCACGCTCGCAGAGGGAGATGAGGTGAGCGTCAACATCGTTGTAGCAGCAGGCACAAAGCTGCTCAACGAGACAACCGAGCTGTTGGCGAGAATGGCAGATGGGAAGGCTCCGATAGTGCTTGAGCCAATCATCCCTGAACTGTTACTGACTTGCATGGTAGGCAATGCAGTCAAGTCGGCGGACGTGCTGCTTGCAACGATGCTAGACAGGACGCTTGTGGCATTGCTAGCTGGAGCAACGTTCGAACCGGAAAGCAGGCCTGAATTGTTGGTCGAAGCAGGGCCTGTCAGGCCGGTGCTGTTGCTGTTGCTAGCAGAAACGGGAAGATTGGTAGTGGTCGTGTTGTTTGAGCCAGACGCGATGCCAGCCGGCACACCAGAGAGACCAGAGGTGGCATTGCCAGAAATGGCACCACCAGAAAGACCAGAACTGGCATTGCCAGAAGCCGCGCCAGAGAGGCCTGAGGTTCCATTAGCGCCGGAGGACACACCGTTGGTGAAGGTTCCGTTGCTGGACATGGTCGCATTTGCTGCCATAGAGGACGCAGCGATCCAAGTAGTGACGGTTCCGGTGAAGGTCTGAACAACAGTTGAGCTAATGGTCGTGACAGGGTCCGTCACAGTCATTGTTGTGGTGCTCGTTGCAGTGACATCGCGAGTCATGGTCAATGTCCTCTTCAATGCCAAGACGGATGAACGAGGAGCAGCGCCAGCAGTAAGTGTGACGACCTGGCCATCAGCGAGAGTCAATGTGGTCACACCGGAAGGAGGCGCGGTCAGCAATGTGGTCGAGTAATACAGCTCAGTTGTTGTGATGACTGAGGGAGACACGACCAGCGTTGGGAAAATGGCAAGTGTAGCCACTGTACGAGAGCCAGCAAGCACAAAGGCCGTTGTTGTAGGGATTCCCGCGATGCCAGCACCAGGCGCAGCGGGAACACCACCAGGCATGATACCTGCTTGGGGAGGTGCATGACCAGCAGAACCGGAACCAGGCCCTTGTGGTGCTGCTAGATTTGTAGCTAATGAACCGACAATGACGGTTGATGTGCCATCGCGCGCGGCAACGACTGTGGTAATGGGCTGGTCAACGGCTGTGATGACTTGTGCTGCACCAGCAACGAGCACTGTGATGGGTGCCGCCAAGGCAACAGGGGCGTTGACAGTTTGTGTAATGACTGCTGGTACAGCCGTCTGTGTCACGACAACGGTCGTTGTGGAAGGTGTAGGACAATTGTAGCTGGCTGCTGGGCAAGTTACCATGGCACCATCTGGGCCTGCGATGGTTGCACCAGGGATGAAGTTCTTGCCGGCATTACCTTGGATATCCTTGGTAATTGGACCGGAGCCAACACCTGCGACGATGGCGACCACACCGACCTGGGCTTGCAGGACAGACATGGACGCAGAGAGTGCAGAGTTGACAGAGGCCATCGACGACAACGCCGCATTGGCCGATGCGAGATAATCGTATTGAGGTGCTGCAGTCTGCTGAGCAGATGCAAGTGCGACTAGCGCATTGAAGGTTGCGGCCTTGCAGATCATGGCGACTGGGTGCTGAAGAGCAGTGGGTGCACGGAAGGTGCTAAAAGAGCGTAGAGTCGAAGGACGAGTTGATGGATGTTTGGCAGCTCAGAGATACGCATGCTGATCTATATAGATTCCCATCAAGATGCCGACAGAAGCTTCAAAACAAAGCAGCATGGTCATGTTCCCGCATTCGAGGGTGGGAAATGTCGAAAAAGCGAACATCGCTGCAATTGATGCGCCGAGAAAGGTACCCTGACAGCTCAGGAAGCTCTAGAAGATTCTTGTAGGTTTCCAAGTCCAAATCAAAGCCCAGCTCTGACAGGCTAGTCTCAGCCAGTCATTTGAAGGCTGTTGCCTGACAAGAGGTCTGCACCAGCCCCTTTTATCATAATTCAAGATTTATGCACTGACGCCGAGTTGTGCTGAAATAGCACCTCGAGCGGAGTCTTGTATGAACTTGGCATGCTCCGGTGTCCTGTTGGCCAGCGTTCAGGCTTGGCAGATGTAGCGGGCCTGGGCAAGCGGAGGTGTTGTCAAGTCGTGGTTCTGTGGGTGTGCAGCCAAAATAGCCGAATTTGGCCACACAGCCAAACATGACCAGCAAGTTTACAGGTACAGGACGCAGAACACCTGGCATGGCATGCACACGGCCAGAAGCCAGCTTATGCATACGTTGCGTTGGCTCAATTCCCAACCAGACAGTCTAAATAAAAAGGAATATCAATATAAATATAAGAATCTACGCTTCATCTCCAGCAAGTCGCCTGGTCCGTCCTTGCTTCATATCCGCTCCACTCAATGACCGCTGCTTCACATCCCCCTCATCCTGTGCCTGTACATTACCCAAGCTCACCTCAGCCAAGCAACCCATTGATACACCACGCTTCATGCTTCCATGCTCTTCCGCAACGACCGGTCGTGGACCTCTTGGTTTCACATGCAATAATGCATTCTCAGAACCAGACCGCATCAGATTTTGTCGCGTCAGCTGTTCAAGAGGACGCGGGTAACCTTTCCGCATACCGAGATCTGGGTCTGCCAATTTACACTGTGCAGAAAAGTAGGAAGGCGCGGTATAGTACTTTGTCTTTGACTGCAGCGTGATGGGCGAAATAGGACCAAATGGTTCATAATCCAATGGAATCTTTGACTTGCGACGTGTACCGCCCGTCGTGTTGGAAGAGATGGAAGAGAGGGTGGATGCAGAGTTGAGGGATTCTGCAGTCGATGCAGGGCTAATAGGTCCACTACTCGAACGACGAGCTTGCATAATCACCTCAATGGGTCTGCCACGTCCGGCTTTCACGCGAAAGGGTTTGTGCTTGTTGGCTGCAATCAATGCCTTTTCAGAATCCGTCAGCGTGCATGTTGCAGGCGATGTTGCTGAGTCTGCGGCCGGTACTGTCGGCTCGATGTGAGCTTGAGTGGGTTGGGCAGGTGATTTGCCATGATTGCGCTTGACTTGAATGATAGGCTGTTGTAGTACAGGCGCCTGCTTTGGAGCTTGCTCGGAGACTGCGCTCGAACAACTAGATGGGCATCGAGCGGCTGAGTAGTCCGTCACAACAGATGAACGTAGAGATGAAGAAGCCGATGTGTGTCGCTCGACGCTGATGGCCGTCGCTGGGGCTCTGTGCTGTTGAGTAGCATCATGACCGTCTGGTATTGACGCTGTATGACTGACATTCTTCTGAAGCGGTGCCGAAGCCGCCTTGGTGTCTGTAGGTTTACGTTTTGTCTCATGGCTACTGGCCGCACCCATTCCTTGAACGTCCTCAAGCGTCAGGTAGAATCCTCGAGTACGTTGCGACGTATCTGACGAGTGGATCTCGCTTCCCTTTTGATCTTGCAGCGAGTCTGGACCCAAGGGTTCGGAAGTTTCCCGGAGCACCTCATCCTCGTCTCGATCTCGGTTCACAATACGCAATGTGCCGCGACGATAGGAACCCACTGTGTAATTGACAGGAATCGGTGTCTCTCCGCGGTCAGGCACCGGTCTTTGTCTTTGACCTTTAAAATCATGCTGCTGCGGCCGAGTGTGTGCGACAAAGGCTGTCTGGTGATGAATGGGCGGGGCGTTGCATTGTTGCGAATTTCGGGCTTCACAGATTGATGCAGGCAGAGATTCAGCAATGAAGCTGTCGCCCTCGAGGATTTCCTTGGGCCTGCGTGTTTGTGAGCCGGGATTCGCTGCATATAGGAGACTCTGATGGTCTGTTAGCTACTGGGCTGCCACGGTAGTGCTGTGTCTTACCCGGCGATGAATCAATGCAAGAGCTTCAGGCGACCCGCCTATCGTCTCTGCAGTGAGCATAGGGACCTGCCGCACAGGCGATACGCTCCGCACCCTCTTGCCAGCATCAGACAGAGTCGGGTGTAGTAGTAGTACCGGTGCTAGTTGTGTTTTGGTGCTTTTGAGCCTATTGAGCGGCGACAGGGGCAATGCAACACGCTGGTCTATTCTAGAGGGCAAGGTATCCTGCGCATCAAACCCAGTGGTGTGTCGCGCCGGTGATGCATGTTCAAGCAAGTCGTCGAGTTTGACCTTCTTGGGCGTTTCAAGTGTCGCGGTCGATGCGCTAGATTGGTTGCGCGGGGGACGTGGTCGTTTTGTATCGCTAGATCGTTTTACTTCTGCAGGTGTGCTTGGACGCTGTGGTTTTGACTGCTCTACACCCATCGTCGTGATTCCTTTGTCCTTATCTGCTTGCTCCTGTGCTAGCCCTGCTGCATATGCGGGTCAAGTAGGCGCCTTTGCTTTGTTGATGTGTTGTGTCGCTTTGTCGCTTTGTGCAACGGCAACTCCAGCGGGCCATTAAATACAAGCAGTGAGAAACATCATCATCAGCTATACACATATAGAAAGCAGGGCTCGTGCCATAAATGCATCCAGCTCAATACACTTGTCGCACTGAGGAGAGCAAAATAGACAGCGGCCGGCATCGATCAGCGCCAGAAAGACGCGCGGGTGACGTCGCGCGGAATATCGAATCGTGCCTCTTTTGGAGAAAGAGAGAGTATCAGGCTAATTGGCACAGCATAGAGAATTTGGTGAAGTCAGGGAAGGTGGACACCTCTGCATAAATTTCCAAGTCGTGTCGTGTCAGTCATGCGTGTCTCTTCACATCTGCAGCTCACCCCGTAGCATACGTTCACCAGTCGGTGACATCTTGCGCCGAATCTGTTTACCTGCTGCTGCCGCTGCTGCCGCTGCTGCTGCTGCTGCCGCCGTCGGTGCTGCCGCTAGCTCCGAAAACTCCTCGTCATTGAGAGTCGGACTCGTGGCCTGTGCTTGGTTAGCTCTTTCTTCCAAATGGACTGTGTCGAGCTGCTTACCGAAGAAGGCGTCCGCTTGAGCGTCACACCATCACCCTTGAGTCGATTGCCACTGTACATGATTGCGCGCGCTCCTTGTGACAAGCGTCGTCCGAGCCCCACAGGATCATCCGTCAGCGCGCGTCGATGTCCCGTGCCTTCACCTTGTTCACTGCCATTCGATGATCCTGCTGCCGTTGGTTCGTCATCGATAATAGCCTGTTCATCGCCGCTCTTCCCCACGGCCCGTTGCAATGCGCTGAAGCCGGGCGGTCGTTCACCCTTCATGCTCATGGTGAGAGAAGGGTGTCGCGTCTTGTTGATGAAGTTTGCGGCTTTGGGCTGGGCATTGGAGAAGAGACTGCTGTAGTCTGAGATGGAGGAGCGACGACGTGCATGGGCTGTTGCTGCGGTGGCCGTTGCCGGGTCCATATGGCGCGTGTTGTGTGCTGTGCTGGATTTCTTGCTTCTGGTGCTCGATAGATGGATGCAGTCCGATGAGATGCGCGCAGGATGGAGGTGGCCTTGTCTTTTGGATGAGGAGCAGACTCTCTTCGTCGTCGTAGTAGGCAGACTGACTGAGCTGCTGTCGCTTTCTGTGGGGGATCTGCCTCCACTGTGCGGTGATTGGTCGTCATTCACCCGTGGAGCAGCAACCACCACTACGCTGCATTCTCTCTGTCGACGCCGTGTACGCTGGATTCTGTATTTGCTGTATTTGCTGTATTCTCTGTATACTCTACGCTGTATTCTCTGTATCCTCTGTCCTCACTGTTCTCACTGTTCTCTCTGTTCTCTGCCTGTCGATGCATCCCTCATGCTCGATCCCGTCACTTCAAACTGCTCCAAACAGGCGCACAGGGCAGTCTATGTCCTGGTTGTCAGATCTATCAGGTTGGCAACTTGCCTCTCCTATGAACACGTCAGCGTGTCCCTATATAGGAGTAGCCCCTGACCACACGTGTCACCAGTCACAGCTCCAGCATCCCCTGATGTCTCTAACACTGGTCACCTCACCCTACCACGCTCTTGACCCATTGACGACGTGAGCCTTCACCAGAATGCCTCATCTCCCTGCAGCCCGCTCACTTCTCGCGGCATCAATTTTCCTCTGCATCCTCTTCTGGCTCTTCAAGCTCAAGCTAGATGCTCATGCAGCTGTTGCACGCATCGCCAAGTCGCCATCAAACGTACTACCATGCCTCACAAAATCAATAGTCTGGCAGCTCGACCATCTCCCACAGCGCGATCCATTGAATCGATTACGCACCATCGAATACGGTATGATGCCGTTGCAGTCAGTCAGCTTTCTCACATAATGTCAGGTCCTTTTGATGGCGCACTCCCTAGAGAAGTCTCTGTCAATGAGCCATTCAATATCCACTTTACTTGTCTGAATGTCACTTTGTGTCCAGAAAGCTTCGCAGCACTCATTGTAGGTCCAGCGCAACATGCCTTTACCTCTTCAGCCAATGCATCAAAGGTACAGAAACAGCATACTTTCCAAATCGCAGAGCCAGGCATGTATAAAGTCTATCTCTGGCCGCACTTTGGTACAATTTGTGCAAAGTACTACGATACACCTGATCCCTGGTATGAGCGTCTTGCAACGGGATCACCTTTTACGCTACACGTCACAGGCGGACATCCTGTACGCGTGACAAGCTCGGCTTGTCGAAATACAGATGCTATTCTTGATGGTCGCTGGGTGCATTCAGCCGATCTGCGTATGAGCGACATTGACAAGCTTGGTCTCGACCCATACGAAACGTACATCAGGCAAGATCATGCTCAACTCGCACCATACATCTGGCTACCCTACACCTGTTACGTACAACACCGCTCTATCCACTCTCATCTCGCACGTATCAAAGCGAAGCACATCTTGATTCTGGGGGATAGCGTCATGCGCGATCCATTCTGTCAGCTCATCTACGAACCACATTCCGAGAATGTTATTGGGAGTCCTTGCGACGCTAGTATTGGACAGGATTATCACTTCCAGACCAAGCAGATCACAATTCGCTACGGCGATTCACCAGAAGATGAGACATTGCTGTCTTTCGTCATGGCTACTAATGACTTTGGTGCAGATGGAAAGGCGCCACTGGATGACGAGGAAGCAAGGATCACGCCGACGCATGTCATCTGGAATCAAGGACTCTGGTTTCAGCTTGCTAAGGCCTCTGCTGAGGTTGAGTATGAGACACTGACACGAACAAGTCGTTTACTGCTCTCACTTTACCCAGACGCCAAACACATGTATTTTTTTGCGCTTACTTTGACATGCTGACAACGCTAGTATACGAGGGACGACGTCCATGCATGAGAACATTGCATGCTACGAACATCTCACTGGTAGAGACGCCTCCCTCCGCGAATCAGACACCGCACGTCGCGTCTATGAGGAAGAACGTATTCGTTCTCCGCATGCGCGCTTGGCATTTATGGAGACGTTCAAGTATTCAGATGCACGACCTGATTCTAGTAAAGATGGTCGTCACTACTCTCGCGTTTCTTTTGCTGGTATTGCAGAGGATACGGTGTATGCCCAACGACCTCGAATTGGAGAATTGGACATGTGGTTCGTAGATCTCATGTTTGAGATATGGGCACAGAGTGTTTGACTTTAGCGAGTAATTGCTCAGGTGTCTGTTGATTGCGGCCAAACATTCAGGGGTATCAAACAAATTTGCGAAAAACCCAACGAACTTCTCGATTGTTTCAAGCAGCGACCTGCCTTACAAAACAAGTACTGTCACTTGCTGCTCCGTTGTTCAGCAGTGAATCGGCATATTATTTCACGAACGATTCAGTTTTCCGAAATAACAGCAGCTATGCTCCTGGCACAGCATTTAACACCTCGGCTCTCTCTCCTGAATCTTTTCGGTTGACTGAGAATGTGTCCGCCGCGTATTTACGTCTAGCCGTATACGACCTTTGAAAACTTGCAAACTACGCCAATGATCTCGTCTGTCAAAAGCTTACGCTACCTCTCTGGAGTCGCGGCGGTCATTTGCTTCCTCGTCCTCTTCTTCAACATCCACGAAGCGCAACTGCCACGTCACCTGGAACTGCGTCAAGCAATCAAATTCGGATCGTCAACGCGACCCATAGTATGGCAGGTCGACGATCTTCTGGAGACGGATCTTGATCCGTATAACCGGAAGCGTTCAATCATGTTTGGTGAGAGGGCTCTCGTCTGATCCAGGTAACTGACCTCAACAGGTCCATACGAAGGGTTCATGCCCAAAGCCGTGGCAGTCAATGAGTCCTTCCCAATTCAGTTTAGGTGCCTTGACGCCATGCTCTGTCCGACTGGCTTCTCAGCGCTATTTGTGGGACCGACTCAGCAGTTCTTTACCACAAAGTCTGAACGAACGCAGCACGAGAAGCTTCACACTTTCCAGATTGCAGATCCTGGGACCTATAAAGTCTATCTTTGGCCGCGTTACGATGCGGATTGCTATAAATACAAGCAGTCGGGCGAAAGATGGTCTGAACATCTTGCCAAGGGGTCGCCATTCACGCTGCACGTCACTGATGGGAGCCCTCTTCAGGTTATCGACTCGGTCTGTCCAAGCACAGAAGCAATTCTCGATGGTCGGTGGGTGCATTCGGCTGAACTTCGTGTGAGTGAGATTTTCATGCTGGGACTTGACCCATATCGCCAATATGTTACTGAAGCCCCTTCCCGACTGGCGCCTTATGTCTGGCTACCTCGCACTTGTCACGTCAAACACCGTTCTATCAATGCAAACCTAGCAAGAGTCAAAGCAAAGCACATTCTTTTCGTGGGAGATAGTGTTCTGCGAGATCCATTTTGTCTGCAGATTTTCCAATTGGCAGTGCCAAATTTGGCTGGTACTGTTTGTGATGCCAGAGATGATGACCATTATCGTCAAACGACGAAACAGGTGACGATACGCTATGGTGACTTGCCAGAGGAAGAGACGCTCATGACGTTCAAATTCATCACGAATACATTTGGTACAGATGACACACCTCCACTGATGGACGAAGAGCTGAAGATGACGCCGACGCACGTCGTCTGGAATCAAGGACTTTGGTTTCAGCTTGAACAAGCTTCTGAGCAAGTCGAGTACGAGACAATGAAAAATTCCAGCCGCTTACTGCTTTCCCTATATCCCAACGCAAAACACATGTATGTTCACAGGCATCTATCTGCTTATCTGACTGACAAATCCAGTATTCGAGGAACTACTTCTATGATAGAAAATGTTGATTGCTATGATCATCTCGTTGGTCAAGATGTCTGTGTCCGCGAATCAGATACGGCACGCCGTGTCTACGAAGAGGAGCTCCTTCGTTCACCTCAGGCTTCCCTGGCATGGATGGAGACACTGAAGTATGTTGATGCACGGCCAGAAACGACAAGGGATGGGCGTCATTACACGCAAGAATTCAAGGGACACGAATATAGTGCCGAAACACATCCTGAGAGACCGAGAGTTGGTGAGACGGACCTCTGGTTGATGGATCTCACTTTTGAGATTTGGGCCAAACATATGCGTATGTGATGGTCGCTGTTCTGGCACATCGCCTTCAAACACGGAGCTGGCTTGTGCCAATTGTTCTGCATGTGCCTTTCGACCCGTATATCATGCATTTAGTGGCACATCCTTCGATACGTTCCGGCTGAGTAGATGGGGGTAAACACTAGGAAGAATGCCGATAGAGTCAGACATGCCAGGAATGTCCAACATGTCAGGGGAGTGCCAAAGCTGTGACTGCTAGTTCGTACTATCAGGGGCGTTCTCCAGAAAGGATTATGCTGGCATGACTCAGGAAGACAAGTTGCCTTGTTCTCAGTATCTGACTGGTACAAGAAGCGTTTCGTCGCAACTTGACAAACCATTTCTCAGGTGTCGCTGTGTTTGGCCACACAAACACTCAGGTGCCAGATGTAAGAGGCTCATTTGTCTTGTAAATTGACCAAGCTCATCTCTGTCATATCTACTGCTAGAAGAGGAAAGCAACGTCAATTCCTACTTCACTTATCCCGCGACTGCCAACAATATGACCTTCACACCCGATAGAATGCTACATCCGGCTGCGATCCTTTGCCGGCTGCTGTCAATGACCATGTTGCTCTGCGCACTCATATGCTCGGTCATCTTTATCTTTTCGAAGCATTCTATTGATCAACGGCGTCCCCAAGGTAGCGATGCGACCAACCATGCAACGTAGCGACACTCAACAAAATTCTCGCTTGCCTTGCGCTTCGCCATACGTACACGCAAATATATTGTGCAAGGACTCTTGCATCTCGGATGTTCTTGTAAGGACCTATGTCTTGAAAATTTCCAAAAGAAAACTGCGGTCGTCTGGCAACGTGAGGAATCTTCACAGCTTGATGTAGATGTATGCAATTGTCAGGAAATCGAGAAAGACGAAACCCATCTGAATCATCCGCGTGCGGGCTGATAGTCTTAATGTCTCTCGAGCTCGCTCGCGTCACCATACTGAGATCTCTCTGCCTGCCTGAAATCGCACTAGTCAAAAGGCTTCTGGTCAAATTCTCCAGACATCTGACTTGACTTCATCCGAGGCTGCCCAGCCAATCACCAGGATTCTCTGATAAAGTCGACGAAGTACATATCTCAGGCCGATATTGTCTCTCACTGCCGCTAGTCTCTTTGACATGCAGTTGTTGCCGGCCGAGAGGCATCACCTGTCTTCGCTTACTCATGCGCTGCACGATAGCTCAGACAAACGATAACAACTGACAGACTCATTGAGCTGCTATATAAGAAATTTGCACAGGAGCATTGTTGTCTATACGCATCTTTAGCCCTGTTCATCATCTGTGCTTTGTCTTATAGCATCGGTTCAACTGACCAAGCAGGCTGTAAAGCCGGAGACTCCTGGTCCTATTTCATGGCATGCTAACTTGCTGCACTGAACACTATCGGCACTGTGCAGGCTAGGGTCTAGAATCCGAAACACACACAACGGCAGATTTGCTGTTATTCAGTCAACACTTGTGTGCATCAGTCTCCTTGATCCTACTCGCCTAGTACTGGTCTGGTAGGACCAAACGACTAATGCCATCCTTCGCAAGACACAAACCGTCACATTCTGGCTTCCCCGTTGCATTCGAAAGACTTGGTCGACCTATGCAATTTCAGTTTTGGCTACAACGCTGTGCAGAGATGCTTGTCCAGGCGCACGACAGCCATTCAGTGGCTTGAGTGTGATCGCAGTGATCAGTTCTCTTCATGGTCACCTTTTTCCTCTCGATTCTGTCCCCTCACAGGCGGCTATGTCCGATAATCACTCCGACGGCATCGCGCGCCAGAGTGCTTCGTTACAACGAAGAAGGTCTGCATGGACACCTTATGGCTGCGCAACTTCCGGCCTTTTTCACTGTTCGTTGACATGTGTTCCGTTGGCGATAAGAAGGAGATGCGCAATGTCGCAAGAAAGGCGTACAACGATGTACTGACTGCAGGAATGATGGATACACGAGACACAGTTGTTGTTCGCTTCGATGTTGGTCAGACTGTGGACGCCGTGATGATGACCCGGCTTCAAGAGCAAGATGAATTGGGCGACTTGATCATTTTGACTGCCCGGAGAATATGAATGAGGACAAGACACATGTCGCAAAGGATGCGTATCTCGGACCACCTGTCCGATGAAGGCACAGGAAAGCGCGAGTTCAATTACACCATGAAGCTTGACGATGACGCTTACCTGAACCTGCCGAATGTCTTGCATTGGCTTCATTCTTGTAGATTAGTACCACGGATGTACGCAGGCAGCATGATTTGGACACACAGTATCAAAGCTTTTACCCTTCTCTATCATAATGCCGCGGGATATATATCTGAAAAGTCCAGGCTGTTAAACTTTGTTGCGCAAATCAATCTTCGCATTACGCCAGTCTGATGCTTGCGCCACTTCCTGAGAGTCACCAGCAGGGCGTGCTATTGGACGACATGCCATGTCCGAGCAATGACACGGAGTGAATGTCTCGATGTATTGGACTTTGAAACTGAAGCAAAGGACACAGGTCTCACGCATGGCAGAGATCGTGTGATAGGAGGGAGTGGAAGCTACACTTCGAGTAGACTTGCATCTTTGACCTTGCATGCGAAGGGCCAAGTTTGGAGCGTGAGAGTTACACGTCTTGTCGCGGATTGACAAGTCGTCCAAAAGGGGTCTATGTTTGTTCAAGTCGCATGAAGCAGGACAGGGCATCTAGTGTCTTAGACCATTAATCCCTGTAGCAATAGCTTTTGTATTGCGATATTGATTGTGTTTCGAAGCATGTGTGTCTGGCAAAGGGCTCAGCTACATATACAGACAACAGACAACAGACAACAAACAACAAAGACTGTCCCAAGAGCTCGTTCCTGGAAACAACACGTGCATGCAATTTCGCGCCAGAGACTTTTAAGGGTTTGGCCCGGGAGCAGGGGAAGGAGGGAAGGGTCAAGACCAAGAGGGGTCTAGTGAAGAGCAGAGGAGAACGAGAACGAGAGCTGGTATTGAAGGTAGTAGGAAGCAGATAGAGGAAGAAAAGAACAGAGGCCAGCAGCCTTCTGTGTAAAAGTGTCCATTTGCTCCCCGTGCTGCACCCACAAACACTCACCAACACCACAAACAACCCCCCAAGTCAGCGATCCATCCCATCCACGTCTTCCCTGCTCTTCTTCTTCCCCCTACACGAAAACACCCCATCCATACTAAAAAAATGGCACGAGACGACAGCGTTTACCTCGCAAAGCTCGCAGAACAGGCAGAGCGATATGATGAAATGGTGGAGAACATGAAGGAGGTGGCCAAGTCTGACCAGGAGCTCAGCGTCGAAGAGCGCAACCTCCTCTCTGTTGCGTACAAGAATGTCATTGGCGCGCGACGTGCAAGCTGGCGCATCATCTCATCTATTGAGCAAAAAGAGGAGTCCAAGAACGCCGAGTCTGGCAATGTCGCAACCATCAAGTCTTACCGCGTCAAGATTGAGCAGGAGCTTGCAAAGATCTGTGAAGACATCTTGGAAGTCCTGGATGAGCATCTCATCAAGAAGGCCGTCCCAGGCGAGTCCAAAGTGTTTTACTACAAGATGAAGGGCGACTACCACCGCTACCTCGCTGAATTCGCTACGGGCGATAAGCGTAAGGATGCCGCTACAGCTGCGCACGAAGCCTACAAAGGCGCAACGGATGTTGCTCAAACGGATCTCGCATCAACCCACCCAATTCGTTTGGGACTTGCGCTCAACTTTAGCGTGTTTTACTATGAGATCCTCAACTCGCCCGATCGTGCTTGTCACTTGGCTAAGCAGGCCTTTGACGATGCCATCGCTGAGCTCGACTCGCTCTCGTAAGTTTCCTCCTGCGAAGGAATGAAGGTGCTAACAAGATCAGGGAGGAATCGTACAGGGATTCGACATTGATCTTGCAGTTGCTGCGTGACAATTTAACTTTGTGGACATCTGACAGTATCGAGGATAAGGCTACCGAAGGTGGTGCAGCAGCAGCTGCTGCTGCTCCTGCTGCCGCTGACAAGGCACCTGCTGCTGAAGAGGCGGAAGAAGTGGCTGCCAAGGCAGAGTAGAATCTAGAGGTCCGCCGTTTTTCCTTCAGTCTTCTCTACACACAAGGCTCATCACCCATTCTCTCTCTATGTTGTGTTTGATGTCTAGCAATGCCCTTCTGATCTATCATCTATAGGTCAGAAGGAATTGCATGGGCTCCAATTTGCCTTCATTTCTCCTCCTCGTAGTCAAAAGATAATTCAATCACAGAGTCGCGCTTGCCAACGACACGAAGCTGTCGGTATTACTGTGAAGGAGATTCTCTTAGCTAGATGCCATGCGGCATGCTCTGATATTGTAATCAATTCGACATTGCCTTGACGCTCGATTTGATTTGTTCATTTTTGAAGTGTCCTCTCTCGACACGATCACGCACATACTTCATGCCGATATCGGCATGTTCAGGCTCTGTGATTGCATTGGGTCTTCCGTCAGCTCAGTGAGCGTCGCTTGCTTGTCAGTGAGTGTAGAGACTGTATCCGGGATTGATGCTGTGCACTGCTTCAGAACTTCGTGAAGCCACTCAGCCTTAACCACCATCTTTCCGTAGGCAATGTACTCGGCGTGCTCGATAGAGCTTCTGCCATGTGGATGAGGCCCAACGGCAAAGCTGCTTTGTCATTGCCCTTGTGCACAGACGGATGTGGTGCGGCCTTATATTTGGTCTTTGCACAATCAGCTTTCGAGCACATGGAGCACAGAAGACCTGGGCAAGTGTGATAGCAAGCGGTTGACCACTGCTATCCTTTACATTGATTTTCCATTTGCCATTCCCTTCTGACTCAGCTCGTTCATCTTCGGGTCGCGTCCGGTCGCCAGGGCAGCCTGGCATAACTCGTCTATCTCTCTGAGATACATCTTCATACCCAGCTCTGACCAGGTGCTGCCTTTGAGTGAAGCAAATTGCTTTCGTTTCACATGTTAGTGTGATGCATCAGGAGCGAAGCTCTCCATAGTCTCATCTAGATGCCACGAGGCATGATCTTATATTGTATTGAGTTCGACAATGTACGTTTGGCAGAACAGGACTGGCGACACCCATCTCATCAGAACGGACATCCATAGGGACATTCAACGCCTCGAGAATTACAATCTGCATGTCTTATCCAGTCAAGGAGTTTGCAGGACCCGATCCAACCAGCGCAGACATCAAAAAGACCTTCAAGTCCGTATGTCTGCCTAACACACACGAAAGAACTTAAAAATGATGCTGACACAATCGTAGAAGAGCACAAGCAAGTACTTTGACCCATGCGAAGAGTCATCACGCGCTTCACTCAAGTGCCTTGATAAGAATGCGTATGATAGGGAAGCTTGCTCAGACTTTTTCAGAGCGTATCGAGAGTGTAAAGCAAGGTGGATGGAGGAACGTCGAAAGGATCGGAAGCTTGGCATTCTTTGAGCAATGCCGTTATCGATTGATAGCTAGAGGACAGATTCTCGAGTACCCGAGTAATTCTCGTCTATGGTCGTGGTTAAGGAGCCTGCTGAGCACACAGTCAATCGCTCGTCGTGAGTCAATCCGACATGATCGAGCACAGTATTGCTTTGATGCACCATACGTCGACATCTGCTCAGCTCTACAACAGTGACTACGATTACAAACAAAGAGCAATATCACAACAAAGCTCCAAGAAGTGCAAAATTCTACGCCTGCGCTATACTCTCAATAAATGCTCACAATGAAGGAAAATGGATTGGGTCAGCTCAGCTATACCAATCACCGCCACCATGCGTGCTGTTATACTGCTGCGACGGGAGCTGCTGTTGTGACTGTTGTGGATATCCAAACGCTTGGCCTGGTTGCTGTTGATGCATTGTTGGTACATATCCTTGCAACCCAAGTCCTTGTTGTTGCGACTGTTGTGGGCCGCCAGGACCTGTCATCATTGGTCGTAGCGCTTGTTGCTGACCTTGTTGTGTAGCGCCACCTGTATTATACAAACTCATGATACTCGCCTTGTCGAATGTTTTGAATGGCTGCATTGGGTTGAATCCACTTTGCTGCTGTTGTTGTGGTTGTTGCCCGAATGGGCTAGAAGCATGCTGCGGTGGTGCCTGACCAGGATTGAAGGGCAGTGAGGCATTTCCAGTTTGGACAGCAAACGGCGGTCGTTGCTGCATTCCTCCCAACCCTTGCCCATTCATAGCTTGTGGCTGTTGATGTTGTTGTGTACCAGTTTGAAAGAGACCAGCTGACGCCTGCTGGCCCTGCTGCAGACCTGATTGTTGTGGCGAGATCTGATAGCTACCATATTGCTGCTGCTGTTGTTGTGGACGCTGTAACCCCGATACTTGTGGCGACATGTGATACCCATTATTCTGCTGTTGTCCAGCAACACCAGGAAGACCGGATGGCTGAGGTGATATTTGATAGCCTGTGTTTTGTACATGCGATTGTGCGCCACTTCCCAAGAATCCTGAAGGTTGCGGTGAAATATGATAGCCTGTCGGGTTTTGAGCTTGTCCTTGAGATGGCATACCATGACCCTGAAAGGCCTGTCCAAAGCTGCTGAGCGCATTGCTTTCCTCCTGCTGCTGCTGCTGCTGATGCTGTGGCTGCATCAAACTATTCTGAATGCCAGTCAATTGCGCCTGCAACGGTCGTGTAAACGATTGTCCGAAAGGCCCTGTTGCCTGTGGCGATACTTGTGGACGATTCGCAGCAAAGCCTTGTCCAGGTTGCTGTCCGAATGCAGATTGGCCTGCATTGCCAAACACTTGATTTTGTGATAGTTGTTGTTGCTGTTGGGCGGGCTGCATCTGTGCTGTCCGTTGTGGTACAAGGGGTGCAAAAGTACTGTTCAAGCCCAACGTTTGCTGTTGCTGCTGTTGATTACCTTGCGCACCAAATGGATGCCGAGGTGGTGCTGGCGGGGGCGCATGATGTGCTTGGCTGAATGTATTCGCACCACCAGCAAGTTGTCGCTGTACTCCAAGCGCAGGCTGTGCAGATGCTGGCCGTTCGGGCATGAAGTTGTTTGCAAAGCCTTGAACCGGTAGCTGCTGTTGTTGAGGTGGTTGAGGCTGGTAATAGTCCCGACCTGTATAAACATAAGCATGAGACTGTGCGTCACTCAGCTGTTGTGGTGTTGGTAGACCAGTCAATTGTGCACGGAGAGGCTGCATGGCCGGTCCTTGTTGCTGCTGCTGCTGCTGCTGCTGCTGTTCCGAAAACCCAAAGTCCTGTCCTTGCGGTTTTAATGGCTGTCCACCCGTCAATTGTTGACGAAGAGGTGCAGCTGGTGGGAATGGGTTGTCCTCACCTGCTCCTGCCATCACCTGTGGTTGCTGCTGCTTATACAATGACGGTGGAATCGATGAGAATGGATTCATCTCAGCTTGACTGCCCGTCCACGCCGCAAACGGATTGCCCTTCTGCAGTTGCGGCGTATCTAATCCGCCGATGGTGTCTTCCGTGAATCGAACACGAGGCCGTTGAGGCTTTGGGGGCGGTTCCTTACCATCTGACGATTCCATAGCAACAAGGACATCCGTCGCTGAACCAATGTCACCCATGACTGACTTGAGGACACCGACATTGCGATTGCGGTCGTCAAAGCCCATCTCCTGTAAAGTCTGGAGCTCTTGCTGATAGCGCTTAGTGTCCTCTGGAGATGCCGGCGGTGCTGATGATTTGCTGCCGCCCTTCAGGGCCGACTTGATGGGAGTGAAATTGGCCGTCTCCCTTTGTGAAGAGAAGGCCTTTCGCTCATATTTATCCCGGATGAAGCGTTCCATGGTCACATCATCATCTTGCAACGGCCAATTCCGCAAGGGATTATACTTGTAGTTTGAGATGGTATTACCAATCAGCTGCATCGCGTCGACTTGATCCTGCGTCCATTGATCAAGTGAGATGCTCTTTACTTGTGAGATGTGTGTTCCCATCTTTCGATGCAACCCTGCACATCGCGTGCACAGGAAGATCCCAAGATTTTGAGACGCCCATCTTGGTGCTGGTGCTTCACAATCGGCACATCGATCATTGCCAGGGACAGTGTCGAGGAGCTGTCGCAGCTGTTGTTCCTGCCGAGAGGGTCGCCTAGGTACTGCGGAGCTCATGCGATGGACTTGCTACCCTGCTTTGCGATCGCCTGACTGAACGGAATGACTCTCTTAATTTTTCCCTGTCTAGGCTCGCTCGTTTTGCAGCAGGCCGTCTCCTAGATGACCTCTTGTACGTGTGGTTGTCGGGTCGCTGCCATCCATGACGCTTCCTGGCCCGTGAGAAAGCGAAAGGACGACGACGACGACGACAAGACACAAGCCCGACAGGAATACAACAAGCTGCCATGTCTAGTCTACAGGCAAGGCAAGCAGTAGCCAGGCTGCCGAGACCACTGCTCAACTTCTTCAAAGCGCATCCACCCGCATCCAGTACAAGCTGGTCTTCAAAACCCAGTGCGGACAAGATAACCCAGACTGCCTCAACAGAGTCTGCATCGCCGGCCGCTAGACCGCGTGCAAACCCCTTTCAGCCCTCCAAAAACACCTATACGCTTCGTTTCAATGAGCCGCGTTATTCAATTCGGAGGCAGCAAGATCTTCTCAAGCTTGCGCAGCAATATCAAATTGCGCATTTACTACCAGAGACCATGAAGCAAGCGCGCGTTGCCAAAGCGCTTGCGAAGAGTAAAACGCTTGATGTGGAGGGGAATAAAGTCAAGACGCCTATGCGCGGGCTCATCAAGTGGAAGGGCACCAAAATGGAGCGCACACGACATGAACGTCGTGAAACGATTCAGGCCAAGCTGGCAACGGCGCGGTCGATGCTCAAGGCACGCAAGGCAAGGACCAAGGTCAAGCATGCAAAGGCGAGAAAGGTGCGTTAAATTGACACGACTGGCATAAGATGTGTTTCTATAGAATATTACGCATAGGTTGTCAGTCCATTTCATGCAAACTGAATGCAAGACTGTGACGATGTTGCTGGAAAGATGACAAAGAGGGTGGATCGCCAGAGCTTGTAAAGACACCTCACGCGCTCTACAGCTCCGGACGCATCTTCCTGCGCCGTTTCTGCTCCAAGTGACGCGAATCGGGAGAATGGACACGCATGTGCTGCGTCAAGTTGTCAGTCCTTGAGAAAGTCTTGCCGCACGTCGAACAAGGGTAGGGCTTCTCGCCCGTATGCAAAGATCGAATGTGTCGCTTGAGATGCTCACTCCGCCTGAACCGCTTCTCGCAATCTTTCACATCACATTGGAAAGCCTTCACTATGGGCTGTGCCGGGGCCGAGGGGGCCTTGCGCTTGCGTTTCTTTGGTCGCTGCCTTGATCCGTGCGAATGCTCATCGTCATCTGAGTAGTCAGGGTCCTGCTGTGACGGCTGCTGCTGCAGTGGTTGCTGCTGCGACTGCTGCTGATGGCCTTGTGAAGGCTGCGAGGTGCCCATAGATGGCGGCTGAGAAGGCTGCATAGCAGGCGGCTGCTGAAAGTGATGCGGCTGGAAGCGATACGGTCCATGGCCCATAAGCATACCAGCAGGTGGTCCAAGATATGCGCCATGACTTTGCGATGGCAAAACATGCATACCATCGTGAACAAAGCGCTCATACTGATCTGCAGGATTGAGGAGCATATGTTCTTTCTCATTCATTGGCATTCTGCCACGACGAGGCGTATCATGACCATTCAAATTGTGCCTGGTGCTCTGTCGTACCGGCTTTCTCTTGCGTGCTGAGGCAGACCCTGCGCGAGGATCATAGTCGCTGTCATTATCATTGTCATCAGGAACACTGTTGCCACTCGACAAGTCGTCTTCGCCACGTACCTCTCGAGCACTCGCATTGCCCTCGTGTTGTCGTTGCTCAAAGGGGCCGCGCATCTGAGCTGCAGAGTGCTGGGCATAGCGCATCTGCGAATGAGCTGAAACGGGCGACTCGGCTCCCTCCTTGGGAGAAGGGTCGTCAGGAGGCGAGGGGCTTTTTGATGCGGCAGGAGCCTTGACAGGCGGGGTGAAGCACAAAGTGGTCGGATCCACATGGGTCGAATTCCCTTCTTCACTAGGATGATGGTGGTGATGATGGTGGTGATGAGGGTGAACAGCGTCATTGCCCATCGACGAGGACTGCTGGTGACCAAGCCAGCCAGGTGCAGAAGCCGGCGACGCAGCGTCCATGCGCTCACGAGATGAGACATCGAAATGCTCAAAGGGCACTTTCGTCCGGGGTGCTGGCGTGCTCGATGAAGAACCCGTCAAAGTTGGTGCAGCCATGGTGTACATCGGTGTTGGAGTCGGCACAAGTCCAAGGTTGGCAAAAGTCGTGCTATTGGAAAGCTTGCTTCGCTGACGGGGTAGGCCAGGGGTTGGGAGATTCGTGAAGTCATGACGAGGAAAAGCTCCTGAAGAGGGAGAACGCATACTCTGACTCGCATGCGTCAAGACCTTACTGCTGCTACTGCCGTCTGGTGGCGCTGCCCTACCGTAGTGATGGTTCAAACCAACATAATCGCGAGGATCAGGCTGGCTCGGCAAGTACAAGGGCTGAAAGTGACCCATAGGCGTCTGCATCATGCCACCATGACTGTACGGCTGTGGAAGCATGTGAGGCGGCTGTCCAGACTCATGTCCAGCACCAGCAACCTCGCGTGAAGCAAGCGGGTAGCCATCATAAGTGGTCGACACATTGTCGTAGGCCCACAAACTCAAGCCTTGCTGATTGCCTCGTTGATCCAATGGAGAGGCTTGCCAGGCGCGCTTGTTGTAGAATCCGACACCTGGTGCAGCGGCATTTGTCCCAACATATTGCTGGTAGCGACGGTAATCATGGAGTTGATCTTGATGCAGCATTTGTTGCTGTTGCTGAACTTGGTAGCAGTAGTACTGCCATTGATCTTGCTGCTGCTGCTGTTGCTGCTGCTGGCGACGGTAGGCCTCCTGATCCTGGGCAGAGTGATGCTGGAGGACAGGAGAGTGGAAGTCTTGTTGCTGGCGCTCGCGGGCTGCAGGGACGGTCTGATGCGTCGCACTTGCTGAGGCTGCGTCTTGAGTAGGCTGCCTCGAGCTGGTCTGAAGGGCTTGCTCAACTGGTGGCGCTGCAAAAGCGGTAGAGGTATGCTGTCCATGTTGCGGAGGCTGCTCGAGGCCTGCTTCCGCTGACTCCGAGTGATTCGTAGCTGCTGATCGGACGACTGCCGCTGTCTCTTGAGCTTCTTGAGCCTTTGCAGTCGTGGGCAACACTGACAACTGCGCATCCTGAGCGGCCTTGGTCGTCTTCGTAGCTGCCGTCTGGGCCTCCGATGCGGCCGTCTTCTTGCTGGCCTCGGCGCTGCTGTCCAATGGCTCGAGCACAGGTGTATCGCCCGATACTGCTGGTGGTGGTGGCGGAGGGTGCCCTGAGTCCGCGGGCAACGTCGTGAGGATGGTCATGTCGCCCTGAAGTACGACGCTCTTTGGGGCGTGGCCGCAATGACGAAGGAGAGAAGGAGGGCCGTCTCCCTGGAGATCAATTGACAGCGACAGTACACACAGCCCAGGAGAACAGGGTGTGTATGGATTGTGTGCCGTGCGGTCGCTTGTTGGTTTGACGTCTCAATGCGTGCACTCTCAAGTAAGAGCCCCTCAGTCGCGTCCCTGTTGTGCTGTTACTGCTTGTCTAGCTGGCAAGTATGGGCACAAAGGTAATGGACACGAGAGAAGAAGGAGACGGAGCAGACAGAGGGGATTTAAGGAGCACTGCCTGCGGATAGATCAGGATCCCCTCTCTCGTGCTGCAGCGGAATCAAGCCCGTCTCCTTATTGTAAACACAGGCAGAGGAGACGCTACTGTTTGCTTGTCAACAAAGGGCCCAGAACCCAATGGCCTAGGGACGGGCCACATGGGGTGGTATCCCTTGGCAAAGCAAACAGCAAGCATTTGTGTCGTGTCTCCCAATCAAGAAGCTCAGCTCCAATCTGTTCAGGTCTGCGGATTTCCAATCAAAGCAGCTGCATCGCTCTATACGATACAGAAGGACTGACGGATCAAAATTTGACGTTTATTGTCCGCACAAGTCCTGGTGTTTCATCTAGAGCGCGCATTGCCATGGAGGGAGCTGTGTCGAACTTCCGATCTGATATGCCCTGGAAGGAGCCCTTTGCTACTAAGCATGCGATCACGCCTTCGAAATGCTCCAATCCAGACGTACGGCGGTGTGACATTTGTGTGTTGGCGATACAACATTGAGAGAAGTCAGACGGGCTTAGTCGGAAGATAGCATCCATGTTTGCCAAACAGTTGCTCTGGCATCTCCAAGTACAGCCTATACGTCTGAATCCATCAAAGCGACGATAATGGCTCATCACTCTGTGTGAAGATGAGCGTTTTTGCCACCTTCTCAGCTGCTCAGCAGGACATGCTGGAGTTTCGCCCGGTGACGTGACATGGCTCACTAAGCGACACAAGTTGCTGGGGCTACGTGACGATCGTTGATCCGTACTCAATACAAACACGCTCCTGACCCTGAGTTGGCTCAGTGTCTATGCAGATGGCTTGTTTGATGCAAAAGCAGCGTTGCACATTCGGATCAGATAAGTCCCTTGACGCGACAGCTCTTGGAATATAAGAAGATCCTCCAGCATCAGCAGCTACGTGACGCCATGTCACCTCTTGGTCAGAGTCCATCAACGTGCAGCTCAGACAAGCACTCTGTTGACCACGCCGAGTTGTTTGTGTCCATGAGGCTTGAGCAATGAGCACTCGGCCCGAAATTTGGCAGCTGCTTCGGCGTGCGACATTGCGTGGACGGCGACGAGCACTTTTTCAGAACAGACAACCAGGCCTTCTTCTCCCATACACTCATCTTCGTGATGAGGTGCGGCAGACTTCTTTCGTGTTGCTCACTAAGCTTACATGCGCTATAGCCAAGTTTGAGCGTCATATTGAAGTCGAGAGCAGAAGAGGACGTAGGCATAGAGCGTGCCTGGGAACACCCTTGTGGTTTTCTGTTGTGGTACAGCTCTGCCTGCGCTCGAACATCGCATCGCCTCGTCTTGTGCTTGACCTATTTATCTGACCATCTTTGTAGTCATTCACTTCTGGCCTACTCTTCACAAGTGCCTCCTTGCACTCTGCACACAACGGATTGCTAGCATGCTTTACTTGAGCAAAGGTCTAGATAGACCAGCTAGGAAATCACTAACCTTCTCCACGCGCAGTCCAACACCAGCTTGCTCGTCTGTGAAGCCAGATAGAGCATCCCACATCTTGGGCTTGTCGCTTCGCAGCACCCGGATCACTATCCACGAGTCCGCTTGTTGAATGATATCTACATGCATAGCTGCCCCGTGAACGCCATAATCGCGCGTGACAGCCCTGTTAATGTACGATCGCCAGGTCAACAAGTCTAGTGGGTCCGTTGGCGGGTCACCTGCATACTGCATGGACAACTTGATGAAGCTGTGGATGGATTTGAACGTCTTGGTTCTATGCTTATTAGCAAGAAGAACCGGATCCATTGTCAAGACTCACCCTGAGAAGATGGCTTGTGCGGTACTTGCTTCAACAGGTCGCTTCGCCTCGCAAGGCTCCGGGACGGGACTCTCAACAGCTTCAATCGGCCGTTTCAAGCTTTGCTCGCGGGCCTTGACTTCCTGACTGGCCGCTTTTGGGGGAGACTCCTTCTCCTCTCCTTGCGCTTGGCCAGGAGCCTCCTCTACAGCCTTTGGCTTACGATAATATGGTTGGCAACGATACCAGGGAATGTTCCGGTAGCCTTCAACAAGAGGATACTCGCCGGTGTCTAACGCAACCTCAGGATCGATACGCTCTTTGAGCTCCTTGTGAATGGCCCAGAGTTCTTCCATGTTCTTCTTGCCATAGACTCGACCGAGGCGATCGCGTAAATCAATGTGGTGCATCAGTGCCGGTTTTGCCAGCCGGAAGAGATGGGCCTTGACAGGCAGCCAGCTTGTGTCGTCATCCAGTTCAGCCAGCAGATCCAAATACTCCTTCATCATTTCATCCACACGAGGGTAGCAATTTGGCTTAAAGATGCCTGGGTTATGCAAATTCGTCTCTGCCACCATCATGCCATCGAATCCAGTATACTTCAAGCATGCGTTGATGTCCTCGTAATAGAGGATGTTGCCATTTGCAAACAGAACAGTCTCAGCAGGCAAATTTTCTCTCAGGTATTTGAGCACTGACCAGTCACCCAATCCTGCATGGTGCCCCTTTTGTTCACGCGTACGGCAGTGCACGCTGAGGATATTGGCACCTGCGCTTAGAACCATTCTTGCATAAGCGAGCGTCCTTTCCCGATCGTCAAGGATGCGTATTTTGGCAGTGACAGGAATCGATAGATTCTTGTGCAAGATATTGATCAAATTGTATACCACATCCCACTCATCTTGGAGGAAAGCACCATACCTACCACGTTTTGCGATACCCTGCGGACAGCCAAAGTTGATATCAACACCGTCTGCATACGGCTCGACTTCCTTTGCAGCCTGTAGCAAGACCTCAGGTTCATTTGCGCAGAACTGAACAATGAGCTTGTCCTCCTTGGCAGTCTGCATAGAACTCCAAAATCCCTTACGCGCTTTCGCTGACATGGAAAAGTTCTTTGCGTGCATCATGGGAGAGTAGCAGAGTGTAGCACCATAGCGCCGTGATAAGACTCGCCATGCAAATTCAGAACCATCGACCATAGGCGCGACGATGTGTTTCGGGCTGCCAAGTGACTCGTACCATGCGCGGCCGCGCAAAAGAGCTTTTGTCGGGGTGGAAGCAGAAGGCGATGAAGGTGCCGGGATATCGAGGGAGCCCATGGCTCTCCAGAAGCGTCTCAGCTTTGTAGATGCAGGTGAGTCGAGTCCAAGTATGCAGAGCTTCAAAAAAAGTTTTGGAAGGCGACCCGAAGGACAAGCCCGTCGCCGACAATCAGCTAAAGTTGCTAAACAGCTGCAGCTCCTGTAGACTTCTGCTCAATGCAATGCTGAAGCCGAGATGTGCGTGCTCTCTGCTTTCCAAACCTTTGCTTAGTAGACGGCACATACGCTATAGCTCTTCAGAGACAAAGCCGTTCTATATAACAACGCCCATCTTCTATGTCAATGCTAAACCTCACATCGGCCATCTTTATACAGAAGTGCTTTCTGATGTTTTGAGGCGTCATCAGCTCTTTGCAGGCCGTCAAGCTACTCTGCTGACAGGTACAGATGAACATGGTATGAAGGTTGCGCAGGCTGCACAGGTGGCCAACAAGTCACCCAAGGAGTTCTGCGACTCAGCTGCTGAAGTATTCAAGGATCTGCCTGGCCGTGCCAATGTTCACTATGATCGTTTCATTCGGACCACAGATGCGGATCATAAGCTGGCAGTAGAAGCGTTCTGGAGGAAGCTAGAGGAGTTTGGATACATCTACAAAGGATCTCATTCCGGTTGGTACTCTATCAGCGATGAGACCTTTTATCCCGAATCAAGCATAAAACGCAGCGTCCATCCTGAGACTGGCGAAGAAGTCGTCACCTCGCAAGAGACTGGTTCTCTTGTGAAGTGGACCAAGGAGGAGAACTATCACTTCCGCCTCAGCAGCATGAAGCAAGCCTTGCTCGACCTTTACAAAAGCAAACCAGACTTCATCTTGCCGCAGATACGCAACAACGACATCATTCGCAGCGTAGAAGCAGGACTTAGTGATTTATCGATATCGAGACCGTCAGAACGCTTGACCTGGGGACTTCCCGTGCCAGGTGATTCTTCACAAACCATTTACGTCTGGCTGGACGCATTGGTCAACTACATCACTGCTGCGGGTTATCCAGATTTGGCCTCCATGGACAGTCAGCGGCTATGGCCTGCCGATTTGCAAGTCATTGGCAAGGACATCATGCGCTTCCATTGCATATACTGGCCTGCTTTCCTTCTAGCTGCAGAGCTACCTGTCCAACAACAAGTTCTTTCACATGCACATTGGACGGTTGACAACATGAAGATGAGCAAAAGTATTGGCAATGTTGTCGACCCCTGGGAAGCCATCAGCCGCTACGGTGTAGACGCTGTTCGGTACTATCTCATGCGCGATGGGCGACTGGAGAACGATGGATCCTACTCAAGCTCGAACGTCATACTCAGGTACAATACCGAGCTCGTTGGTGGCGTGGGCAACCTTGTTCAGCGCATCACATCAACTGCATTTGCTGAGCTAGCTGCTATGCCACGGCCCGTGCCAGAGACGTTTTCGCCGAAAGTGGCCGAATTTGCTCAAGCTGTCGATACACACGCAGCCTCGTACGCGGACAATATGGGCAAGAAGTTTCTGATACACAAGGCACTTCAAGACATTGTAGACTTGATTTACAAGTGCAACACATTCTTTCAGCATTCGGCGCCGTGGTTAAAAAACATTCCGCTTGAGGAACGTCGAGCAGCGTTGTATGCTGGTCAAGAAGGTGCACGGGTGGCTGCATTACTTCTACAAGCAATCGTACCAGATGCTGCAGGCGCACTGCTAGATCGCCTCGGGGTCAAGGCCGACAGGCGGACATTGCCATTCGCCAAGTTTGGCACCGACGACACATACTCGCCTGTGGCTACGCGTGACCGCATGTTTTCCTTGTTGGTCGATAGCGAGAAGGCGATGGATAATGTTGACACTAAAGCAATAAAGAATGGTATCAAGTAGATTAAACAGCCTGACTGCATAAACAGATAGCATTTTAATGAAGTCTAATTGAGATGCATCTACTCCAGGTGCTTCCTCATGAATTGGGGCAACACAAAGGCGGCAGAGTGAATCTCCTTGTTGTAGTAGCGGCAGTGCTTGTCCTCCTCATCAGGCGACCACGAACGCAAAGGCACATTGAGCTTGGCGTCCTTGTCCTTGGAGCAGACCATGAAGCCAATCTGGCCAGATGGGTAGGTAGGAATAGTGGTGTAGGCATAACGGACGTTGGGGAAGATACCCTCGCAAGTCTGCTTGAGGTCCTTGATCACCTTGAGGTGAAGCCATTGGCACTCGGCCTGAGTCGTGATGACACCACCCTCACGCAGAGCGTCGTGCAGAAGCTGGAAGTAAGGCTTCTGGAAGAGCGATTCTGCAGGACCCTCAGGATCAGAAGAATCAGTGATGATAACATCGAACGTGTTCTGGTACTCAGCCAAGAACTTGAAGCCGTCGCCAATGTGGACAGTGGCTTTCTCATGGGTAAGACCGGTGGCCATGTTGGGCAAGAAGTCCTTTGCAACCTTGAGCACATCGGCATCAATGTCACAGAGGATGGCTGACTCGACACACTCGTGCTTGACAACCTCACGCAAAACACCACCGTCACCACCACCAATGACTAGCACCTTCTTTGGGTTCGGGTGCGACATCATGGCCAAGTTTGTGATCATCTCCTGGTAAGAGAACTCGTCACGCTCCGTGACTTGAATAGCACCATCGAGCACAAGCACGTTGCCGTAGGTGGCCGATTCGAAGACAAGCACATCCTGGTAGAGTGACTTTTGTGCATAGAGAATCTTATTCACCTTGAGCGAAAAATGTTGGCCGGGCCACATGGTGTCGGAGATCTCGTGGAACCATCCATCCTTGACAAGGTGATGAGTGAGAGACATAGCTTGCTTGACTGTTGAGGAGAAGAAGCGCTGCATCGCAACTCGGGATTCTTGAGCGATGCAGAAAAATAATTTGGGAGGAGCTCCTTCTGTGAAACCTTTGATCACGGCAATACAATTCAATCCAGTTCCTGGAAGTCCCTGAAAGTAATTTCGATTGGTCCTTGTTTTCTCCAATTGTTGCCAAGATCAAAGCTTTCAAGCCGCCATAATCCTTTGGTGTAGGCAATCTAAGCTTGGCGTGTCCAAATTTTCATGTCCACACCGCGGATTATTGCCAAAATCAAAGCTTTTCGTCGCACTGCCCGTCTCATGATCCTTTGATATCCGCAACCATGACTTTCGAAATGGCTGAAGTGTGCTTCAAGTGGCTGATCTTCCAACGCACGACTAAAGTTGTTGCCTCTATCAAAGCTTTTAGCGCACTTGGCATGCATTTGCCATGGCTATGCCCGACCCGTCAGCCTTAGAAGATGAAGTACTTGCTATACAGTCCATCTATCCTGGCTATCTCGAGCAATCTACAGGCACAGAGTCCACATACAAGCTGAAAGTCCATACTGTCGAGCTCTACCTGAACTTTCCAGATGCGTATCCTGCTATTCCACCCAAAGTGTCCTCAGTCACTGGCATCGCAAGGGAACGCATTGAACAGCATTTGCATGCTTATTCTGGGGAGGAGATATTGTTTTCTCTGATATCTATGTTATCGGACGAGCAAGATATCCAAGAAGAGCAGCAAGCTATGGATGAGGAATCTCCTACTGCTCAAGCTCTCCAGTGGACAATAGGCGAGCCCGTGCATGACCGCAAGAGCACGATGCTCGGCCGTGCGATACAAATAAACAGCAAGGAAGAGCTCATAGCTGCCCTGGAAGATATCAAGAACGACAAGCATCTACAAAAAGCTTCACATCCACAAATATGGGCTTGTCGGTATCGCCATGATAAGAACGATGGTCCAGAACGGATCATTGCAGAGCACGATGACGATGGAGAAACTGGTGCAGGGCCTCGTCTTGCATTTCTACTGGAAGTGACTAAAGCGACTGACGTGCTCGTTGTCGTCACTCGCTGGTTTGGAGGCGTTCTCCTTGGCGATGTGCGCTTCAAACACATCAGCACTGCAGCACGCGACGCACTAGACAAAGGGGGTTTCCTCACCTAGTATGCTGCACTATGCTACTTCTCGTGCAATGCATTATACAATCTCAACGGGCTTCTTTCGCCGTTTTTTCTTGATGACCTCAACCACATCGTTCTGCACTGCCTCAGGACGATGCTCCTCTTCCACTGGCGTTGAAGCCTTCTTATTCTTCTTTTTCTTCTTCTTCGGGTGTTCATCTGGCTTGGACTTCGTCTTGTTGACTGTCCCTTCAGCTGGTTTCCGTTGCATAGCGTGAAAGGCCTCTAGCATATCTTCATCTTCGTCATCTGGCACCGCTGCATCTAAATCAAAGGCAGACAGTTTGCTGCCATCAACCTTGAGAATGTTGTTTGTCTTTGCACTTGTCGTTGCGCTAGCAGGGATCGGTACATCCTGTATAGCACCCTCTGGTTGTTCGTCAACCAGTATCTCGACTGGTTCTTGCGGTCTGCGCTTCTTGCGTTTGATGCGGATAGGTTCCTCCAAGGCAGTTACGGGAATATCATCGAGATTGATGTCATTTTGCGTGTCCATCAGATCCTCTGCCTCGCGCCCATCCTGCGCTGTCGGGATGTAAAATGGATCATCTCTATTGCGCTCCAACCGCGCATGCCGTTGTTGCTCAGCCAGCTCCTCATCATCCACCTCGATTGACAACTCTTTGGGATCGATGACGGGCGAAGGAGGTGGCGTCGGTTGCACAATCCATGAGTCAAGATCAAGCTCGATTGGAACTGCTATTGCAGCTTGTGCGCTTGGTGCGATCGGGTTTAAATCGCCACCAGAAAGGTAGAGATTTGGCAGAATCTCGGAGAAGAAGGGCAAACTGTCTGCGTCAGCATCAGCTTCTGCAACGACCTGCGCTGCGACCTCAAAGATTTGCACAAGTTCGAGAGCACGCTGTTGAACTTCAATATCGCTGAATGTGGCGAATTTGGCAACGGTGCGTTGGAGCTTCTCGATTTGTAAAGTCAGTTCAGATCTTACTCCAGCACTATTCTCTTCCAATTCCGAGGCCCAACGAGTGAAAAGCTTAGGAATCGCTTGGAGATATGCGCATAGAATTGGAGACGCGAGCTTTCCCATAGGTGCTGCGAGTATATCGTTGAGCGTTTGACGTGGGTCTTCGAGATTTGAGCTATACTCCCCGACAGCCCACGCAGCAGTCTGTAGCGCAGCCGCATTTTGCATAGGATCGTCAGCATGCTCGAGAATGTCTCTCGAATGCAAAAGACGAGCTAGTGTAGGGACTGCAAACTCACGCACATTGCGGACGCGTACACAGACATTGAGAATCTCCTGTCGCAACTCTTCGCCGACGTCAACCTTGCTAATTTTGACCAGATCAACCAAAACCGCGATATACCAATCAAAATTATCAATGTGCTTGTAGTTGTCCATGCGACACATCTTGATCAAGCGAAGCACCAAGCCACGCCGATGTTGGTCGGGCAGGTTGAGCCCATTTGGTAGTAGCTGAAGGACAAGCCGCTTGACTACGTCTGGTAGACTCTTTTTTGTCGGCATAAGACAAACAAGCTCAAGGGCACGCAGACGGATTGACAAGTCTGCATCATCGACACATGCCAGGATTTCTGCTTGATGAGACGAGACAAGCTCAGGATGTGTCTCGCTCAGCTTGGTGAGCGCAATAATAGCCACATACTTGAGGTTTTGGTCGCCTTGTTCAAAGAAATCACTGAGCTTTGCATTGCATAGCCGTGCGAGACCATCAGAGTTGGGAGCCTTGAGTATGTCACCGGAAATGACTGTGTTGATGCATTCGTACAGCAAAGACATAGCCGGCGTAGACTGAATCAAATCAGTGAGCGGTGTAATGAGCTTCTTCGTCAGACGTGGTTCCAACGGTGTCAGTGTCGCAAAAAGCTTGATAATTTTGATGAGCATCCAGTTGTTTGTTGATGCGGTGAGAAGTTCAAAGAGTATCGGGGCCAGAGTCAGATAGTTCTTTGGATTGCGACGAGAAAGCTCTGTGATGACATTGATTGTGGCCGACACCACCGATTGGTCCGTGTCTTCAAGTCGTTCCCTGAGCTTGGGATATGACGAGCGCAACGCTTCCGGGTACTGCAAGAAGATTTTGTACATGACGAGCACTGCCTTCTTGCGTACTGAAGCTTTCGAATGCCCGAGCATGCCAATGACATCGTGGCTGAGATCGCGCGCGAGGTCTGGCGTTGCAATATCTGCGAGCGCACTGAGCGCGATAGAGCCGTCTGACGCATTACTGCTCGCGAGGTCCTTCTTCATCTGATTCGTAGAAAGCATGAGGACATCTGTGTCTTGCCGAAATCCCTGGGCTGCAGCCATGTAGCCTATCCGCTTGTTGACAAACTTGGGCGATGCCATGACCTCGACTGTCGCAAAGGACGCCCATGCCATATCTTGACCAAACATGGCAAGATAGGTTAACTTGAGAATCGCACCGGCCTTGACATCTACATCTTGGCTCTTTGCTTCTCGGCGGCATTCGGCAATCGCCAATTGTATGTACCGCTTCTCATCCTTTTTGTTGGCGCGCAAGCCTCGAATGAGGTCCGTAACTGGGGGTCAGTCTCTTCAATTGGCAACTGGTGCATACGCGTCTTCTCAAACATGGCCCATTGTCTGTCAGCTTGCTCCCTAGACCTCTCTAATTGCCGGCACGGTCTTTATCTGCCAAAGTGACGAGCGCATAGCGCGCCTACTCAACTTTCTGGCGTCGACGCTGCTTCAGCTTCACGTGCAGCAGCTGTGAAGATTACACAGTGCACAGTACACACGTTCAGCTAGCCCAGCACTAGGACTACTGCTCTGCTTTCATCAGATAAGCTTGCCTCATCAAATGCTAGTCTTGGAAGAGCTAAGGCGCCGGCGGCAACATGCTCGCCTCTCTGATGACCCTGCCGAAGTTGCTGCGACTGTGCAAAGCTTGATCAAGTCAGGCAAAATAAGCTCTGCCGGTATCGAGCAATGGGATCTATATGAACAAGGCATGGTTGCAGCTCTCATTGTTGCAGATGACTCTTTGGCGCTAGAGTGCTTGACAAGACTGTCCGACAAGTTTCCAGAGTCTGCCCGAGTTCATGCTCTGAAGGGCATGCACCTTGAAGCAACAAAGGACGCAGATGCTGCCTTGGCCTTCTATAATAAAGTATTGGCTGTAGAACCTACCAATGTGGTTCGTTTCCTGTTTGTTTTCAACAGTTGCTAACCAATAGCCGGTTACAAAACGGAGAATTACTCTCTTTAAGTCAACAGGCAAGGTCGGCGATGCAATACAAGCACTTTGCGCCTACGTCGATGTCTTCTACACAGACGCGGATGCCTGGGCAGAACTGGCAGAACTCTATGCTTCAGTCAATGCTCATGAGCGTGCCAACTTTTGCTACGGCGAGGCGGTCATACTGGCACCACATGAGTCTATGGCGCATCTCCTGTACGCAGATTCATTCTACACGCTGGCCATGCAGCATCCAGGATCTAACCACATGGAGCATGCTCTTCGCGAATACTTGCGCGCAATTGAACTCAGGGATAACTCACTACGTGCTTTCTGCGGCGTCAAAGTATGCTGCTCCGCTCTGCTGGGAGATCTCAAGGAGACGACTGCTGTAGAGCTCAAGAAATTGGATCTGCTCGCCACAAAGAAACTCGCGCAATTGTCAAGCAAAGGTCTTGAAGGTGCGCATGAAGTAGAGTTCGCGAAAAGCTTGCTGGGGCAAGCACAGCTCGTCAAGTGATTGAGATAGGCTATATTTGTTTCTCCACTCTCTTGCTTAGAGAGATATGATAGATGTGTACTTGCTCTGCAGATGTAGTTCACGCGTGGGTATCGAATTCGAGAATGTTTCACATCCTCGAAGACGTCCCGTGACACGCTAGAATTACAATGGACACCATCTTAGCTTTCCGCTCGCTTTGTATCCTCTACAACTGCAGACTATCAGCCGATTGCTTTGCATTTCGTCACAAAGGCCAGATCACTATGAACCGGTTGTAGGACTGTTCAGCCAAATTATCTATTCCATCGCGATCGGGAGCCTATTAAGTGCACCCATGAACAGCTTGCATTGATTTTCGCATACTCTCTAACCTGATCAAGATCGAAGAAGCTAGCAGTGAATAGCATTTCGACATCTAGGAAGCTCGGCTAGCGAGTCTTTGCCATGTGCTTTTGCAATTGCCGAAGTCAACGAAGTAGCAACCAGTGCTTCCATGTGACAAGCCTTCTGCTGATCGATTGATTCAAAAACGATGCGGCCACTCCATCGAGCAAGCAAGCAAGCTGGCAAGCGATCAGCTGTAGTAGCGCAGGAAGCCATCATGAAACAGTGAAGCGGCAGCGTACGTACGCGCGCATTGAGTCAACCGCGAAGAAGGCCACCCGGGCCCGTGCCCGTGACGATGGCCACATGGCGGCGAGCCGCAACGTCCGCAACGTCCTTTGTAGTGACTTTAGCAGCATGAAACTTTGATAGAAGGGCAATTGCATTGATAGGTCGAAGAGGCAAGATCAGGAGCAAACTGTCTCAGATATTGCCTTAGCGCTCTGGTCTATCTGTCCGAGAATGAGGTCGCCAGCTGTCGAGCGCAGCTATGCATGCTAAGTATTATTCTGGCGTTCTTGGCAACGCAGCTTTGCAGGACGCATTGCCTGCTCCCGAGAGCTCACAAGTCTCGCACGTTCTTGTGAAGCTTTGGTGGTCAAGTCCTGATCAGTGGGACCACAGGGAGGGCTTATGGCCGTCGCGCGTAAAGCTGCTTGCCTACACTCGCGATCGCGTGCCACCGTGGCAAGGTCAGTACTGTTCAAACTGCGAGAACATGAGCTCTATGAGCCCGGCCCGAACCCCATTCTCAGACATGGGTACCTATAGGGCAGATGATCTTTGTGTCAAAATGCGGCTTTCAGGACTGCCTGCGGTGCAGAAGTCTGGAGACGCAGGTTCGGACGACTTGTATGTACAGGCATTGCCCAGCAAGGATTGATCGATCACTGCTCAATGTCAGTTCGAAGTCAACCGGGCGGGCGGCCAAGTGGGCCTTACCGCCGTCTGACCGGCAATTTGGCAGCGCGAGATTCGCTTGCCTCAGTTGCCTGCTCGAATCAGCGGCTTCAGCACAGCATGGTGTCTCGGTGCCCGTACAACCGGTCCACTGGACGCTCCAAATGTGCACAACACACAACTTGAGCCGTGAGCACACCAGATGCTATGCGTACGAGATTCAAGTGCGCCTCTAGTGACAGCGGCCTGTCAAGTCCACGATTTTCGGCAGAACAGACAACGCGGCCTGCACCGCTTCGAACGAAGACCATGCGCGGCTCTTTTCGGTCGACGACCTTGCAGAGTCGCTCAGGGAGCTGCGGCAATCGCGGCACCGCTGTCTCAGGATGCTATGTGAGGGCGTATAGGGTGCGAGTGCATGGAGCTATAAGGACTCGACGAGCGCCATGAGGCTTGCGGCAACCAATACAGCAAGTATGTTGGCCGGTCTCCTGCTATTCGCAGGCTGTCTGAGCTCGATCGATGCCATCCCTTATCTGAAGCGCAATGCTGCTCGGTTGGAGCCTCGCCAATTTGCGTCGTCCTGTGTGCCTTCTACCGTCACTGTCTTGACAACTATTCCTCAATGTACAGGCAATGCTTGCGCTGTGCAGACCATTACATCTCAAGGTCAGCCATTCAGCGTTTCGACTCTTGGCAGCGCTAGCGGCATTGCTGGCCAGGTCTTTGGCGGGACTACTTTCGATAACCCAGCTTCAACTGTTCAAAATGCTGGAGTGGACGCTTTCACAATCTGCGATGATGACTGCACTGTCGCCGGCGTTCCTTTTCCGTCTGGCTCGACCGTCTTTTTCACCAACTTTGTTCCAGTACCGCCGGGCACCAATGTCGCAGGTGGTACCACAGTGACTGACCCAAATGTGCCGGTCACCACTCCAGGGCTTGCGACAAGCACATTCGTCTCAACCATTATCAATGGCCAGACTATTACAGACGCGAATCAGCTCGTAACGACAACTCGCATGGGCAATGATGGCACAGTCACGACTGTTGTTCAGACAATTACACAAATCCTTAGCCCGAACGGTCCACAGACGTTTACAGTCATCGTTCCTGGTACTGGAACAACTGTTACAAGAACAATCACTGTCACCAATGGTGGTCCCCCAGCTTCGACTTCTGCTCCTGTGACAACAGTGCCAGGGGTAACAACATCGCCTGGCGGCACAAGTTCTCTGCCGCCGGTGACATCTGGTTCGTCGAGTGTCCCGGGTTCACCAATTCCTACTACAGGGCCAAGTTCAAGCAGTTCTTCGGTATTGAACACTTCAGGCACAGTAGATGGGCCCCCAGGGACGACGACGCCGGGAACTTCCAGCACGACGTCGGCTACAACGCCGCCTGATGGACCATCAACTACGTCTGTGACAGTCACCACGATAAGCACTACGTCCTCTTCATCGTCAAGCAGCATCACGGCTCCGTCTACGTCTGATACGTCGTCGTCGTCGTTGTCATCGTCATCATCACCATCACCATCATCATCATTGTCATCTTTCAGTACTACGAGTTCTTCGTCGTCGTCAAGCAGCACCGCGCCTCCTTCTACGTCTGATACGTCGTCGTCGTTGTTGTCATCGTCATCATTCACCACTACAACTTCTTCTTCGTCGTCGTCAAGCAGCACCGCGCCTCCGTCTACGTCTGATACAACGTCATCGTCGTCGTCGTCGTCGTCCTCGTTGTCGTTATTATCGTCATCATCACCATCATCATCATTGTCATCTTTCAGTACTACGAGTTCTTTCTCGTCGTCAAGCAGCACCACGCCTCCTTCTACGTCTGATACGTCGTCGTTGTCGTCGTCGTTGTTGTCATCGTCATCATCCAGCACTACAACTTCTTCTTCGTCGTCGAGCAGCATCACGACAAGCACTACGTCCTCTCCATCATCAAGCAGCACCACGCCTCCTTCTACGTCTGATACGTCTTCGTTGTCGTCGTTGTTGTCATCATCATCATCCAGCACTACAACTTCTTCTTCGTCGTCAAGCAGCGCGCCTCCGTCTACGCCTGATGCATCGTCATCGTCGTCTTCCCTCAGCACTACAACTTCTTCTTCTTCGTCGTCAAGCAGCACCGCGCCTTCGTCTACGTCTGATACATCGTCATTGTCATCGTCGTCATCCTCCAGCACTACAACTTCTTCTTCGTCGTCAAGCATCACTGTTTCTGAACCGGCGACTAGCACTTCTGTGACGACCAGCGTTTCTGTTACTTCCTCTACAACTTCTGCTTCTGCTACATCTACCGTCAACCCCAGAGCTTGTAGCACTGGAGACGAGTGCACCAACAACGGTTTCCCTCTTGGTATCTGTCTCGATGCGAGTAATGTGCCTATCGTAGGTGGCCTTGGCGTCGACACTGGATTATGTGCGCTGTCCGCCATTCTCCCGCCATTTGCCGCAGGTTCTAGTGCTGCCAATTGTCTGACTTCGGATGACTGTACCAACATCGGACTGAGCTTGTGTCTTTTCACTGCATTGCCTGTGACCGGTGGCCTTCCACTCCAAGCCGGACGATGTGTACTTGGTGCCTCGACTGAACCCAATCCTGCGGCTGATTCTGGTGGTATTGTGACAGGTCTGCTCTCCCTCAACCAGCCTTGTACCGCCACCAGTCAATGCGGCGTTGGACTCTGTCTGCCTGTCCTCCTCAGCCCAAACAACGGTCTGTGTCTTCTTCAGGCTCCTGTGGGAGAAATCTTGACACCGCTTGGTCAGTCGTCGTCAACTGGTGGTGGAACACCCACTGCTGGCCTCTCCGGCGTCGTGAACACCATTCTTGGTCCACTCACACCCACAACCGAGCCACTGACCACGGTTGTTGATGGTGTTCTCGATGGTGTTGGTACCGTTGTCGACTCTCTCGGCGGTGGCAATCCTCCGGGCAGCGGTGCAGGCAATGGCGGTGCTGCCTCCCCAAGCACCACGACTGGCGCCGGTGGCGGCATCCCTGCCAACCCCTTACCGTCCCTGATTGCTAATGTCGGAGAAGCGATTGGCGGATTGGGTGGATCTAGCACCGCTCCTGGCCCTCTGGCAGCTGTGACGGATTTGACGAACGCTGCTGCCGGCCTTGTTGGTGGGCTTCTTGGCGGTGGGCAACAAGCTCCTGCTGCTTCTGCTGCTCCTGCCTCGCCGACCACTCTTTCCACACAAACTGTCCCCGCTCCACCGACACTTGCGCTGTCTGAGACTCCGAGCGTCGCTATGCCAACACTGGCTGCGCCGACGTTCGCTGCACCAAGTGCTGCCGTCCCTACGCTTGCACTTCCCAGCATTCCTGTAACTTCCGTTGCACTGCCCAGTGCACCTGCTGTACCTGGCGGCTCGGGTCTGCTAGATGGTCTCACAGGCACTGTCGACCGAGTTGTCGGAGGCTTGCTCGGCTAGTCGTCTTTCTTCCATTTCTATGCTTATGACTTCCATGTCAACAAATCTGTACAGACACTTTGAGGCCATGGACTCTTTTGCTGCAGAGTACCGATGAGCCCTTACATACTTTCATAAATGCACGCTTTCTTAGGTTTAACATGATTAATATGGATACACTCTGATGCATTGCTTGTAATGTAGTGAGTCGGCGTTGAGCAATCTGCGTCCTGCTGAGAACACCTTATCATTGCCAGCGCTTTGCACCCTGAATCTCTCCAATAGCCATTCGTCGCTTGTCGCTATCAGCAAAAAGCGCCTGTATGAGCTCCACGAGCTCGCGCTTGTCAAAGTCAACAAGCGAGCCATCGCGATATAAGTCCAGGATGTATGCCAAATTGGCTTCAAGAATCTCGAGGCAGTAGCGGAATTTGAACCAAGAAGGTACATAAGGCGCTGCCATAGCTTGAACTTCATCACCTTCAGCAGGATTGGAGAAGAGCTTCCGCTCAACAGTCGAAAGCAAGTCACCGAGTTTGGCTAGCTGGGCGGATTCTTGTTCGGCAATGTCCGTCATACTCATCACTTCATAGGTAAAACGCGCAACGACCGTTTCCACCAAGTTTCCGAGGGCTGTCAATAGTGTTGCATGCGAGAGCGTGCCTTCCCAGCGCTCCTGCAATCGGCAAAGCAGATCAATGCATTCTTGTAAGGTAGCGGTGCAAACAACTTCTTGCGAAGGTGTTGTGCAGTCGACAAAGCCAGAAGCGCCATCCAGTATGAGATGAAGTTGTTGTTGCTTTTCTTCAATCTCAAGCTTGTAGAATGAGTCGCCAAATTGTTTGAGGCTTTCAGCAGTCGCCGACAGACTAGCGTCGCGTCTCGGCAACAAAGTCGCCAAGTAAGAAAGGTCGTTGTAAAGAAGCATGCGAGGTAGCCCTCTTTGTGTCAAGTATAGCACTAAGCCACGGTAGAGGAGCATGATCAGGGGCACCACATCAATCAGTCTTTGCGAAGCTGATCGGACTGGACTTTGACTGTTGTCCAACCATGTCGCTTCTTCCCGTAGCGTATCGACGAGCGCAAGCAAGTCTTTTGGTAATGAGGACACCATATACTTCTCAGAGAGCGTGACCTTCTGACCTCCAGTGAGATTTGAAAAGGTTTGTTGCTGGATACCAGGGGTAGTGGGGATAGGAATGTCTTCATCGAGTCCCCATGCATCATCTTCTTCTTCGTCATCATCATCCTTTGCTGTTGTGGTATGCTTGGTGTCTTCCACATCCCAGTCGGCGGTGCCCCAAGCATCTTCCTCTAGCTCCTCTGTGGGCTCGCTTTGCTTTGCAGAATTTTGCGGTTCCTGAGCAATGTCTTGACCAGTGACGTCTTCCCGTACCTCGACCTGCTCAGTTGCGCCACCCCAGGCAAGAATGACCTTTCGTGCCTGATCTAAAGTCGCATCTCGCTTGCGGACGAACCAGTGGTGACTAATGTATTCTATCCAATCCGTCAAGTCTGTATCTGATAAGAGTCCCAATTGTGCCATCTGCTTTTCAAATTCACGAATAGAGACAATGTGTGTCTTGATGCGCTCCGTCGCTTGTACCTCAATAGGTAGTTGAGCGGGCAGAAAGGTTTGCTGCAATTCAGAAAGTATTGCGGGCATCAAGTATTGCTGCAGCAGGACGAGCATTTCCGCTGGTAGCTTTTGGGCGAGATACTCGACCACTTGCTGCAGTGCATCGAGACCTGTGCTGCCGTTGCTGTTGCTGGATTCTATCCGGATGCTGTCTTCTGCATGCTGGCATTTGGCCTGTTGGAGAATTGGCAGCACGAAGAAGGCCTCAATCTTCTTTGAGAGAGCCTTCGCTTGTTTGTTGAGCGCACCGAGCATAGACATGGCTTTGACAGCATCCTCGAGCGCATCACCGGATTCAATCGTGAGCGCCGTCTCTGTCACAGAGACCTTGCCGTGCCAGACGGTTCGCGCTCTTTCCTCCACTTCTCCGTAGCACTTTGTGATCTCACCCGATAGTTCCTTGTTTTTCAAATCAGCAAGAGCTGCATCCTCCTCTGATTCCAAGTCGGCGCGCAAGTCATTGAGCATACCCAAAGCTTTGCACAGATGACCTGCCTTTGACACGCCCACAGCATCTTGATAGCGTGTATCCAAGCGCTGCAGTGTTTCCAATTGAGATTGTTCTTTGCGCGCTGCGTCCAGCTGGTCTTCCCGTTGTTTAATGGTACGCGCATGCACCGTTAAGATATCGGCAAGTTCAAAGGCCACGGGCGATGCAGCAAACACCTGACGCGCCTGCTTTGTAGACTCATTGTCGTCCGCAAAGATGCTATAGAGTCGCTTGCCATGTCGATGCACAAGGGCGCTCAGCTGTTGCTCTACTTCAGGCAGACGTGCATCCAGTAATTGCACGACTTGCGCGAGGCGTGTTGAGTCTTGCTCTGCGAGTGAGTCAAGGCGGTCTACCACAGCATCGGTCGGCCCATATTGCTCAATGTCCTTGAGCAGTTGGGCAGACATGTAGCCTCTGCGGTGCAAGCGTGTTCAACTCACTGGAGCACGGTGTTTGAGGATGCTGGTTGCTGCTGGTCAACCTGGCAGGAGCCCCTTCAGATGGAGTCGAGCAAGGCCAGCAGCACCGATCACTCATTGACTTGTATCCGATTGTAGATGATCATTAACTAGCTAGTGTACGATAAGATGGTGGAGTTCTCAAACTTGCCCAACGACACTCGAGTCAGGCGATTGAAAGCCAGCACCTGAACGTTCCTTCGCAACAGGACCATTCCAGTGCGTAACGCGCTTGGTGTGAATGGCTGGGTAGAGGTCGTACACCAAAGTCCAAAGGTAGAGATCAAAGACAAATGCGACAAGCCACTCCATGACGGCCGCTGTCGATTGCTTCTGTTCATTGTTGAAGTACACGCCAAGCACAATGGCAAACACAATAGCAAGCAAGATGATAATCAACTTCAATGTGTAGGAGAACTTGAGCATCCTCGCAGATTTATAGTCTGTATTGAGCCAACCCCATTCAGCCGTCGTGAAGATGGCAGACAGCGCAATACAGACAATAAAGCCGATAGTGAAGTGCCAGTGCAGGCGGTTGTGGTTGATGCTGTCCTTGATTGACAAGGAAATAAGACAAGCGCCGCCTGCAGCAGCAAACAAGATAGCCAAGATGCTGAGCCACTTCTCTCGCGATCTCTGGTTTGGGTCCAAGCGGGCCTTGTGACGCAGCCATCGCTCGAGACTCAGCGCTGCGACAAAGAAGCCGGTAGTCACTGAGCAACAAGCGATGAAGAGCGGCTTCTCAATGGCGCCGATATCAGAAATATAGGGGACTGTGCCATTGTCTGCCTTGATCCTGGGCTTGCCCTTGGCAGTCCAGATGGAGAGGAGGGCGACCAGGACGCCGAACCAAGTGAAGGCTGCCACGAGCGGCACCCAAGCGTAGCCCAGAACGACGTAGTGCTTTGCAGGCATGATGCTGTGCTGAAGGAGGCGACGAGAAAGAATACTTGCGCTCCAAGTGGTATGGACACGGAAAGGAAAGAGTTGGTTTGAGAGGCTGCTTGCTGGATGATTCTTGTCCTGTCAGAAATCCAAGCTGACGTCACAAAACAGATCCCGGGCCGCAGAAGGCACAATCACAGAAACTTGTCCTTGTTGGGCTCATGAGTGATTATATTACAGAGTATCGTACACAAACACTATCAGGAAGTGCGGTCCGTTCCTGCCATGCGAAAGAAGCTTGGGTCAGAAACACCGTGACCACGATAGGCCGACGGAATCAGTGGTGGCAGAGCTTCCTGACTAGCCATAGACATCTTCAATGGCGGAAGTCGATGTTGCTCAAACGACGAACCCCCAATCAAGTGCTGTGGCACGGCCTGTTCAGCCATCTCCTTCATCGAAGGAAGCCACTGGTTCAAATGCGGTAAAGGGGTCTTTTGCTCTTCAGATGGCCTTGTTTCGGTGGTCGATGTCATGACAAAGGCCGGGGACTGACCATGAGACGATGAATCACAGGAAGATGACTGGCGAGAGAAGGCTGAATGAGCCTCCTGTGGACTGGTCGAAGGATGGGCAGAAGGCGAGTATGGGTGTCGTGAGGGTGCTCCGTTGCGACCAGTGCGTTTTGGCGCAACCAACTTTTCAGGCTTCTCGTGCCTGACGGCGCGTTCCTTGAACTCTGAAAGGTAGTCTTGGTAGAGCTGGTACTCCACAGATTTGCGGTACTCATTCGTCTCGGCCACATACTTTTGTTTTAGTGCATCCGCAGCTGCTTCAATCTTGACCTTCTCCGCAGGCCCCAAGTTCTTCCACCGCTCTCCCGCCAGTCTCGCGATTTGTGTAAAGGTCAGCTTACTCTCCCGTTGCTCTTCGCGTATTTGGTTGGCGAACATGACATAGGCAGATGGAGGCCGAGAAGGAGCATTCTCGTCCACTTTCGGGTGTCGCTTGTATTGTCGCTTTGTTGGCATCATGCGTTGACATTGACTGTCTTCGGCATCCGTAAAGGCCAAGCTGGGCCGTCTGGTTGAAATAGAATTGGACCGACTTCGTGTACCCTCCTCGGAATGGCCAGTGCCGTCGCTTGAGCCATCATCCAGGGGCTCTGTCGATGGATGCCCGCGAATTGTGGCAATGTGTCGCAGTAGAATGCGTCTATGTCCCCGCTTGATGTCCAATGCCTCCCTATTATCCATTAGCATCGGCCCTGTGAATCGACAAGCAGCCTACAAGTCTGATTCTGTAATATCGCAAAGAGAGGCCCACTCGTCGAAGCCTTCTTGTTCAAGACGAGCAATGTACTGAGACAGGCCAAGCTGTTCAAGACCTATCGCTACTTCGCGCTTCATATTCGCTCTGAGAGGCTGAGTAGCGGCGTGATGCCCGGCCTGCCTACAGGGCAGCTGCTGGTTGCACGCTCCACTGAGCGTGGTGAGCGTTCTTTGATGGTCTCTCTGCTCACACTGCCGCTTCTCGATTGCTTCGAAAGGCTTTGGTGCAAAGATCGGGTAGACCACGGAACTACTAAAGACAACCGTCTTGATAGCAGAATGACACTGCGTTACAGTGCAGGTCTTTAGGATAGACGAAGAGACACAAGGCTGAATCAATTCAAAAGGTATAGTAATGCTTATGCAACCGTGAAAGCGGGCAGTCGTCTGGTTTTGACGTCCAGCCCAGATGTCAGCTGCAGTGTCGTACACACATCGTGGTTGTCTGGTGCCCCAGATTTCATAGAAGCTGATGCTTTGGCGCGTGCGCCTGACATTTGGCAGGTGGCCGGCCTCTGCCCATTGCCCAGCAGCCCAAGTGAGCTTGTGATACGACGGAGATAGCTGTCAAAGGGGCGGTCGTACAGCTTGGCGTAAGGAGATTTGGCAATTCCAAGTTGTCCCGCGCAGAGAGTCAGAGACACCTCTGAAGAATAACGTTTCGTGGCGCTCGTGAGCGCCGAGAGGATCCGCACACGCATCATTCATTTCGTCTGGAGCTCTGCTACCATCCTATCAACACAAAGCTGTCAGCGAAATCCGCACTGAAGCCTTAGAAAGGGCATCAGCACTGCGGGCTTTCCATGGAGATCATTGCCAGACGAGAGCATCAGATGCATTGACTCCAAGAGCTCGAGGGCTTACAAATGATCCCACTTGTCGTCATGGACGAACCACAGCGATTGCAACATGTATCGACTTTTACGCTTTCAAGACTTGCATCTTTCTCCGGAGCATCAATTTGTCATGCTCCGGGATCGTCGCGCGTAAATTCTGTTCACGAAGTTCCCGTCAACAGTTCTAGGCGACGCCCAGCTGGCTTGCGGGGCTAAATCTTGATCGCCGAGATCAAACTTGGAAGATTCAAGCAAAGCGATTGATCCAAGCGAAACGTAGCCATACTGTCTGTACAAATTCCTTCATCTTAGCTACAGTAAGCTACTTGACTTCTTAAGCTTAGGCCTTGGGCATGATGGCTATATTGGCTCATGAGAGATAGTGCTCCATGAGTGCATCATGATTCATGACAGCCAGGAATCAAAAAAGCTTCTGGCTGATGCGGCCCATTGAAAACTTGGTCAGTCGGCTCAGAGGTGAGGGGCCCATCTCCGTCGTAGACTGTAATTTGGTGTCTTAGTACGAAGTCAGTCAAGTGGTCCACAGCTGTCGTAGTGGGCCCAATTTACATGGTAGCAGACTGGCAATTGTAAGTGCATCTCAGGTTCTGAGATATCAGCCTGCGAACATTGAAGATGCATATGACGCTGCCAAGCTGATGATGATCGGCGTGCCAAAAGGTGCAGGGCTGTAGCGGGCCTAGCGGCAGTGTAGCCTGTAAGTAACAAATTACAAACAATCGCATGGCGGAGAATCCTTCGTGGGTGGCATTGTCTGATCGGATCCTGGGCTTCGAGTCGCTCGTATCCGAAATAAGGTTTGGCTAGCGATTTCAACTTGACAATCTCCAAAAACGTGCTTAAATTTCGGAGGAAGTGATGCGCCGTCATCAATGAACACGATATCAATGACATCGGCGCAGTGCAACTGTGCAAGCCCAGCAGAGATATACATGACAACGATGACATATTCATGTAGGACCAGGCTCAGTGTCTACGACCAGGTATTGCCACTGTTTTGCCTGCTCTATCAGCCTTTCTTTGGCATTGACATGCAGTGATTCTATCCCAATGACATTATTGACATACCTTCTGACATGCGTCCGGCTTGTAGACTAGTGGTTTGCAACCTGGATCTACCAGATCATACATACGTTGGCGCTGTTTTGTTGCAGGAGTGCCTACAATACGTACCCCGGGTAAGATTCTTGATAGTGAGGACTGTTCAATGCAGGCAAGCTGCTGAAAGGAACTATATAGAGCGCCGTAAGGCATGTGCTCGGACATCTGCATGTAGTAGCTTGATGCGCTGACGACGGCAATTGAGATGTTTTTCGCAAGTGACCATCTGAAGCTTCGACCGCGCGTCGTCGATGTTCAGGGAGCAAGCTTTCGGCTTCGAAAGCTGTTGTGCACTGGCTGAAGCATGCGAATCTGCCTCATCTTACGATTCCGCAGCAACCATGTCAGATGCTGAATTGAAGCTGCTTAATGGGGTTGAACTCAAGTTCGCGCTTGCAGACACAGATGCAAAGCTTCAAAAACTTCTCTCTATCTACCTCTGTCCCGTATTACTAAAGCTTGACAGTAACCATGTGGACGTGCGCTCCAAAGTCCATCAAATCATCGCAATGCTTGACGGTCGCCTACGCGAGTCTCAGAATATTTCACTGCCGTTTGATGCTCTTCTTGCGCAATACAAGAACAACGCCTTGAGCAGTTCATTGAAGGGCGTCACTTTGGCCCTGCTCAAGACGGCTCAGGAGCGCTCAGAAGTCAATAGTAGCACCTTGAATCAGCTGTTTGATGGTATACACTCTGCAGACCAAGATCAGCAGCAAGTCCTCTTTCAGCTGATACTCAGAATCCTGAGAGATATTCGCGTCCCATCTTCGCCAACCGAAGTCAAGGCCTTCGTCGGTGAACATGCCATAACTGATGTGAATGATCAGATATGCGCATCGAAAGTATTCTGCAAGCTGATGTTGCTGCATCTAGGTGCTTTTGCCACACGCCGAGCAGCTCAACCTGACGCAGCCAGACCGCTATCCCTTCCAAGCGCACCAGCTGAAACTGGACTTCGAGTCAGGGCAGCCTTGACAGCCTTAGGTTCCGCTGATGGCACTGCGTCTCCTTTGCAAGGTATCAGTCAAAGCGACGCCGATTTCCTCGCACCGCAAGGTGCCAAAACATTCACCGTCGCGACACTGAATCAAACAAAACTCGGCGTTCTTCAGTTCTTATCGGTCGATGTCATGCCTGCTCGACTGCGCTTTCCTGTTGCTTTGCTTGGCTCCTTCGACCTCGATCCCAAAATACAACAGCTTGCAACAGACATCATTCGAAGGAAATGCGACGTAGATTGGGAGGATGCAGCGCTGGTGGATTCCATCTACGACATGCTTTCATGGGGCCAGTCTCGATCTGGACAAGATGAGATAATGACGGATACTGATCTATGCCAAATAAAAAGACCTCTCAGCACGCCCATTCACATCAAGTTGCTTCAATTGTTGTCCAAGAGTAAAGTGGCAGTAGCATCATCGGATCAGGCGCTTGCTGTCATGCTTGACGGGTTTCAGGCGAAGCAAGCAAAGCTAACACAAGCCACAGTAGGCTTTGTGCATTGGTTCGCTCGAACGGCAGAGCTTGATGGCTTGCAACAGCTCACACGGCCGATTCTGATACATCTGACAAACCACTTGAATACAACAGAGGAATCTGAGAGCTCTCGGGGTTTTGCGTACATTGCAGTCGGGTTGCTAGCAAGCAGGGATGTACAATTCACACAGCAAAATCCTGACCTTATTGGCCACCTGTTTGCAAGTCTAGGTCGAGCAAAGCCCGATGTCAGGCTAGCGATCGAAGAAGCCTTGTCTAGTTGCATCAACACCTTTCGCTTTGCTTCTTCAGATGCCCTGTACGAGCTGAGGAAGATTTTGCTCGATGTGGTCGTCAATGCACCGCCTCACACACATGCTACCGCTGTGCGATTTGCACTCAACTCGTTCTCCTTCAGTGACGTTGGCGCACGCTTTATATGCTTGCTTGCGGCACGTAGTGGTTCCAAACCGGAAATTCAGCAGGAAGCAAGAAGAGGCCTTGATCCGCACCAATTTCGAATCTTCAACCGCATGAACGATTTGAGTCTCTTACCATCAAAAGAGCAGCAGGAAGCCGATCAGCACCGATACGATATGCCAAAATTTGCAGACCTTGTCACTTGGCCTGTTCAAAATCTCGTACATGGGGAAATCCTCGACCTGTCGACCCTAGAACATCTGAGCGAAGACGTCGCAGAGTCTTACATTTCCTTCACTCGACGTGTACTCGTTTTTGAATTGCTACAAAAAGAACAGGCACTTGCGATCGACGAGAATTGGGCGACCAAGATTGACAATGCAATCGAAAACGACGTCGAGGCTAGGTCTATCATCAGCAGTGCTCTAAAATGCTGCGATTCTGACATGTCTGCAAGTCTGGCAAGATTTGAAAAGCTTGTCGTGCACTTCTGTCTCCAGGGAAGCAAAGCAGCCGTGTCTTCTGCACTTGAGCTGCTCGTGTTGGGGTCAAATATCAAGGAAGCTCTCGGCCAAGAACTTGTTGCCATTCGAGATCTTTCTTTGGGTGCGGCATCTGAGCTGCAATCACAATACTGCAAGATGCGAGCACTAATCAGCGTCGAACTTGGCGATACGGAAATTCTAACAGAGATCACTCGAGCACTCGAGATCTTACAGAATCCATCAGAATCTTTCAGCAAACGGTACGGGACGTTAATGTTTCTGCCATTTTTCAATCTCCGCTTGAACCTGGCAGGGAAAAGTCTTGTCAGTACTGAGATGGTCTCACAGATCCAAGATTCGATGATTAGTGGCTTGGACGAGCGTGACAGTCGACTGTGCGAAGCATCGCTTGATGGGCTTGCCCAGTCAGAATCACTTGGTCTTCCGGCCAAGGTTGACTTGACAATTTTGCAGAAGCTTATCGGCAAATCGAGTGATCCCCGTATCAAAGAAGCCGCTGTCGTAGCGCTTGGCTTCATCTCCCTTGGTTTCAAGGAGTCTGACAAAGAACTCAAGGACCTTATCAAGTTTCTCCTCGCTCAGCAAGACTCGAATGCAATCGACATGTACATTGCAACGGGAGAAGCGCTTGCTATTGCATTTGGCGGATTTGACACGTCGATTGTACGCATCAAGCTAGCTCTACATCCAGAGGCCACGGTTCCGAGTATCGAACGAGACGCTCTTTTCGCCGAAGCGCTGGACGAGATTCTATCTGTTCATATTCGCTCACCCAAGAAGCTTTGTCGCAAGGCAGCCTGTCTTTGGCTGTTGACACTCGTTCAAGTGCTCAAGCACAGCTCTGTGATCGAAGCTCGACTCAAGCCAATCCACAAGGCCTTCATGTCTCTTATGGCTGATCAAGATGAATTTGTTACGGAGTCCGCCAGCCAAGGCATCCAGCTCGTCTACAAGCAGAGCGATCAGAGCACAAAGGATGAGCTTGTCTCTAGCCTCATGGGCACCTTCGCAAGTGATAGTGCTGCAAAGGCCGCGGCCGGAAATATTGGCATGTCCTCAGAAAGCGAGCTGTTTGCTCCTGGAACACTCTCGGTTGGTGACAATAACAATGTCTCTACATACAAAGACATCTGCGATCTTGCCGTCGATATGGGCAATAACGAGCTTGGTACGTGTCTTCTGCTGCTACGACTGAACTAACAAAAGTCTACCAATTCATGTCATTGGCATCATCTGCATCCATTTGGTCGACAAGACGAGGCTCGGCATTGGGTCTTAGCTCAATCTTAGCTAGCTCTGGTGGCACCAGCATTCTTGCCAACAACCCGGCGCTGCTCAAGCGACTCGTTCCTCGTCTTTATCGCTACAAGCACGATCCATCAAAGACGGTGGCCAAGACCATGAATGACATCTTTGCTCAGATTTGCCCCGATGAGAAAGTAGCGCTGCAGGAGCAGTTCGATGAAATCATGCGTGAATTATTGAAGGGTTTGACAGACAGAGCTTGGCGAACAAGAGAGGCAAGCTGCAATGCTTTGGTCGGGCTGCTCCTGGGACGCAATATGAATGACCTCGAGCAGTACACTGAACAACTTTGGCAGACATCGTTTAGGGTTCTTGACGACGTAAAAGAGAGTGTCCGAGTGGCAGCTCTGGGGCTTTGCAAAAGCCTTACCAAGCTTGTCCTGAAAGGAGTATCTGGCGATGGTTCATCTGGCAAGACCATGCTGGACGCTGCTTTGCCAATCTTCTTGCGAAATTTGAAGAGTCCTTCATTGGAAGTGAGTTCGTTTTCCCTCGAGACGCTTTTGAAACTCGTCAAGGCATCTGGTCGCGCTATTCAGCCCTACTTGGCCACGCTTGTCGAGGAGTTCATGCTTCTCACCACCAATATGGAGCCTGAAATGCTCAATTACTTGTCTTTCCACGCAGCCAAGTACAATGTCACGCAAAGCCAACTTGATGAAGCCAGACTGGCTTCTATGCGCTCAAACCCAATAATGTCAGCATTGGAGGACTGCGTCGATCAGCTTTCCGAGGAGTCTGCTCCCGAGACGATATCTCGTCTATGCAGTATCATTCGACAAACAAATGGATTGCCCACCAAAGCAGCGTGTGCTCGCTTCATCATCTCGTCATGCTCGAGGAAACCGCATTTGATGAAGCGCGAGGCAGATGCCCTTATTCAAGCACTTTCCGGAAGTCTCAATGATGCCAGCGAGACTACACGAACTGCATACGCAGCTAGTGTCGGCTATCTTGCCCGTTTATGTGATCCGAATAAGTTACTCAAGCTCGTTACATTCTTGAGCAAATCCTTCTTCAAGGCCTCCGAGCAAGATCTGACTGATGCGTTGCCACTTGTTCTCTCGGCTGTATCGCAGAATGCTCTGGATAGATTCCAGTCGCTTGCCACAAGCCTGGTGCCGATCGTCTTTCTCGGCCTCCATGAGCAAGATGAACGCATCAAGGGTCTATTCAATTCAAGTTGGGAGCGCTGCACGACTTCGAAAGCTGCTGCCGTGCGCCTCTATCTCCCAGAAATATTGGTGCTCTGTGAGACACATTTGGTTTCGCCAGTCTGGCGTGTCAAGCAACTTGCAGCAAGGACTTTGGCTGTTGCGGCGAATGACGCCAATCTTGCCGATGTCGACTTTGAGCGCATTTTTACGCTTGTTTTGCAAGCGCTCACTGGTCGCTCATGGAACGGAAAAGGACAAGTCTTACAGGCTCTTGTTGCTCTTACGAAAGGTCGTGCAGAAACCTTGTCTAACGAGAAGCTTGAACTGACGAACGCTGCACTCCTCAAGGAGTTTCGTCGAACGAGCGCAGATTACAAGCGACACGCTCTGTCAACGATGGCAACGTACTTGAAGGCAATGCCTCGTGCCAACATCTTTGATGAGGTTGCAGCAACGGTTGTGCCATTCTTGATGCAGACATCCGGTAAAGATGCTGAAGGCGACGATGAGATGGTTGATTTGGATGATGTCAATGAGAAGGATAAACGACCATTGCGACTAGTGGTGGTTCAATCTTGTATCGCGTGTCTACTCGGTGCTGTCCGACCTGGTACTGCTTCGCAAGTGGAGCAGCTTGAGGTATGTGCCTCAGTACTGGAACATGTCTTCCAACAAAATGACCCCTGGAACGTCACCCTCCAGATCCTAGAGTCCGTCACCGACCTCTACAAGAGGATACGAGGTCAGTCAACAATCCAGCTGGAGGAGGTCGGCGTTCGTCTCTGGAACATTGTTGCTGAGGTGGCTGTGGACCAATCTTACATGACGTTGAGGGAGAATGCAGTCAAGTGTGCTGGTGCCATGTTGTCCACTGCAAGCAATGAGCGAAATGATGGACTGAGGTCGCGTATACTTGCGCAGGCGGCGAAGCTCAAAGCAGAAGAGACCAATCCAGCAATCCAAACTGCCTGGGCTACATTGCAAAGCAAATGAATAGCAGGAACGCGTATCCATTAAAGGTAAAGACCTACAAGCAATGCAATTAACCGTTTATATTTTAAGCCTAATGAAACACTATCATTAAAGAGGTCGCCAGGCCTCATTATTGCAAAAACGGAAGCTGAATCTGGAATCGCTCAAGCCAACCGACAGTTTCCTGAGCAGCTGCCGGGACGACAGCAGAGGCCAACTCGACGGCCTTTGCAGCCACCAAGCCTGCCATGCGTTGAATAGGTTCACTGAACGACGCTGTCTCTGCAGCTTGACAAGCAAATGACCGACTCGTAGTGTGGAATCCCTGAACTGCCTTGAAGTGATACCAAATTCCACCGAAAACCATGAGATGCCAGAGATTGTGCGAATTGAGGAAGAGATCAAATGTTCCAGGTCGCCATTTCTCTGGAAAGCGGGAAGCGTAGACTGCTACACCAGTCGTATAGCAGAGAAGAGATTTGATGACTGGAGCGAAAAAGTAAAGTGTCCGACTTGCGGACTGTGACAAGACAATATGTGTGATGGGCACGATGCCTGAAAAGGCAATACCGAGGAAGAAGCAAATCTTGAAGCCGCGATTCTCCACCTTGTCAAAGAACTCGAACCACGGAATGATAGTACCAAGTACGCCAAGGGCGCTTGTGAAGCCGACGTAAAAGAGCTGTTTCCAGGGGTCGCAATAGAAGCCATGATATTCCATCGTCACGATAGAGGCAGCAATAAGGACAGAGATGCCAACATAGTCCATGCATGCAAGCTTCTTCATAGCCTTGAGGTTCGCAATGTGTGCGAAGGTGTGCCACAGAGCTGAAGCACCGAGGCATTTCAACGCTGCTGCTAGAAAGACGAAAAAGATGAGACGGTCGTAAAAAGTCATTTCGGAGAAAGCTGGAGAGCGTGGATAGGCCCAAAGTCCGACACCACAGAGGAACATGAATCCAGCAAGATGTGTCCAGATGTTGCCTGTTTCGTTGTGAATTTGGAAGGCCGAGCAGGCACATTGAACAGGAGACGCATAAAATCGATATCCGCCCTTGATGTAGTCATTGTTGCGCCACTCAAACGGCAGTTCTGAGTAGCTCAAAAGCCGCGTAGAAGCTGTCGCAACAGCTTGCTTGATGGCTACAACTCGCGCCGCTGCTTCTTGCGAGCCTCGGCTGATCTCCTCCTGCAAATGCGAAATCTTTTCCAACACAGACTGCCTTCCTTCGTGGAAACGAGCGTAATACGAATGTTCAATCTCATGTAGAGCATGCTCCAGGAACTTTCGTGCACCATGAATGCGTTCAGGTAAGGCTGATGCTTCGGCCTCTTCCGCTGAGCCTGATGCATCATCTGGACTTGTTGAGAGAACGGCCGCACACTTGCTCTCCAATAACTTGATGACTACCAAAGCACGTCCCTTGGCTTCACCACCAACACGACAAGCCGAATCTTTAAAGATGGTTCGCAAAGTGTCATATGCAGCGGCGAGCTTGCCGTCTGCAAGAGAAAAGTCGGACAAATCCAGCTGCGAAAGCTTACGCTCTACTCTATCCAGTACCAGGCCTAGTTTGAGCAGGGCAACAGACTCTTCAATAGCATCTTTGTCCGTGTTTCGCCGGCCATTGAAGGTGCGACGACGTAAAGGGAGTGGCAGGGAAGGCCGTTCTGTTCTGTTGCGCAATTGACTCGCTGTGGTTCTTGCGGATGTTTGAACGCTTTCTGACTCGGTTGATACCGCCGAGCCTGACGTAGAGGGTCTGCTGTCGCTCAGAGCAGTAGGAATGTCAAGAGAGGCGATCGTTGACGACGTCATCGAGGATACTTGGCCTGCAGAGGCTTCCTGATGCTTGCAAAGAGACTCGCGCCTTGTTCAATACGACAGAGGATAGTAGCCGAAGCTTCGAGGCTTGTATATGCTCCGGATAGGATGCGCCTTGATACCGGGTGGGTTGTTTCAACTTGTTTGGTAGAGTTGTGTGTTTTTCTCCTCCTTTCGCTTTCGAGATTGGAATTTAAGGAACATCACGGCTCAGCTGCAGACCAAGTAACTACACAAGCTACATCCAGCTTGAGATCTATACCAAGCGCAATCAAAGACTCCTGCTTGGCAAAAAGCTGCACCCGATCAGGACTTGTCCTTGCTCAAGATAAATGTCTGACCCTCGCCTTGAATGGGCGACGGGCGGTCTTGCTTTCCAGCAGAGACATCCATTGCCACGACACACGCAACACGTCTCTTTAGACAAGCAAGATATAATCATGAAGAACGAAAGCAAACTGACAAAGCCATACGCTACTTGAAATACGATTCATTTCATCGTCTCTATCTCTTTGCATGATGTAGCTACCCTTATTCACGTGGAGGAATTCATTTGTCGTCCTTCTCACTGCGAGACTGCATCGAGTTTTCCCTCGTCATTGCGTGTCCCGTGCTTGGTTTGGTCGATGCAAATGCAGATGTTGCTTGCTTATCACCCGACAAGGCAGCCAGTGCTGACAAAACACCAAACGTCGATTGCACATATGTCTTTGCATCGGTATTGCGTGATCCAACCGTCACCGTCAATGCCGTCAATTGAGACTGTGCAGCCGATGTTGTCGACGACTGTGCGCGGTCTTGCTCTTTATCCAAGGCAAGTCCATTAGCCCACGCAAAAATCTCCTCATCTGCGCGATCATTCCCAAAGACGACGAGAAACCCAACTGCTCGTCCGTCCACGCTAGCAAGGACTCGCTGAGCAGCCGAAGCTTTTGTAATGGCAACCGGTTCCACGACCAAGGCACCTTCCATTGGAATAGCATGAGCGCCCTGAGGTGCACAGATATCGGAAATGTGATTGCAGCATTCTGCTGCTTGTCGTTGAGCCGATACGGGATCTTCTGCTTGGGCGTAGTGAAACACCATGCGTGAATTCTGCTCCTCAATCACACTACCGGGTGTACGTTCCCTGTAGTATGTCAAGATCTCGCGAACATTGGGTTTCCAGGATAAATCAGAGGAACTTGTCAAATTCTCCCAATTGCCTTCCTCATGTGTTCGAAGGTACCCGCCATTCTCGGCAATGAGACCAAGTCGGTGGACTCGTCGGAATGTACGTTCCAACTCAGAGGGTGTGCGCTCGCTTGTGACATAAACGAGGTTTCGCTCATCTGCACATAGCTTACTGAGAACTTCGACAATTTTATTGGTGGAGGCCATGATTTGCTTATGAGAGCCCCAGGGGAGCAACGTCCCCTCATAATCGATGAAGAAGAGACGCGATGCTGCTTGATCGAATTGGTCAAGAAAGGCGTCTGGGTTGAATTTGGGTAAATCCACTGTCCTGCGTCGCTGCTGCAAGACAAAGTCGCTTTGAATACGCGAGATGAAGGTGGTTGCCCAGAGCGATGCGTCATCCTCAAGAATGATCTTGTTGAGCTTCTCCCAGCGCTGATTCTTCTCTTCTTGAGACATAGTCAATGCTTGTAGAATGGCATTGGCCGTCTGCTTGTAATCAAATGGATTGATCATGAGTGAATCCTTGTCGAGCACCGTTGCTGACCCAACAAATTCACTCAGAATCAAAGGGTTCTTGAGTTTCCGTTGAGAATAGATGTACTCGTGGCAAGTCAGATTCATTCCCTCTCGCAGAGACGTGACCATAAAGCAATCACAGATTGACAAGATGCCCAAGAACTCGTTGTAATCGATATCGTGCTCGACCAGGTGCACGGGAATGTGACCAGAGATGATGTCTGTGAAGCGCCCATTGATGCGATTGACAATATCCGTGATTTGTTGCTTCAATTCAGGCTCTGTCTTTGAGTCTTGACCGTATTGCAGCATGATGACACGATCTCGCCAACTTGGATTGTTGGAGAGGAAGCGTTCATAAGCAAGCAGCTTCTGCTTGACGCCCTTGACAGAGTCCAACTTGTCACGACCAAAGATAATCTTTTTGCCGCCTTGTCGTTCGCGCACCGTTCGACCATACAAGCTCACCTCTGGTGCTTTCATGCAACGTTCAAGTTGTGCTGGATCCACACCAATGGGCATTGCCACGATACTGACAAAGGAGTGCTCAAGTTGAATGCCTTGTTCCAAAGCTTCAATGTAGAGCAAGCGAGAACACGTCTGCTTGAAGTGGTCACAATGCGATTCAGTTTGGAATCCAATCAAATTAGCGCCCAGCATTCCTTCAAGAATCTCCATACGCATTGCAAGACACCTGAAGATTTCAGAACTTGGAAAGGTGATGTGGAGGAAGAGGCCAATCATGGCTTGTGGGTGTCGTTTTCGAATCATCCCAGGAACGAGGAGGAGGTGGTAGTCATTGACCATGACAACATCACCACGCTTATACTTGCTGCATACGAGATCGGCGAATGCTTGGTTCACAGCAACATACTCCTTCCAAGATTTCTCCTCGTACACTTTTGCGCGTGGCTGATCGGGAATCTGGTAGTGGAAGAGAGGCCACAGGATGCGTTTACAGTAGTGCGAGTAGCACGCTGAGAATTCACCATCACTGACTGTGACAATGAGGGAATCCAAGTTCACTTCAAAGTCGTTCTTGATGCGCGACATGGTTGACTTGTCAATCGCATCTGTTGCGAAACCACATGAACCCACCCACCTGACTTTCCCAATGGAGCCAGTCTGTGAAGCGGCTGCAATAGCATGTCGTAGACCGCCGTTACCCTTGAGCTGGTCAAAAATCTCATAATGCGCATTAGCATATCGCGGGTCCGTTGTGAGTGAGCGACGACGATCAGCCATTCGTAGCAAATTGTGGGAGCCTTGTTTAGGAGCTGGTTGATCTTCCATGACACAAACTTCTGCAGGCCTCGTCTTACTGGCTTGTCGTGGGAATGCTGGTCGTGTTGGCACGATCGCTGCAGGCGGGGGTGACGAAGCGCGTGATTTGGGGACTTGAAGGACACGTTTACGTACGTTGCCTGGGATACTAGTCGTTGCCAGCCCTGAAGACTGTCCCTCCCGCTGAGCAATCTGTAGGCGTGCATGGAGGGAGCTCATGCCTGATTGATGTTGGCCGCTTGACATGTCTTCGCTTGATGCATCTACCGTAAATACAGGTGTCCCGCCATTTGACTTTGGCGGTGTCGTTGGACTTGTAGGAAGTTGTGAGGGCGTGTTGAGGGTTGAATTGGGTAATGAGGAAGCAAAGGACTGCATGAGGTTTGGTACTGGAGCCAAACTTGCAGTCGGTGCTTGTGCATCTTTTTTGCCGGTCGCCGCAGAGGGACGACCTGTGTTCTGCCGCCGTTGTGCAGAGTCATCGCCTGATGGATGTCCGATTTTTGGGGACGCAGCAATGGAGTCTGTCTCTTCCACGACGAACTTGAGTGTCTTTGGGAGGAATAGGGCACAGACAAAGGTAGTCATGATGGAGGAAGTAGCTTGAGTGGCTCACGAATGTCCCCTCCTGTCTGCTGCTGGTACTACAGTGTCTAGCAGGCCATGACCTTCAATGTGGTTTGGTCGCGGTTGTCGGTGTTCCCTGGAAGTCGCGTCCAAGTCCAAGAGAGATGACGACGCAGCAGCATCCAGCGCAGTACGAGGTGGGCCCGGGGATCGAGAGAAGCAGAGAAAGGGCGGAGGCAGTAGCTAGAGACCAGGCCCAATATATCCCATAGCTGCCATGTCTCCATGCATGCGAGAGGCTCCTCTACACGGCGACTTCTTCGCTGCCTTCTTCTGATCCCCGGTGGCTCCACACTTCACGCCGCTACCCACGACGTACACCAGGTAGCCACACACGAGATAGAAGCAAGAGAGAGCCATGCTTGCGGCCTGCTTCCGGCAAACAGCCTCTCGATCACATAGAGCACAGGCGACACAACTATGTCGAGGTCTGATTGCTCAACGGCGCCTAGAAAGCACACACAAGCCAGCCAAGGAGCACTCCATCTCTCTCAGTGCCCGTAAACTCAATATCCCCTGGCAAGACGGCAAGACATCCAGCTTCCATCACGTACATCTGGTCAATGAACATGGGCATGGCTGACAAAGCTAGATATGGCTTCGTGATCATTGTCGCAGCAAGTCCTGCTTTCACCCAGTCACACACCAACGTCTTCTCGACACCTCCCTCCTTCCCCGCGACATTGCACCGACAAACGTCGAACAAGGCGAGGAAGGACTCACGCTGACCTGGCCAGATGCGCATCAAAGCTATTTCAGCTACGACTGGCTACATCGCCACTCCTACAGTCCCAAGTTTCCACGACCCGATGCACTCGAGGCACCGCAGCACTTTTGGGGCAGTGAGATTAAGGAGTCCCTGCCGACCATTGCATACGACGATATCATGGCTTCCGATGAAGGCGTTGGTCGCTGGCTGACTCAGATCCATACATACGGGTTCAGTCTCGTGGATGGCACTCCCATCGACCCAGCGGCGACACAAGCACTCCTCGAACGCATCGCTTTCATTAGACAGACGCATTACGGTGGCTTCTACGATTTCACCGCTGACTTGGCACACGGTGATCTCGCCTACACGAATGTCGCCCTGCCACCGCATAATGACACCACTTACTTTTCTGATCCCGCTGGATTGCAAATGTTTCACTTGTTGGCCTTTGATGGAACGGGCGGTGAGTCGTTGCTAGTTGATGGGTTTAAAGCTGCAAAACAACTAAGGCAAGACCATCCAAAAGCATACAGCACACTGTCGAGGGTTCGTGTGCCGACCCATTCTGCAGGAGATGTGGATAAATGCATTACACCCAGTATTGGTGGCGGTGCTTTTCCCATCCTCAATCATGATCCAGCGACCGGTTTGTTGTCGCAGGTTCGCTACAACAATGAAGATCGCAGTACCATGACGAGCTTCACAGATGATCGCGAAGTGGAGGATTTCTATGAGGCGTTGCAAGTATGGCATACACTACTGGTGAGTCCAGCGATGATGCTGCAGTTCCCAATGAAACCGGCACAAGCCCTCATCTTTGACAATTGGCGCGTTTTGCATGGTCGCACGCAGTTTGACGCGACAAAGAGACGGATTTGTGGTGGGTACATCAGTATGGATGATTACCAAAGTCGACGCAAGCTCACGACGCGAGGTAGGGATGTCGTCATGTTTGATCTATAAAGCCACAATCTATATCTATGCCAACAAGGAAAGAGATGCTTGCAGATGCATCTACTCTGAAGCAACGGACTTGAGCACCATTGGCTTCTGGTCCTCTGCAAAAGGCACGCCCAACTCGAGAAGCTTGCAAAAGACCTTGCTAAAGTCATTGTAAAACAAGTCTTGGTCCTTGGCGTACTTCTCCACAACCTGCTTGAACTTTTTGTCCTTGATGAGTGCCATATCTGTGGGAAGCATCATGAGGGATTTGGTTGTGACATCTTCAAATTGCTTAGGTCCATTCCACTTCTTGTACGACCACTTCTCCTCCATCAACAGCTTGTAGTAGTCATTTGTCAATGCAGTGGGCGAAAACGTCCAAGGTCCCGTGAAACCAGAGCGATCATCGTGGCAACGTCCTAAAGCATGTGCACCACTCAAAGCAACAATTTCCTCATCATTGAAACCCATGCGATAGAAGATATTGCGGAGATGTCCTTGATCGAGGCTAGCATCTGGCAAACGTCCATCCGGTGTACAAAAGGCCACATCGCGATCCTGCCGTCCAGGTCGCCAAGGTACTTTACACTGACCCAATGACATTTCTTGAATGGCAGCAACACCCGCAAGCGTCCATAAGTCAGAGAAGGAAATCCAAGGGTGCTTGGCGTGTACTTTTTCAAGGACTGTACGGGCAGTGTGAAGACCTGCATTGGCGCCATGATCTGATTCAGGTGCCCAACGCATCGTTGCACCGTTACTGCCACCGGTGTTGGTGTCCTTGTCGTAGGTACCTGATGCATGCCAAGCTAGACGAACAAGGACAGGACCGTATGAACCATCGTCATACTCATCTGCATCCAAGACATCCACAATGTCATTGTAGACAATTTGGTAGTCATGCGGGCTTGTGGCTGCTTTGATGGAATCCTTGATATCGAGTTGTTCACCGGCAGAGTTGGTTTGAGAGTAAAGGTAGTATCCACCTGCTCCACCAGCTGCTAGCAAACCAATAATCAAAGGCATCTTGCCGCTACTGCTGCTGCTGCTGCTGCTATTGCCTGCTTGAGTGGCATTGAAACGCTGTGCTGCACGCTGAGGGCGCGCAAGGGTTGCTTGCCGCTTGAATGCGTATCTGAATGCGTATGCCGACTGCTTGAACATGTCTGCGTGCTCCCAGTGGTTTGAGTAGATGAGGGAGAGGGAGACGGTGAAGGTGAGGTCGCTGCTCGTTGCATGTGCTCGTTCTAGAAGTCTTAGGTCAGCCCACGCCGGCATACACGGACATCGGGATCTGGGCAGAATATCTGGAGATTTGATTGGCAGGCAGCACAGGAAGAGAAAGGCCTCGATACATTGCTACGTCCTCCTTACAGTGCATCTCTTCGTGACTCGTTTCAACTGCCACTAGACGTGACTGCTGATTCCCAGCCAATCAGAATGCAGAGAAAACGAATTCTCCGGTCAGATGGGACGCAACTCTCGAGCTAGACCTTGACCTGAGGCTTGAAGTCTGCTGGCTACTGCTCAGTAACTGCTGGCACGGATGCAATGACATGCTGCGAACTTATAAGTGAGTGCTCGATAGTTTTGAGACTACGCACCAAGACCAGTCCTGCGCGATCCACTCTGTTTCGCCTGCATACCGCTCTTGAACTGCTTTTCCAACTCAGCTTCTGCTTTGCGTGCCTTCTTCACAGCCTTGTCTGGCTTGTTGTCGGTAGCAGCTCCCAAAGACTCAGTGGTAGCCTCACCAGCAGCCTTACCACCGCCCATCAGCTTCATGAATTTGGCAGACTTCTCGCCGAGCGACGACGCTGCACCATCAGCCCAACTTCCAGCAGCGCCAGTACTGCTTGATCGTGTTCGCTTGGCAACGACATCAGTCTTTTCCCTCAGCAAACGCTTGCGTTCTCGCTCAGCTTCAATTTTGGCAATCTGATAATCGTCAGCATTGTTGATGGCCAAAACTGAAGAAGAAGGCTTTCATACTTTTTGTTTTGCTTGAAAGGCCTTTTTAGAGGCCTTTCTGATAGCTTTCGCTGCATGTCTTCTTGCCCTAGCCTCTGCTTTTGTTTCACCACGGGTGTTGAGCCTTGGCTGCCGAGCTGGACCCTTTTTTGTGGTCGCATCCTCTTCACTCGAAGATGACGAAGAAGCGTTACTTCCTTCCTCTGCCTTCTTGACCTCCTTGGCAGCAAGTTTGGCTTGCTTCTTGGCGGCCTTCTCCGCTGCCTTTTCCTCCTTTTTCGCCTCCTTCTCCGCCTGCCGTCTTGCTTTACGGTTCTCCACTGACTCACCGTCTTCTTTGAGAGCAGGAGTCGGTTCGGTGGGGGCTGCAGTACTTCCTTGGCCTGCCTTCTTTGCAGCCTTGCGAGCCAATTTGGCAGCCTTTCTTGCTGCCTTGTCAACCGTCTTGTCTTTCGATTCCTCTGTCTCTGCAGGTTGACTCGTAGCGTCTGTAGCTTGCTCAGCGGGAGCTGCTGCCTCTTCAGTAGCCTTCTTCTCTCGCTTCATCTGCTCCTTCTTCATAGCAACAGGACCTTTCAGCTTCTTAATTTCATCCAACGTCCGCTGCTTCTTATTGCCCTGATGAGGCTCTTCGCCCGTTTCGCCAAAAGATCGCTTTTGACCACGCAAGTCAGGCGCACGATGCGCTTGTCTGTTGTTGCGACTATTCAAGACCGCTGCACGACCCCGAAAGGGATCATTCGATCTCGCCAGCCGGGAAGGATGAATCCCGCCCAATTCTCCCTCCACTGGAGTCGTCATACCGGATGCGGTGGCAGAACCAGCAGAGTCTTGAAGTTGTAGAGCGGCTTTCACAGCCATTTGCTCAATGAAGGCTGTGCGATCTGCTTTTGCTTGGATATCTTCCGCTGTAGGAGGTGCTGCTCCCTTCTTGGCTGGTTTGCCACTTGGCTTTTTGCGATGAAACTGGCCCATTTCTTGGTGATATGTAGAGTAGCTGTCGAGATCTATTTTATTGTGCTTCTCTCGTTTTTTCTGGCCATTTCTCTCACGCCAGAACTGGACGTCATGAACACGACACGGACACGCCCATTGAACCAAGTTGCAGCAGCAGCACAGGCAAGTATGTCTGTCAGAGAAATCACCACGTCCAACGACTTTGCATCCCTCAAAAACAACAGCGCACTTCTTGTTGTTGATTTCTTTGCGACCTGGTGCGGGCCATGTAAGGTTATTGCACCGCGATTCGCTCAACTTGCTGCACGACCGGAAAACAAGGGCGCTGTATTCATTAAAGTGGATGTGGATAAAATACGGGATGTTGCACAGTCATGTGGTGTGACAGCGATGCCTACGTTTCAATGCTTTCACAAGGGTAAGAAGGTGGATGAATTGAAGGGTGCGGATCCATCACGTTTGGACGCCATGATTAAGAAGCAAGTGGCCAGATATGGTGCTACAGAGGGAGCATCTGGTGATGCGAGTGGGTCTGGTAGTGGTTCAGGCAGTACGGGTTCGTTGAATGGCAATATCGACGTCAAGCAGCTTGAAATGAGCAATGCCACAGAAAGCAGTGCTGTGCGCGCCTTGTTTGACCCAAACAGCAAGACGGTTGTGACGTCTGACAGTGATGAGCAACTCATGCTCTACATTCCCTTTCAGGAGTCATGCAAAGTACACAGTCTTGTGGTGCGTGTGAATCCTGAGAAACGGCAACATGCACCGGGCACAGTGAAGCTGTTTGTCAATCAGCCCAACATCTTGTCCTTTGACGATGCAGGTTCTTTGCCTGCAACACAGGAGATTACAGATGTGCAGTATAATGAGAAGGGAGAGGCAACCATTGCTCTGCGCTATGTCAAGTTCCAGAAGTGCATCTCGCTGGTGGTCTTTATTGAGGCGAATTGCGGCGAGGAGGAGGCGACGATGCTGCGCAGTATTGAGGTGCTGGGTGAGGTGGGTGCCAATAATGCGAGTGGGCCGATCAAGAAGGTGGAGGATGCTTGAGCTGTAGCTGCTGTAGAAAGAAGTCATTGATCACTGGCTATTTGTGACTGCCTCTCATTTTCGCGTCTTTTTCAAAACAAAAACAAAAACTGGCAACAACAAACCACACTGCTGCTACTGCTATTGCTACTGCTGCTGCTGCTGCTACTGCTATTGCTACTGCTGCAGCTGCAGGGCCATAGAAAGCCACCCCCCTACCCGCCATGGGTCTCTTTGGCGTCTCCACTCCCGCACGGAGCGACAAAACAGCCTCGACAGTGGAACAAACACAAAACTCCATCAACATGACCTTCGACCACGTCGAATCCTTCGTCGAACCTGCAAAGCCCAAACAATCCGGAAGGCCTGTGCTGGTTCCTCGCAGTGCCAATCGCAGAGCTGGCGAGTTTACACCTATTTTGCGATCCAGTAAGAAAGTGAGGAGGCCATTGCCCTTCTCTGTCAAGCGCGGCCTAGATGATGCCAGTGGGTCTGCCGCTGCTGCTACACCTGGTCGAAACGGTACATTCAATCAAAGCGACGTGAGTGCTTTTACCTCTGGCTTATCACCTGTACCCCGTGGCAAGGATGGTAGTGTTTTTGGTGGTACAGAATATACAGCGCGTACCCGCCAGACGCGTTCACAAGGCCGTTTCGCGTCTCCCTCAGCGCGTTCAGAGATGCTGGAAGGCGGTGGGGGTATGCGAGAGCAAGAGAAACTCATGGACCAGATGAAGAAGGACAATTGGGAACTTAAACTCAAAGTCTTCTTGTTGGAAAAACAAATGCATCAATCCTCACCGGAACATGTACAACAAGCCCTCAAGGAGAACATCGACTTTAAGATTGAACAGGCGTCGTTTGCGCGAGAACTCAACAAGTATAAACGATTGCTTGCTGAACAAGAGCAAAAAGTCGCTTCCCTAGGCGATCGCGTCGAAGCCAGTGTCAACTGCGCCTTGCCACATATGACGGATGAAGACCGCGATATTTTGGAGGAACGCGAGCGCGAACGCGATGATCTCCTCAATGAAGCTGAAGACCACCAGTACCAGATTCGCGAGTTGGAAGCACAAGTCGAGGGCCTCGCAGAAACCCAAACACAAGTGGCGGAGCTGCAGGAGGAAATTGAGTCACTCAAGGAGAAGCTCGAACAGGCTGATGCTGCTCAAGAAGAAGCTGATCAAGCTGCCCTCAAGCTCGGCGAAGCGGAAGATCAAATGCTTGCGCTGCGTGATGAACTCGCTTCCCTTCAATCAAAGCATGACGACTTGCTCTCCCAGACACGCTCAGCAGACGATGATATTGTCAACTTGCTACGTGACCAAGTCGATGAGAAGGCCAACGTTATTTTGGATTTGACAACTAAATTACGCAGTGCCGAGCGCGAGACGAGTGCGGTGCAAGCACGTCTCGAGAGTGTCTCTTCGCGTGCTGCCGCCTTGGAAGAACGTAATGATTCCCTCGAAGCTGAACATGACGATATGCGCACTGCACATGATACGCTACAAGCCTCGCATGATCAATACGAGATTCAAGCCAATGCGCTGCAACATGAACAAGCACAACTCAAGCAGGCATTGCAAAAAGCACAGGACGGCTTGGAGATGCTACAAGCGGAATTGGCTGAACGGCAAGAAGATATTTTGGAATTGCAAGGTGCTTTGCAGGATCGCTCTATGGAAGTTCGATCATTGGAAGAGCGTGCCGAGGCGCGCGCTGAGCGATCTCGCGTTGGTGGTCAATCCGTTGATGAGGTTGAACGTCTTGAACAGGCATTGCAAGAGGCGAATCAGGAAGGTGAAGCGATGCAACAGGAGCTCGAAGGTCTCTACACTCAGATTGAACAATTCGAAGCAGAAGCTGCCGAGGCAGGTTGGTCACCCATACCGTCTATGAAAATAAGCTAACAGACAGTTGAACGTGAACAGAGCAAGCAACGTGAATTGGATGCATTGCAGCGTCAATACCTGCAATCTCAAAGCAAAGCAGATTCCATTGAGCGCGAAGCAACAGGTCTGCGACTCAAATTGGAGAGTCAGCAAGTTCGTGCCACATCGCTCGAAGCACAAATCAAGCAGCTCGAAACATCTGGCGATGCAGCTGCGAATGATGTGCATGATCGTCTGCGAGAGGCGAATGCCGATTTGCGCGGTCAGCTTGAGGACTTGGAGATGGCGTTGCGCGAGAAGGAAGAGGACTTGGATATTGCACAGGATGAGCTTCTCAAGATGGAGGCATCACTGGAGCGTGCACAAGCTGCTGCCACCTCTACACAATCTGCTGTTGGCTCTGTTGAGACTCAGCTTCAGCAAACCCAGCTACGCGTTGCAGCCGAAGAAGACAAGGCCCTACAGCTTTCCAAAAGTCTGCAACAAACACGCTCACAGCTCGCGGAAGCACAACAGCAATACAACCTGGACTTGCAAGAGGCCCGCCGGCAAGCGACTTCAGAGGAGGAAAAGGCACATGCACTCAATACCTCTTTGCTCAACATTCGCGCCATGCTCGCCGAGACGCAACTCTCACACAAGGGTGAAGTCAATACACTGACACGCTCGCATGCTGCTGAACGGTCAGCTCTTGAAGCCAAGACTCGCGAGCTTGACTCTGCACTCACTGCGCATGTGGCACAAGCTGAACGTGCCCTGCAGCAGCATGAAGAAACAGCGACGGCTACAGCACGAGAACTGGCAGGTGCGCGAAACCAAATCATGCAGCTTGAGTCGACCATTTCGCGTTTGTCGCAGGTGGAAGAGACGACGAGTAGCGATCATGCCAAGTTCAAGGAAGCCTTGCAAGCTGAATCTTCTCGCCATCAGATTCGCGAGCGTGAGTTGCAACAGCAGGTCGATACGCTTGAGCTACAAAAGCTTGATCTCAAGCAAGAATTGGAGACTCGAATTGGAGAACTGCACCGTCTGCAAGATCAAGTTCGCACAGCATCAGCTTCTGAAGATGACATGCGTCGTGAAGTGACAATGCTGCAGCAACAACTCGATGATGCGCAAATGGACCTGCAAACGCATCAAGATCAACTCAAAGACCGCAGCTTTGCCGTGCATGATTCGTCCAGCCGTGTCGCCAAGCTCGAGAGCAAGATTCAGGAACTGTCGGAAACCTTGCAGTCTGCCAAGAAGGCGCATCAAGCGGCTCAGGCTGGAGCAGCTGAGCAAATTGCCGCTGAGAGTGACAAGGCTGCTGCAGCAATAGCCAACCTCCATGCGGCACAATCAAAAATCACTGCCCTTGAACAGGAAAAGAAGCGCTCTGAGCTGAACCTGCATGCAGCTGACACACGCATTATTCACAGCAATACGCGCATCTCCGAGCTACAGGCTGAATGCGAAGCCTTGGAGTTGAGGTTGGAGCAATCGGCTTCTCAGGATGCACAGTCTGAGCAAGCACGGCATGACCAGGACGAATCGGAACAGACACGTCTACGCAAGGAAGTAGCGTCATTGAAGCAACAGATTGAAGAGCTCAAGGTGCATGTAGATGAGGTGGTCGCTGAGCGTGACTTGCTGATGGAGCAGAATGATGAGGCTGCTCTTGCACTCGAACAACATCAAGTGGATGCCGACCATCAGGCTTCCGCCCTTTCTGCTCAATGCAAGGACGTCGAGACACAATTGCACCAGGAGCGCGTCAAGGTCGAGAATCTTACTCAGCAACATCGAGAGGCACTTGACGCTTGTGCTCAGCTTGAATCCGACAAACACAGGACGATGCTCGAGTTGGCAGATGCAAAGGACGCCTTAGTACTCGCGAAGCAAAAAGCTGCTGATGTCACATTCAAGGCTGGCTCTGCAGATGAGCAAGCTTCTAGTATGCAACGCGAGGTCGAGCGCTTGTCACAGCAGACTGAAGAGCTGTCTGCCCAACTGGAGGACGCTAAAGCCCAATCAGACAGGTTGTCGGCCCGTGTCGCAGAGCTTGAGGATCAACTATACTATGCCGACGAAGACCTGAGGCAGGCCGAAGACAAGGAAACTGCACTGCAGGAGGAGCTGGCCTCGCATGACACTGACGCTGATAAGCGTGTTGAACGCGCCGAACAAGAACTTGCCGCATGTCAAGAAGAGCTGGCTCAACAAGACAAGGAGCGTTTGCTTTTGGAGGAAGCGAAGCGTGCTCTCGAGAATGAGGTGGCCGAAAAGCAAGCTGAAGTGGTCAGACTGTCCGTTCCTGAACGCGAGAGCTACGGTCGTCGCAGTCGTGGTCTGGATGAGGCTGCTCGTACGTCAAGCTTACAAGTACAAAGGCTGTCCTCTGAACGCGATAGCCTTGCTCAAGACCTGAGCACCGCGCGTCGTCAGGCGGATGAGTTGAAGCAACAGCTTACACGTCTACAGCAGCAGAACGGTGTCGCCTCAGCTGCGGCTGCATTGCGCACACGTCAGCAAGAACTAGCGCTGGCTGATGAGGTAGCACAAGGCAAGCGCACCATTGGTCACTTGGAGCAAGAACTGTTCCGAAAGCAAAACAAGCTGGACGAGTACAAGGCGTACGCTGCCGACAAGGCGTCTCTCGTTCAAAAGTTGGAGCGCAGGGCTTTGAAGCTCGAGCAGCAACTCTCATCATCAGCATCCAGTCTTTCTTCTGGGTACGAGACAGCTACACATCGGGGCAAGCACATCTCGGCACCTGCGCAAGAGCTTCAGGAACAGAAGCACAAGCACGAGGCTGAGCTCGCAGGACTGCTCAAGATGTTGCGATACCTCAAATCCAAAACTGACAGGCTTTCGTCACACAAGGCTGCTTTGCAATTCGTCAAGCGATACTATGATCTCCAAATCACCAGCTTTGAAGCTTGCAATCAAGCCAATCTTGCCATCATCCGACAAATTGGTATCTACCCGGACATGGACTTTTTGCTCGGCAAGCGCAAGTCCTTCCGAAGCGCCGTGCTCGCAGTCATTGCACTGGGCAGAATGCAAAAGCAGGCGAGTGTGTGGCGTGCGGAACGGGACAGCAAGGATCGCATCGAGCATGTCTTTCAGAAGCGGCGAGCACAGGAGAATGCGATGCGGGCGGGCTCTCGACCTTAGATGGCCATTGTAGATTTGTACATCAATTGCTGTATTGACAATGTTCATCTTTTCTTAATTTGCAAACGATTCATTTGCTATGAGCATCAACACGAGTGCGAGCTGACTTGTACTAGTGGAGAAATCGTCACCTGCAAGAAGATTGCTGAGGTCTACAATCGGTGTCAAGCATTATTAGTCAGATAATATAATCATTGTGTAGCTAGCAAAAGTCAAATTTGGAGAATGGGCCAGGCCGGCTGCGATGAAATTGATGGCATGTTAAGTTGAATCGATCTCGCGAAAGGGGATATGAATACGGGAGAAGGCTACAGCTGCAAGGCGATAAGCACCGATAATAATCAGAAGTGCTTGGTCCATATATCGTTGCTCCGCTATGGAGCCCAAATGTAGACTGCTAGTCCTAGGCTGAACAGCCCGTGTGCAACTCATTGCAGCACTTCTGAGTAACGCAGTCATTGAAAGATTGCTTTGGGTCGCGAAGGAAGCAGTCATTGTAACATTTCAATCGATTGAAATTGAGCGCCCCGCAATTTTTCAAGCAGACTTGCATGTCCCAACCGTTCATTTCCTGTTTTAGACATTTCGTGCGAATGCATTTGGTCTGTGGGACAGTGAAGTTTCGTTCTGCGAGAACAGGCTGCAGCAACGGCAAGCCAAGGGCTGCTGCGGCAGCAAGAACGTAAAGAAAACTGATTCCTGGCATCCTAGCATCTGTGTTAAAATTCACTGAGCTTCGATGGAATTATAGTGGTACCTAAAATTCGGTATCACGACGGTCTGTTTTTTGCTGCCTGAGATGTTGGTCTGGGGTCAGACTTGTGATCCATGGGCGATGGACCTTTTATAATTGCAAAGTCTCCGTGGCCTCCTCTGGACTTTGAGTCTGGACTCGTCATAGAGATCGTGCAGTATGCATACGACGAGCCAAACAACGTGGTGTACTACGGCAGGATCGCAAACACACAAACTTGCAGTGCGGCTTTCAAATTTCCCCCTGCAAATGATAGATCAAGAAATTCCCTTTGCCCGACAAGATACGGTTCCGGCAATGTGTAGTGACACTTCGATGGGTCTAGTATGGCATAAATGGGGACTTCGGTCCCGGTCTATGGCCTCATGGCATTGAATTAGGCCCAACACTGGTGTCAAACGCGCCTTGTGATTTGTGATCAACGGAAGCATGCGTTACTCCCAGGGAGTCTATCAGTGCAGAGGACAAGTGTTCTATAGTTAGAAAGAGTGAAAATATAGAAGTTGACGTGTCCACCAGCACATTGTGCATATGTAAAGCTGGGCGAAACTTGAGCTTTCCTGGCATCGACCATCATGGGACATTTGTAGTAGCGTGCCACATGGTCGTGTTGTCCAGCATACTGCACACATTTGCATATTTTTAGTATACCGCAATGTGCCAAGCAAAGAGTCGTCGGCCATGCTACGGCCTAAGCACCAACAAAACATGCTTGATGTGCGGCTTCCCAATTTCCCCCTGAAAATGATAGATCAAGAAATTTCCTTTGAAGAGCCTTATGGACAATCAAGATGCCTCCTGCTGAAGCTTTTCAGGCCGAATTTTTTGCGATCGTCTTACCATGCCAAAGCAGCGAGAATCGGGGCTGGGCAACGGCAGCTGCAGTGCGTCGATGTTCATGACTGACAAGGTTCGGTCTTCTAGCAGCACAAGGAGGGTGTTCGCGTGTTGAGCTGGTCGGGCTGTGCTTTGACTGAGGACGACGGGGTAAGCAGCACATTGACCAACAGCTTTATTAGCATGAAGAGGTTTTATGGTGATTAGGCCGGCTTCTGAATCGTCGGCCATTGTTGTTTTCAGAATACATCCAGAGCACATGTTGTATATACAGTCAAGTCGGTCATGATACGAAGCAAGGAGATAATCGTGAGCATGGAAGGATCGAGCTAGACTCAATCAGCTAGAACCGGACAAAGCAGCATGTGATGAGATGCGTGTAGCTGTTGATAGGCATATCATTTACTCCCAACAGTCCGCTGCGATGCTGAGTCTAGACGTTTGACAGTTGAAACAGCCATGTAGGATCAAGCCGTCTCTTGTGCATTCGCGAACGGCCGAGTCAGCACAGGCTCATGAGCCTGTAGCGGAAAAAAACTATTAGGTTCGTCTTACCCCTGGAATTATTGACTGGCAATCTGAATCCTCCAAGGGTATTGAAGAAGGTATTGATTACGCTGAATGGGCAGGCTACCTGATAAGAAAGACGAAGGAGTGGGAGCTAAAAAAGAACGACTGCCGTCTGTGTTGTGCATCAAAGCATTGAAGAAGCGGGAAAAGATAGCAAATTGATCCAAATGAAAAAAGACAAGCCGATTTTTGTTCTTGCCAACAAACTAAAGATGCATGCAAAAAGACTTCCGCACCCTCAAGCAGATGTTGATTTCCCAAATCTTCGTTTTTGCAGGGCAAGTCGTTGCCAGAGTTCTTCTTCATCCATTTGATTCTCTTGCTGTCCAACGGTCTCCACGCACGTCGATTGTGTAGAGCTCAAGGATAAACGCGGCGTATAGCGTAATTGAGAAACAGGTGGCAGTGAGCCCGTACTCGCGGAGCCAACGGATGCAAAAGAAGCGTGTGCTTGAATTTGTGGTTGTCTGTATCGTTTCGAGATGCTACTACTTGTGGCGCTCATGGCACTTTCCGGTCGATTTGCGGGTTGTGTGATGAGACTTGATTGTACGCCTTGTTGAGGAATGGGTGCTTGCAAGACGGGCATGCACAGAGAGGGTGACAGGGACGGGGCGTCGGAATTGGGTCGTTGCGACTTTGCTAGAGGTGAGGGTGATGCGGTGCGTTGCATTTCATTGAAGAATCCAGGCAAGCTCTGGTCAAGGGTATTCAATGCATCGAGTTGCGTTTGAAGTGCCACAACACGTTCTTCTGCATCTTGCGCTGTCAATTGTGCAGCGCGTGCAATACTGATGTAGTGATTCAACATGGTTGATAGCGTGCCCACCTGCTCAAGTTGCTGCTGTGCGGGGTTCTCTTTTGGATAGATACCACGGAGACTGGTATTACTTGGGCGTGAAGGTGATGCACTGCGATATGGCGAAGCAGATGCTTGCACGCTCGTCGATGCAAGTGGTCTGAACGTGGTTGAATCACTACTCGAACCACGCATGAGTTGTTGCCTGCGTTCTTGTTGCCGAGCAGCTTGCTCCAGCAATGTACCACCACTTCTATTTGTATTGCGAAAGGGTGATTGTCTTGAGGGTTCTGCGACATCGAACGTGCTGGAGGTTTGCTTGTGTAAGCCAAGAAGCGATGAGCTACTGTATGTTCGCGCATAACCTTCGCCTGCAAATGGCCGTCTTGGCGGTTGAATGGGCGAGATTGCTGGTCGATCGAATAGATTGGGCGTCGATGCACTGAATCGAATACCGGCCATATCCTTCAAAGCCACGTCACGGGCGAAGAGTTGGTCGAGTGGGATGTCATCGTCTGGGTCGTCTGCAGGTAACGCGCTCAACGACTTGCTGGGCGGTACTTCATTGACCGATTGAGAGAGCTTTGTCTTGCGGTGTTTTGGGAGTGGCTTGAAGATGTCTTGCTCTGCCTGCTGTTGTGCTTGTTTGGACAGCATATTGGAAGAATCTTGCTTTGATCTCCATGAAGACAATTCGCGTTCGTGTTTGTCCATGACCTCCTCGTCGTCTTGGTAGGTATCTTCTTCGGAGTCAGGCGCTGTGGCCATGGTTTGTACAAGAACATTATAGTCATCCGTGGTCTACAGTCAGCATTACTCAAGAACAAAGCGATACTCTCACCATTCTGCGCAGAGACGAACGATCACTGCCAGCAGGAGATTGGGGAAGTCCAGGTTTTGGTAGGTCATGGATGAATGAATCTTCATCGTAAAACGAGTCTGCCCAGGCAGCCGCTTGAGTCAACGTTGCAACCAATTCCTGGTCATCGTGCAACTCGATCCCAGATACCTTGGATGAAAGAGGTGATGCAGCAGTGACCTCGTCATGCGCTGGCCGGGGAGAAGTGGATTCAAGCCGTTGAAGGGCCTGTTCTCTTGCTGTGAAGACATCCTCATCTGATTGCTCAGCCGACTGGACCATCCAGCTCACTTTATCGTCATTGCTGTAGAATGATCTATCTGTCTGCCGACTCGTACTCTGGGTGACGGTTGTTTGAATCACGAGCTGCGCAGGGCGTTGTACCACCGATTGAAGACCAAGTGCTGCAAACATGTTGTCCCCCATGTCCATAGATGATCTTGAAGGCGGCGGTGAAGTCTTTACGGGTACATCTGCATGTTGTATCGGCTGAATTGACTGAGGGCATGCTGACACACCACGCAATGGACCTTGCCGCTTGTACAGATCTTGCAGTTGTCCTGTTGTGATGGCCACGGTGCTCTGTGGCAGACCTATTGATTGCGTAGAGAGAAGAGACCCTTCCTCACTGGAGATGGCAGAGGCAAGTGTCGGTGTACTCATGTTGCTGCCATTTGCATCTAGCTGCTGCATGGCTCTGTGATGAGTGGATGATGCGCCTGCTGAGCTGCTAATGCTGGCAGTAGCAGAGTCTACTCGGACATGGGCTTGCGCCAGGGGAGTGACGAGGGTGTCTTGGAGCGCATGACTCGCTTTGTTGATGCTGGACTCTCGTTGCTGCTGCTGCTGCTGCTGCTGCTTCTTGGGGGATATGGAGAGCCGGTGCTTCCACTTCTGCAGCATAGAGCTGGATGCCTGGGGATGTACAGAGGAGGGGTGATAGAGCTGGGTAGAGAGCAGGAAGCAGGCCTTGGAGTGGAAGAGCAGAGAAAGAGGAAAGAAAGAGGGAATGAGCTGTAGCTGAGTCGCTGAGTAGCTTCGTAGCTTCGTAGCTGAGTAGCTGACGCAGTCCTGTCGCATGGGGGAGACCCGAGAGCATGAGCATGAGGATGGCTGCTTCATAGCTATTCACTCATCCATAGCAGTACATAGCAGTACATAGCAGTGCATAGCAGTATATAGCCATCCAGTAGATCTAGTCCATCTACCAGGTCACACTCGATCCAAGTCGTCCATGCTGCTTCATCAGAGAGAAAAAGTCGCGACGGGCAAGAGACGACCACGACTCAGTACGCGACATTCTACAGCACACAGCACACGAGGCATAGCGACGACCATGAGCAGCAGCAATGCATTCGCAGCACTCGCATCCACTGGCGATAGCCAGCCCACCATCAACGTCGAAGAGACATCCGAGCACCCAACAACTCAACAGTCCTTCGAGGCAATTGGCAAGGACTCACAGCTGCTGCTATCCTCTGGCCCCTTTCCCAAAGGCTATCCACAGTCGCGTACACAGCTATTTGCGGTATCTCCCAATCAGACGCAGTATGCGTATGCAAGCAGTACGCATCAGCTATGTACGGGACCCATGCAGGATCTACACGACAAGTTGAGTGGCCTACAGAAGAAGGCGATAGAGTATACGGCAGCCAAGGTACAGCCGGTGGGTGCTCCTATCACGCATCTAGCCTATACTTCTAGCTCGCTTGTCGTGGCTACAGAGACGAATATCGCGATCCTCACATATGATCTGGTACAGACAGCCACAACGTCGCTCGACTGTCCATTGCTGCAGCTTGTACCGAATCCAGTCGACGACTCGATCGCGGTTCTAGGGACAGATGGCAAGCTACGGGTTAGCAGCACAAGCATTGCAGATACATGCACTGCCATTGCTTGGAGTCAGCGTGGCAAGCAACTGATTGCAGGACACAGCGATGGGTATCTACGACAATACACGCCCTCAGGCACTCTCAAGGCATCTCTCCCTCCTCCATCTGCATCTGTGGGTAAAGTCAATGCGGTTGCTTGGTTGGAGAACAACCTCTTCTGCATCCTCTACAGTGCTGCAGACGACGAACTCGCACTCTACCTCCTGCGTCGCAATCCTTCGTCAACAGAACTCAACTATACTCTGCTATACAATGCATCGGGTTCCTGGGGAGACACCTCACATCCTCCTTTCTACACCATCATGCCCGTCTCCAAGACTTTGCTCTTAACGGCATCCACCACTTCTGCTGATATCGGATTCATCAGTACCGCTCACAATGCAACTCTCTCCTTCACAACCACCTCCACGATGCGCTATAGTGTTGAGCGCGACGTCGAAGTCTCCCTCGTTGGCATTGCCATTGAAACGCGCGATAAAGAAAAAATTGTCTGGGTGGCTGATAATGATGGTGGGTTATCTGCATGGAAGGTCATTGACTCTGAACATTCCCTCGTGGAGGACGCGACAGAGGTGATGCCTGCTGGCCAGGCTACTGCTGCTCAAGCGTCATCATCACCCTTTAGCGCATCTGCTGCACAGGCAGTGCCATCACCATTCAGCTCAGCATTCGCTCCATCACAGACCAACTCACCCTTCGCTGCTGCCAATCCTACCACAACACCAGCTCAGAATGCATTCAGCACAAGCAGCAATGCGTTTGGTGTCACAGCACCTGCATTCGGTGCAAGCAGTGCCTTTGGGAAACCATCAGCATTTGGTAGCAGTGCGTTTGGTGGTACGCCCACGTTCGGTGGCTTTGGTACGCCTACACAACAAGAGAAACCCAATCCATTCGCTGGTCTGGCTACAGCCACAGAACCAAAACCTCCTGGCTTTGCCACGAGTGCGTTTGCATCAAGTGCATTTGGAAAGGGGTCGGCGAGTGCTTTTACTGGATTCCCATCTACGACCACAACCTCCGCTCCTACACAAGCAACACCTTCTGAACCGAAACGTGCACCCATTATGCAGCTGCCGGATAGTGATGAGGAGGAGGGTGAAGATAGGCTGGCTGATATCGATGCAAAGGAACCACAGACGACGACTTCGGGCGATGCTTTCAATATGGGTGGACTAGGATTTACTGGTGCATCCAGCACACCGCCAACAACAGCAGCAGCAGTCAATCCAGTTGATAAGCAATCCGTCTTTGGCAAGCCTGGCGGTTTCACGTTTCCAAGCGCACAAGCAGGTGGATTTGGTTTCGGTTCTGCCAAGCCAGCAGCCACCACGACCGGTGGTTCAATGGCGAGTTTTGGGTTTGGTCAGGGGTCTTCAAGCTTGCCAGCCATGCCGAGTCCTGCTCCTGCACCACCTATTGAGGATACGCCTGCGCTTGCCGGGGCTAGCAAGGAAGTGCTTGATTTATCCGCCATGCCAGCACCTGCGCCTGCGCCGCCTGTTGAGGAGGATGCTCCACTACCACCATCGCCGAATCTTGTGAAGTCTCCGGTCACAGAGGAGGCACCGCTGCCACCCGATCCGATGTCCGTCAAGACTGCATTACCGGACGTCTCTGTAGCACTGGGTGGTACTCCAAATCCGGTGGCGGAGAAGAAGCCATTTGTATTTTCTCTGCCATCGACCTCTTCGAGCAGTACTTCTGACGTCAAGGCAGAATCGGGAACTGCTGTGCATGATGAAGTGAAACAAGCACCTCCCTTTGACTTCACGGCTGTTGCTGCTGCGACACCAGCAAAAGACGATGATTTTGCAAAGTTCTCCGAGGAGGAAGGTGAATTTGAGACAGATGAGGATGCTGTGTCACCTGCAGGAGACGAGCCAGATTCAGGACCTGATTATCACTCTGATCACGATGCTAGCGACGCTGCAGAAGACTCAGACGAAGAGGAAGAAGAAGCAAGCGATGCTACACAAAGTGAAGAAGAATATGCACCAAGCAGTTCTGCATTCGGTCCTAAAGCAGCTGCTTTCCAATTCGCATCGAGTACGTCGTCTGAACAGCGTGCGTCACCGTTTGCACCCGTGTCTGATCATTCGAGACCCGGTACTGCCTTTTCTGGTGGGAGTGCCTTTGATTTCCGAAAAGCGCCGAGTGTGCAGAAGGATGCGGTACCAGCAGGACCTGCTGCTTTGAGTAAGACCCAGTATGCTTCAAAGTCAACCAAATTTTCCTTTGGCTCGAGCACACCTGCTTTCGACTTTACAACAGTTGCATCCACGACCTCTGCTGCGCCTGATAAGAAGCCTGCCGAACCTGCAACGACATCTATCGATATTCCTGCTGCGTCAACAAAAGCGGTGGTCAAGACCCAAGAGGTATCCAAAGCTGCTACTGATGCTCCAACATCCTCGATTGAGCTTGGCAAGGCCAAATCAAGCAGTCCCTTCAATTTCACTCCCGCACCAGAGAAGAAGGCCCAGCCGACCTTCGACTTTGGTGGGCCAGCAGCAGCAGCAGCAGCAGCAGCGCCAAAGCCTGCTCAACAAGTCTTCTTGCTTGGTAGTGATTCAGAAGAAAGTCAAGGAAAACCAGCATCGAACAAGCCTGTGCAAGTGGAGAGCAAGTTTGAAGCTGTTCGTACCGACGCCGTCCCCTCAGCACCTGCGAAGCCTCAGGCTATCGATCCAGTCGCGTCAACGAGGGATTCACGCGCTGCTGACGGGTCATTGTCAAAACACACGTCAAAGTCCAATAGCCAACAAGCACGAGGCAAGTCAAAATCCAAAAGTCCTGATGCAAGGCGGGAGCCACTTCCCAAGGAGCCACCTGTTCTTGCCGCGTTCAAAACACTTGAAGAAGTTAGTCAGCCAGAGAGTGCGGAAACAGATGAAATTGCTCGTCAGCTTGATCTGCTGTATCAGCAAGTGAATCAGGAATTTGTGGTGGTAAGCCGATCTTGTTTCCAGTCGCATTTACTAACATCAAGGTTGCCGATAACCTCAAGGCTATGAAACGCTTTATTGACGTATCCAAAGACGTTGAGGGCTCATTTCACCACGCTGGCGACATTCATGCAGATGCCCTCTCACTCTTGGCAGATGTGCAGTCCATTGCAACGCAGTCGTCCAAGTCCAACGATGCGCTCGTGACTGTGCGTTCGAGTCTTGCAAAACTGGACGCTCAGCAGGTCAATATCGCGCGCATTGTTCGACAGCGCACAGATGATGCCTCTGCTACGCAAGCACAGCTTTGCGGGCTCGGTCCTGAACACGCTCAGCATCAGCGTATACTCAGGCAAAAACTCAATGCGACAGAAAAATCACTGGATGGACTGCAATCACAACTATCACTCTTGCGAACGCAACTCGCTGGTCAATCAGGAACACATGGTCAAGCAAGCGGTGCACCAGCTCCCGAGAATATCGCAGCCGCTGTGAGCAATATATCACGGTTAGCAGAAGCGAAAGCAAATGAAGTGGAAGCCTTGCAGCGCGCATTGGTGGAATCGTCGTCAGTGTCTGGTTCACGGCCCGTGTCGAGTGATTCGTTACAGTATCGGACGCCTCGGCGTGTGAGTGGCCAAATGAGTCGATCGGTGAGCGCAGCAGTCAGTGCGAATGGACATGCGCGGGATGGGCCTGGTACTCGTCATCAGCAATCGAGGTCAGGTACACCAAATGCGAGTTTCAGTTTGACACAGTACGGACAGGATTCTATGGATGCGAGCTTGTTGAGATCGAGCGTGTTGGGTCGCTCAGGTGGGTACTCCTCGGATCGAGTTGCTGGTGAGCGGAAACGATCATTGTACGTGGCGCTTGCCAAGCAGCTTGAGCAGCGGGGTGTCGTCAAGACTGAGGCGCCCTGATGTAGTGTAGCAGATAGGGCTGGACCATTCACTAAGCTAAGATCTGGTTCAAAGCATACATGACACCCACTCATTCGCTGTTGGTCCTTCTTGAAAAGCAATAACACGCTGTCGCTATGCACATTATCCTACTAGAAGCGCTCCTTCATCCGCGCACTGACATTGCGCAAATTGGCATACACTTTGCCAGGCGGGCTACCAAGAATCAAGGAAACCACGGCGTCTCTCGCGACCTTGATATTTTGAAACCCACCGAGAATGTGGATCTTGCTGTCTGCAAGGACAATGCGTGTGCGTGTTGCATTCTCAATCGCAAATTTGGTCTTGCCGTCCTTGCCAGCGATTCGACCAATGGCACGAGACAGATGATCGCCTTGCAGCGTCTTGACGTCTTTGATTTCAAATGTATCAATGTAGAGGTCATCGAGTCGCAGTAAGGCGATCGCATCATCGAGATCAAAGCCAAGCGCAAAGGCCTTGACGAAATCAGCACCTTTTTGAAGGGCGCCGGAGTCTGTGGTGGATTTGGAGGTCCGCAATTCGACCTGCTTGTTTTTGATGTTCATGCGCACTTGTAGCTTGAGGTGATCGACGAGCGGCGGGTACAAGCGCGACCACTGTGCCTTGAGGGGGGACATGCGGTGTGGTGGGATGGGTATCTTTTGAGCGGATGGTTTGACGCGGAGTGCTTGTTCTGCTGCTGGTTTAAATTGCGGCTTTCCCTCAATGTCGAGGTCCATGGCGGAGGCGTCGGCCATGTCTCTAGCTCGCAGTACCTGGTATATAGTCTGTAGGAGCTATGCAGTTGGCAGTCGCAGGTCAATTTTTTGATCTTCTCTGGGAGCTCCTCCCCCAAGAAAGCAGAAAAGACAAAACGAGGCGGCAAGCATCTACAGCACCAGAAGCAAGGGCCTTCTTCAGGAGACTTAGATAGCTGCAGGGTAGTCCTTGGGCCAGCTGTGAAGATTCGCTTATCAGTTGGATATCAACTACGGAGCTGTGCAACCTACATGGTCTACAATGGCAAGTTGGAGTAGCAGAGCGACATCGAGTACATCCGCAGCAGCCATGATCACTGGCCCTCGGCTCGCACTTACAACACGGCTCCTGCATCGTGCCTACCGTGCTCCTGTGATGAAACCCAGAGCCAATGTGCTTGCTTATAGAGACTTGTCAAGCAATGCTATGGCACGACGACAGCCATGGACGAGGGTTGATGACGTACATCGAGCATTCAGCACGACGCGCAACAGATGTAGTAAGGCGTCACGAGAGAATCACAGGGATGCAAGGGATTCAGAAACAGCGAAAAAGGACGGAGAACCGACGTCCTATCTACCATCCCTGCCGACTTTGCCAACTTTGCCGAGATCGGTACCTACAAAGCAAGAATTGCTTGCTACGGCGACTGGCTTCTTTGGACGGTTACGGGTACGCTCCAAGTGGTTTCTCACACGATCCAATCGACCGTTTCGCGCAGATGATTATTCAGCCTTCTTCTCATGGATTGTGTTTGGCCATCTCATCTGGATCATCGTCGGAACGACCACCTTTGTGTCACTGGCTCTTGCAGCCATCAATACCATCTCTGCACAAGAATTTCTAGCAAAGAAAGTCGGCAGCTACTTGACAAAGTCACTAGGTATCACCGTCGTCTTTGAAAATGCAATTGTCCCAGAATGGAAAAATGGATGTATCCGATTCTCCAATGTCTTTGTCTCAAGACGTCCAGAGAGTATGGCCTTGCCGGCTGGTGTGCGACAAGGTAGTCTAGCAGAAGCTACAGCGCAAGCTGCGGCGAAATTGACGCCATTGCCTTTACGTGATGTTACGCAAGAGGGAGCAGAGGATGCGAACTATACACAATTCGATGTCACCATCGAGGCGGTCGATGTCACCCTCTCCTTTGTCAAGTGGTGGAACGGTCGTGGATTGCTCAAGGATATCGAGCTCAAAGGTGTCAGAGGTGTTGTTGATCGAACGCATGTCCATTGGGACCAAAGTAAACCACTCGACCCGCTCGACTACCGACACAAACCTCAATATGGCGATTTTGAGCTGGATTCCTTCAAGCTGGAAGACTTGCTCGTCACAGTGCACCAACCAGCTGGATTCCGACCCTTCACCGCCAGCATCTTTTCATGCGACTTGCCAAGATTGCGCAAACGCTATTTGTTTTACGACTTTTTGTGTGCCAATCATGTGAGTGGCAGTTATGACAACTCTCTCATTACCTTGCACCCAAAGCAATCCTTCTTCCTGCCGCATTCTGACCAGCGAGAAGCACGCTTCCGCATGGATGGTATCCGGATAGACCACATCAACGAAGGCGCCGAGGGGCCACTCGGCTGGATCACAGAAGGGACTTGCGACATTATTGCAGATCTTGTCATTCCACAGCAAATTGAGGAACCCAACATTGCGCAGGTCATCTCCAATATCGCCGAATCTGTTACTGCGAGTGATGATGTCCCAACAGTCGCTGCAGCGACTGCTCGAAGTCGCAAAGGTGAAGGTGCATCTTTCCAATCCTTCCTCTCAGCATCCGGTGAGAATTGGCTGCAACAACATATCGAGATTGATGTTCACTTCAGACTCAATGACGCAAAGGCACAAGTTCCTCTGTTTCAGCATGATTTGTCGAGTGTAAATGCGGCGCTCGTTCGACCGATCGTGGCATACATCAATTCACGCAAGACATTCATTCCCGTCCATGCACACATTTCACTACCGTGCAATAATTTCGAGGGATCATGGACATGGTGGGATTGTGGCCTACAATCGGGCGTGTCACAAGCATTATATGATGGATTTGTGGAAAGCCTGTATGAGCGGAAACGACAAAAGCGACGCATCCAAGCAGTTGGCTTTTGGTCCCTACAAATGGTTGCACAGCTCGTTGTTGTTGCAATGCGCAATGTCGTGCCTGCTGCAGCACCTTAGATGCATCATGATAGAGAAAATAAGGGAAGACATGCTATGCCCATTCTCAAGGTCGAGCCACCCATTCTGGCGCAACGCGGCCGACAAACTTTTGAAACTTGAACCAACCGACATTAGAGGAACTGTGTCCCTCATGATCCGTCACACGTTCAGGGTACGCGATACCCGAACCGAACAGTCCTGGCAACGCTTGTTTGTGCTCATTGAGGAATCTGCCTGATAGTGGGTCAAAGGATGGCTTGACTTGCTGACCATCAACAGTGATGCTTGGAATTGGATTGCCGACATAGCCAGTCGCACTCACGATGTGTGTGCAATCTTTCAGCCATCTATCGTACACATCCGCCTCATTGTGCGTTTTGCCTCTATCGTCGAGCGTCTTGAGTGAGATTCGCTTGATGTTGCTAGGAAGCCGTGATTCGTCTTCGAGGGTCGCTTTCGCCCAATCTGATGCAACACCCTTGAGGCCTGTATTATCCCATAGGATCCAACCTTCCTTGTATTCAGCATGCAACAGTGGTGACCTGTAGAAATTGTAGACACGGTGTCCCTGCTCATACAGATTCTTGAGCGCCAAGATACCACTGTGCGATGATCCAATCAAGGCAACTGTAGAGGAAATTGTTAGGGACGTCCTGAGCAAGGAAGGCTTGAGTGCCAAATCGAGCGGCAACTCAATCAAGTGCGGATGTCGTTCAAGCAGCGCCTTGTCTGTGGAACGTGGATGGCTGCCTGTGGCCAATACGACGCGCTCTGCAGAGACATCAAGTTCCGGCAAAACATAGCCATCTCCATTCCGTCGCAGCTGGGTGACTGATGCCTTGATGGGCTTGACTCGTGCATCTTCACAAAACCCACGAGACAGCATCTGCGCAACATCGACCGCCTCACCCAGCGAACATCCTTGCTCTGGGTCCAAGCTCTGCAGATGCTTATAAGCATCTTCGCCGCGTTTTGTCCGCTCAGCCAGTATCCTTCGAGAGACTTCAGTGCCAGCTGCCCAGGCATCAAACATCTTGGTCTTTGTATTGGATGGTACTTCGCGGTACTTTTCATGAATTCGACCACCCGTAAAAGAAGGATCAATCAAAGCGACCCGCTTGAGTCCCTGAGCGAGTAGATTCGACACACAAGTCAGGCCACCGGGTCCTGCGCCAATCACAGCGGCGTCAAAGCGGTTCTGGGTGTTTGTTGTGAGGCCTCTTGCGAAGCGTTTCCGGGATGTACTTTGCAATGCATTGAATCTGGTGCATACTGTGCAAGCTGGCCGCAGCATGACGAGCCGCATGGTCATTGATGAGGTACGTCTTGTTGTAGCTGGTGTTGTGTTTTCACATTTGATGGCGCGAGATGATAAAATCGAATTTTCATCTGAACAAATTACACCCGCGACGTCGACAATTCGAGACTCCTCGACCTTTTTTAATACAAGCAGCTGGCATGGCTCCATTTATCTACCAGAAGAAGGGCAACCGCAATCATGTGCCTTGCCAGTCAGTGCATTGACTCAGGCTTGAATCCTTTTGCTAATGATCAGCGAATTCACCTGCGATATACAGACATGTCTTGCCAATAACGGCTATAAGCAAGAGAAGTGCGAATACCTGGTCGACCGCCTCTATGAATGCTGTCGATCCTTCTATGCTCGCAATCCAGACATCACCGATGTCGCATCTTGTCCTGAGCCAAGAAAGCTAGAGGAGAAGATGGATGCGAGACAAGCGGAAAAGCGGCAAACGAAGTGAACAAGGTTTCTACTGTGTTCTATCAAATCCAGCGAGATGTCTTGCAGTTGGCGCTCAGACTAGCCTCTACGACAGGCTACTCAGCTGCAGAGAACTCTCATGGCTAGACAAAAAGTTACGAGGTGCCAAACTCCGCTTACATATGTCAGAAATATCTACCAACTCCGATTCCCAGCAAAGATGGACCTATGCACACTGAACAGACGCATTGGACCTCTGTCGGTAGAGAGCCAACGGGATCGCCCGGAGACTTGCATTGCGTCAAGTGGTGTCGATGGAAGGCCTGTCCTCATTCGAGCAATAAATGGGGCCTTGTCAATGCCGTGCTGAGCGCGTGCAATGAAGCCGTGGCCGCGGCGTGCGGGTGTCTTAGCTTTCTCTGTCTCCTGGGACGGAGTCGCCACGAGTACTGTCTTGGTGCAGCCTCATACTGGCAAATAATAGACCGTTGTTCCGTTACAAGATCCAAATCCCAATAACCTCAAAGCTCGTCGTAGCGAGCGACCAAATCCTTCTTATTGACCTTTCCCATAGCGTTGCGTGGTATACCGTCCGGTAGAACCTTGAGCGCCTGTGGAATCTTGTAGGGTGCAATGTGCTTCTTCAATGCATCCCGCAATTCCTTGATAGTCAAGGTCTCATCTGCTTGCAAGGTCACGAATGCGGCCACTTTTTGTCCCCACTCTGCGTCGTCCAGGCCAACAACAGCCACTTCCTTGACCTTGTCACCCAGAAATTCGAGGATGTCACGCTCGACTTGCAGTGCAGAGAGCTTGTAGCCTCCAGACTTGAGAATATCCACGGATGATCGTCCATGGATGTAGTAAGCGCCACGGTTTTCTTCAGAGCGAATCGCAACATCACCAGTCTTGAACCAGCGGACTCCATTTTCCATGACGATTTCTTTTTCGGTGTGTTCGGGCTGGTTGTAGTATCCCTTGAAGAGCTGCTCGCCAGCAATCCAAATCTCACCTTCCGTATCAAAGGCATCGATACGCTCACCAGTCTCCCCATCAACCAATTTTGCTTGGATACCAGGCATCGGCCAACCGACACTCGAGTCGAGACGATTTTTGATGACGAGTCCACAGGAGAGGGCCATACCGATTTCCGTCATGCCGTAACGTTCAAGGAGGACATGACCCGTTAGTGCTTGCCATTGCTGTTTCACACTGGACGGCAATGCTGCACTACCAGAGACGCACAGCTCAATATGCTCGAACTGCTCTGGGGTGAGTCCCTCGGCTGCAGCAAGTAGTTTTGTGTAAATGGTCGGTACTGCCATGAACAGCGTAACATGTCGATCTTGCTGCGCTATGCTTGCCTGAGGCTGACTGGGTTTACAAATACGTAAACGCGACCAGACCTTGTCAGGACTGAATTTCTCATCCGCAAATTCGACACAACCGCCAGCGTACAAGACGGTGAGGAAGGCATTGACAATGCCGTGAATGTGATGCAGTGGCAGGACATGCAAGAGCACATCGCGATGCTCGTAGCCCCATGCTTGCTGGAGTGATTTCATCTGTGCCAGCATGGATGCATGTGTATGCAGACCTCCCTTCGGCTTGCCTGTGCTGCCTGAGGTCATGATGATGAGAGCGTCATCCTCCGAAGTAGCTTCATAGCCAAAATCTGTACTTTCCGATGCTTTTGACATGGCCTCTTCGATGCTGACAACTTTGAGACCTTTAACAGCATCGCACAGACCCGCCCCTTGCTGTTGAAAGACTTCAGTCGCGAGTAGAATCGACGACTCTGTCTTTTCTACCGTATAATGCAACTCTGGAAGCGGGTGAGATGTACACAACGGTACAGCAATACACGCAGCAAGCCAAGTACCGAGGAAAGCAGCGGCATAGTGGATATTTTTGCCGGCCAAGATGGCAATTCGGTCGCCTTTCTTGGCACCTTGACTGCTCAATGCATCTCGCACCTGCTTTGCAGCCCTGAGAAGCTGTGCGTATGTATGCGCCTCGGTGGGCGTAGCAATGGCATTGGAGCTCTGATCATGCCTTGCAAGTGCCTCGAAGAAGCTACTATTGCTGCAGCTTGTTGGGCGAGCCATGACGTTTTGGTTGAGGTCTCTCTGAGTCTGTCTCTCCGTCCGATGCGGAGTTGGGATTCCTGAGAAAGAGAGAATGCGGCCCATCCGAAGCGCAGCAAAAAATTGGACAGCGCGACGCGACCGAGTATGGCAGCAGTCAAGAACACACCCGAGTGCACTGCCAGCCAGACGCCTTCCGAAACACACCTTATAGTGCCGCATGAGTGCTTGACACTTTCCTTGCCCCATACCACATCTTTGATATCTTGCAAAACATGTCATACACTCCTAGCAAATTCCTCAAGGGCCACCACGTCAATGTTGTGCCGGTCGCCTTCTCTGGCGGTCAGGCCAAAGGTGGTGTGGATGATGGACCGGCCATGCTCTTGAATCACGGCTTGATGGACCAGATCAAGCAGAGTGGCTGGGATGCCCAGCTCTTGCAGGATTTGGATGTGCTTGCACTCAAACCGGCGGAAGATCCGCCCATTGGCATCATGAAAAATACCCGCTTCGTGTCTTCAGTGACAAAGAAGCTATCAGAGGTATGTGGTCGTAGTGCTGCGACCGGTGGCTTGACACTGACTGTTGGAGGCGACCACTCACTGGCCATCGGAACTATTGTGGGCTTGATGAAGCAGTACCCGGAAGCTTGCGTCCTTTGGATTGACGCGCATGCGGATATGAATACACCCACATCGACAGAGTCTGGCAACATTCATGGATGTCCCGTCTCTTTCGTCACTGGTCAAGCAGGACCGCAGTCGTCACTTCCTGAGACACTCCAATGGATACCAGCATGTCTCGATACTTCCAGACTAGCCTACATTGGTCTACGTGACATTGACCCTGAAGAGAGGCGTATCATTCGCGCTCGCAACATTGCAGCGTACAGCATGCATCATATCGACAAGTATGGCATTGGCACCGTTGTCCAGATGGCGCTCGATCGCGTCAACCCAAATTTGACAAGGCCTATTCATCTCAGCTACGATGTGGATGCCATTGATCCGGTCTTTGTTTCGGCAACAGGCACGCCTGTCAGGGGAGGATTGACGTTTAGGGAAGGTACATATATCTGCGAGGCGATTGCAGAAACGGGCTGTCTCGTCTCGATGGACCTGGTCGAGGTGAACCCAAACTTGCGCAGTGAAGGAACAGCAGGTGATCAAGAAGTGCAGGCCACTTTGGATATTTCGACCAGTCTTGTGCGATGCGCGTTGGGCGAGACACTCCTCTGAGCTCGAACGAAGGACGGGACGAACTCGGAAAATGGGGCAGCCCACCTGATGGCCATTGATGGAGGGAATCTGCACAGCTTTGATCTGCTTCAATTGCAGGCGCTCAGTAGCTTGTTCGTAGCTTCCAGGTCGACTGTACCTCTGATGTCTGTATGAAATTAGAATGACATCGTTGCATACAATCAGTCTCTGATGCTGAGATTGTTTATTGCCGACTCAGACCTGGGTCCCGTGCTGCTTCCTGGCAGAGATTTATGGGACGCTAAACTGTATCAGCGCAGGAGGACGGTCCTTTTGAGGGCCAGAGCCACTGTAAGGATATAAATCCACACGATTCTACAAGCACACCTGTCTATAGCTTGTCTCCCTTGATGTACTGCTGTTCAAAATGTTCTAGTGAGCATGCCTTGGTTGCGTAGCCCATGTCGCTGAAACCAGACTCGCACTCCTGGACTTTACTACTGCCAACGACACATACCAGGTTAGAGGAGCTCGGCTCGAAGAGGGGTACAAGGTGCTTATTCAGCATAGCCTCCATATCGTGCATCTCTACCTTCTGGATCGCTTTCAATAAATCGCGCCGGTAGGAGGCAGACTGGCCCTTGAGGACTTGGTTGATGAATGAATGGTGCGCAGCCGCAGACGCGGACGACTCACGAGAAACAAAGTCAAACACAAGACTCGATTTAGCGCCATCAATCATGAGTACGCTCAGCCCGTCCGATTTGCTCGTGTTGCCAGGAACTAGCGCGCGCAGCATTGTCGCTGCCGTTTGAAGTGCTTTGACAGGGTCTGCAGCGCGATATAGGGAAAAGTAGACACAACCTGATTCAGGGTCCAGCTTGAGATCAGCACCGTATGCCAGTCCAGCTCCACGGATGTGCTTCCAAAGCAGACCCTCCATCGCGTTGAGATATGCAATGAGCACGAGCAGTGCTGGCAAATCTGGATCATTGAAGGTATTGAGACTTCTTGCAAAGAGCTGAACGTAGGCAGAATCGGTCGAGATACTGATGACTTGTGCTTGCCCATTTGGACGTTGCCCATACGGCGTCAAACAATGCTGAGAAAGGGTGATTTTCTGAAGCTTGTCAGTGCCATCCGAATGTCCCTGCGAAGCTGTTCGGGGACGCTTTTGACCACGCAATGCGGTTCCAGGTCCGAACGCTTGCCAAGAGGAAAGAGGTCCCTGAAGACGAGCGACATCGGCTGCGACATGGACACGCATGTTGGCGGGTTGGAAGAGTTGACTTCCGATTTGGTCAAACTTGCTCAAGACGGCTTCCTCGTCCTCCTCGAGCTCCTCATCGAGCTTATCAAGGAAGAGCGTTTGATCGAGCAGGTTTGCAGCACGAGCCACAGACTTTGTTGCATCGAGCTGCAATGCGCCCAGGACGGCCAACGAAACTGAATCGCCGTCACGCTTGCATGAGGGCAGATCATTCTGGACCTTGCTCAATGCGACTCCGATACGTTCGGCTTGATAGTCGGCATTGTAAATCAAGTCCTGCAGCCAGGTAATGCCGAGGGCGTAGCTTGAGACCTCCAGCTTCAGCTTGATGCGAATCATCTCACCAAAGCCAGAGCCAGAACCGAAGCAAGCCGAGTAAGAAAGCGTATCCGCTTCGAGCTTTGTGACGACATCCTCATAGTCAATCTCCACTCCATCTTTAATGAGTGGGTTGAGGAAGAATGTTTGTAGGAAAATGGACAGATAAGGACGGAGCTCATTTGAGACTGAAGAGCAAGTCAGGTACAAATTGATGCTCACGAACTCTGACGGGTGCGTGTTGTCAAACTGAACAAAGAATGGCAGAGACGTGTCGTCCTGATCAACGAGGCGCTGACTTGCATTATCGAGCTTTGGTAATTCAAGAATGCCACCACGAGCAGTCTCTTGCGTGATGAAGTTGATGGACGAAATAGGTGGTACCGGGAATGAGGCAATCATCTCCATTGGCATCGGTCGGTCATTTTCCTCTTGCGCCTGCTTGAGCTTCTTAGCAAGAGATTTGAGACCCTGGTCGCCAAATTTGGCAGCTTGCGCAGCGATCCGATCCTTTTCCGCTTGTTGTAATCTAGTGGCAAGAGCAGCACTCGGTCTGCCAAAGATAGTCAGGTGAGGTGCTTCGACGAGCCACTTTCGCATGAACGCTTGCCAGTCTCCAGATGACCAGGTAGAAAGCTCGTCCAGTATTTTGACATCGTCGAGCGCCTTGCTCAATGAAGCACCATCGCGAGTACCATAGATGAAATCTGTGATGATAGGGGTCGAAAAGGCACCATGAGGGTCTGTCTCGACGACATTTATCACCTTGAGCTTATCCTTGCGAATGAGATGCGCCATACGTTCCATGTCCAAGTCCTTCGAGAGCACCTGTTCAATGGTCTCAAAGAACACGGCTTCAGCCTTATCGAGCTCCTCGACAGGGACAGAAGCAAGTGAGACTGTCAAAGTACTGCAAAGTCGATCGGACAGATAGAAGTCGACATCTGTACACAATGGATCCTCTAGCTCGACAAGAGCCGCTTGCATAGGAGAGACGGCGCTGTGAGCAAGATACATGCCCAGCATATCGATGGCACAGTGATCAATGTAGTCCACAACAGATGGACCTGGCCAGGTAATGGCAATTTCACCCATAGACTCATCTTCCTCTGGAAAAGCGACGGTTTCTTTGCTTGTCTGCTTCAATTGGAAGACTGGATGAGAGTCGACCCACGGCCGTGGAGCTGTCAAATCCACCGGACCATGCTCAAGAATGGTTACATCGACCCCTTGCAATGTCTCCAACAGTGCAGCTTGATCAACTTTGCCTGTGATGACCAAGACAAGGTTGTTGGCCTGGTAGTATTTTGCGTGGTAGGCACGAATCTCATCCACAGTGAGCTTGCGAACCTCACTCAAAATACCACCCGTCTCACTGCGGTAACCGCTCGCAGGGCCGTGCAAGGCACGTTGAGCACGCAAGCTCATTAGATTGGGACCTGTGTTCTCGACGCCTTGCATCTCGCTGTACACGACACCTGCATCTTCCCCCTTGCCATTGATGTGATAGACCTCTGTATAACAGCCAGAGGCTGTCATCGTAGGATACAAGATGTGATCCACAAAGATTGGCAGCAGTCTAAGGAAGCCTTCCTGCCCGACGGTCTCAATGGTGTAGGCTGTATGGTCTGTATCGGTCCAAGCATTTGTGCCTTGCGCGAAAGCACGATTGGCAAGTGAGTCTAGGACACCTTTGTAAGGGTACTGCTCAGAGCCCAGAAATATAAGATGTTCAAGCGTATGCGGTGAGCCAGAGTCATTAAAGCACTCGGTGGCAAGCGTGAAGTAGCCAGAGACAGTGGGCACATCCAGCTCTACCTGGACACAGGAGAGGCCAGTCTGTTTGGAAGTATATAGGTTGATACGCTTGCCAGCATTGTGGATAGTATGATGGTCAAATGGAGAGCTGACCATAGCCAGCAGAGTCTATCTGCTCAGTGTCTGGCTGTTTGCTCTGTTGAATGTTCAGCTGCAAATACGAGAGATCACCGGGAGGAGCTCACATTCAGGCACAGACTTAAAGTTGCGCGGCAGCGACGAGCAGCCCAGCACAAAGCAAACAAGCCCTCTCCCTGCGTTGTCGCAAGCGTCCTCCACCTGTCACCCCTCATGACTCTTTGATTCGATCGACACCTCAATGCGCGAGGACAAAAACCTCAAGGCGAACCTCGCAGCATCCTACAACGAGCTTGTGCGATCATTTACTGCGCTTGCATGCGAAACCATCGGTAACTATAGCCTCGGCCGCGAAGTCGGGAAAGGATCCTATGGCCATGCTTATCAAGCAACGCACAAGTTTCTCGGCGGTAAGGTGGTGCTAAAAGGTACACCCAAATCGGAAGCGCCGACACTTGCGCGCGAGATTCATCACCATCGGCGCTTGCATCATCCGCATGTTGTGCAGCTATATGAAGTCATTGTAACAGAAGAGCGTGTTTGGTTAGTTTTGGAGCATTGCGGTGGAGGTGAGTTGTATGAGTATCTGCTGAAGCGCCGTCAATTGACTGAGCGCGAAACACAAAAGATTTTTGCTCAAATATGCGGTGCAGTGGCCTATATCCACTCTCGTGGCATTGTACATCGGGATCTTAAGCTGGAGAATATCTTTTTGGACCGCAAGAATAATGTCAAGCTCGGCGATTTTGGCTTTACCAGGGAAAATGACAAGGGCTTTTTGAAGACGTGGTGTGGATCAACAGCTTATTCGGCACCGGAGATTTTGCGATGTTCAAAATATCAGGGCGAGCCGGTGGACATCTGGTCGCTTGGCATCATCTTGTTTGCTTTGCTCAGTGGACAACTGCCATACGATGAGGAGGACGAGCTTGCGACAAAGCGTATGATTCTCGAGTCGCAACCTGTATTTCCGCCTTTCTTCTCTGATGAAATGACACAACTTATTACGAGTATGCTCAACAAGGATCCAGAGAAGCGCCCGAGCGCGCAAGATATTCTACAGCATCCATTCTTGAAGGATTTTGCCCCTGAGCAGATCATCAATCTCGCCAAGCCTTACGAGCCTACCTTCATGACGCGCCTCGAAAAGACGATACTCGAAAGAATGAGTGTTGGTGGTATTAATACAGAGAAAGTCATGGCATCTGTGCTGGACTACAGCTGCGACAGTCTATGTGGATGGTGGTGGCTCTCTCTTAAAAGGGAGCGTCATCGAGAGAGGAAAGCGAGACATCAGCGTCGATTGAGTGGCGACAATGATGTGCGGGAAGTCCGCGACCTGAGAACGCGTAGCCGTTCTAGACCTCGCAGTGTGGACAGTCGCCGCCTGAGCTATCGTTTTCCGTCCGATTCTAATTCAAGCCTGAGACTACAACAAGAAGCACTTCTCAGTAGCCATCGGCATTCTCCAAGAGTCGTGTCATCGCCTGTTGTGGAAAATACAGCGCCTGCTCTATTTAGCCAGTTCAAAATGTCAGCCAAGGTGGAGCATCGCGAAACTGCGCCTGACGAACAAGCTGATTCTGAGCTGCATCATGCTAGAAAGCTGACACCGAAAGCAAGCGATGGCCACTTGCAAGATTCTGCGAATCGAAAGGAATTGGGTCAACGGAAGCAGTCTATTGTTGCAACGTTGAAAGAGTGGTGGGCAGGGCAGTCTCTACGAGCAGGCCGACATCGCGCCTTGAGTCTTGGCAAGTCTTCCAGGTCTTCTGCATCACCACCAACGCCCAAGAAAGCGCACGAGAAGCAAGTCTTGCCGCTTCAACAAGCACAGACAAGCGCATATCGTCCACGGTCGCGCAGTCGTGATTCTCGCGGGAGCGGCGTCACCTTTGTTCGACCACATCGCCCAAGTCGACCGGGCATGCCGCGCCGTATTTCAAGTTCATCAAGTGTTGCGAGTCGCAGGCGACTTTACCTCACGGCACACGAAAATGCACGACAAGGCGGGTTTCGTTCACCTTCTCCATCCACTCGACCGCCGCTTGCTCGAACAATGTCTACATCATCGGCACAATCATCTGTTGCATCGCATGGACATGGACCACCATTCATGGGACATAGTAAAGCTTCGTCAACGAGTTCCAATTCTACATTTGCAAGTGCTAGGCCACTGCGCACATCGCGCAACCCGCTCAAAGTCATGCCATCGACGCCGCCACCATACATGATTGGTCACCCTGGAGGACGCAAAGAGCGTAATGTTTTTGAGTCTGCGATGGGGGGCAATGCGGTCATTTTCGCATCGCGCAAGAAGCGTAGTGCATTGATGCAGCAGCAACAGCAACAAGCAGGTCATCGTGGCAAGGACAAGTCTGGCAGCGTGCGGCGGCCAATGACAATGAACGAGGCTGACTTGATTGAAGAAGAGGATGAAGAGGATGGAGAGGAAGAGAGTGAATTTGTGGATGAATAGCAAATTGATCGAAGTATAGCAATGCTACGTGGTTGCAGTCGAGCCAGCTCCCGGAGCTCAAAGGCATCTTCTTAGCCTTCTCGCCATACACGGCTTCTGCTTGACTCTCCAAGTATTTTGGAACGCCACGATCCTCCATGGTTTGCGGACCACAGTAGAGGATATAAGGTTTCTTGAATAGATTCTGCACAGGGAACACCATTGAGCTGGTCGATTTCATGTTCAAAAGACAGCAAACTTGCAAAGTCTCAACTTCGATCTGCGCAGCCGCAGAGCATGGGAGGACACGGTAATCAGATGCAATTGGCGGGATCTTGTGCCTCCTCCTCAGTGTCCAGAAGTGACAAAGGCTTGACTTGAAATGGCATATTCTGTCCTTATCAGATGTACGATCGAAACCCTTTGAGGCAAGGTCCAAAAATCCTCCGTCTGGATTTTGGAGGCCACAGCTCTCGCGGCCTTAGCCTGATTCGCTCGCAAGAGAACTGTGCTGCATATCAACTGTAAAATTGTAAAAGAGTGTTCGCTCCGCACAGTCGCATCTTCGTTTGCACCAACCTTTGATGTTGGCGATGTAGTTGTCTGAGTAATTGACTTGAGTCTACAAAGAGAAAGATGAGGACTAGCAGTCTCTTTTATAAACCGATCATTGGACCAAAGCCTCCTTGACATGCAACGCGAGTCTCATGTTTGCTCCCTCGGATCTGAGCGAGCCTCAGGGGCTGCTCGATAGCGGGAGAAGAACAGCACTGGTCCATTAGACTGATCTCTGTAGTCGAAGCCTGAAGGATATGATAGTAGCTGCAATATACGTTCTGAGCTCTGCTGCGCCATCGCACTTATATATGCATCTAGCAGCCAGCGTGGTTGATCTGACGAACTGCAGCTGATGCCAATAGGCGAGGGCCCTGGTCCAGACTCTGAGTGAACAGGAGAATCAGCCTGCATGATGCAGTCTGGAGCTCGAGAGGTATTCGTGAGCAGCTGGATGGCTCCGCGGACCGCGGGTTGTAGACGTCTGCTCTGCTCTGTCATCGATGTCGTTGCGTGCACGTCATGGCAGAATCACATGCGAGTCCAAATCGCCAGCCTGGCCACAACCAAACCAACACACGACTTGTCGAGCATGGACTACTATAAATCACTCGGCGTACCAGCTGAAGCAAGCACCGCAGATATCAAGAAGGCATATCGCAAGCGCTCGCTCGAAACGTGAGTCGAATCAGGCTTGGTGACCACTGGAGCTTATATTCAGACACCCTGATCGCTTCCCATCCGGCTCAAAGGAACAAGAGGATGCCACGGCCAAATTCCAGGAAGTCAATAATGCATACTACGTCCTCTCTGATGCTACGCGACGTCGCGAGTTTGATGCGACACGCGGGTCGGGTGGCGCGGGAGGTGCTGGCTGGTCAAGCTTTTTTGGCGGCAATGCGCAGAATGCGCGACAACAAGCAGACGCGCAATTCGGTGATTTGTTTGAGGAGATGATGAATGATGAGAACTTGGGTGGCGCTGAAGAACGCGCTCAAGGTACTGGCCGCCTTTATGGGCTGCTGGGCGGCGCCAGCGGTGCGGCGCTCGGCTTCATCTTGGCCAACATACCGGGAGCTCTTGCGGGAGCTGTGGCAGGCAATAGGCTCGGAGCCATCCGTGACTCTCACTCGAAGCCTGTCTATCAGGTGTTTCAGGAGATGCCTCACTCTGAAAAGGCCAAGTTGCTCTCACAATTGCTGGCAAAGGTCATGTCACAATTGTCATAAGGACCCAGGCCGTGTTTATAGTGTAGTAGTTTCATAGATGCTGAGGTATATAGATCTTAGGCACATCTTGCACTTGTTCACCTCATTTGGCTTACATTGATGTCCTGTCATTGCAGTTGCCCAAAATCAAGACTTCGCTTGTCAGTACACTGAACAAAACGCGTTGGCTCAGTTTCTTGGCTTTACATATTGTCGAGCATCTCCTCGACGATAGACATAGATAGCAGTGTAGCAACATGGCCTGGGCAATCGGTTTCTGACCCAATGCTGATCAGATGGGAATGAAAAACGTCGCCACAATCGTATCTACCAACTACCAAGACACGGTCCGGCTACAAGCTACAGTGGCTAGGGAACTCTATAATTAGACTCAGGCTCGTACACTGGTTGGAGCTAATTTTTTACTTCTCAAAGGAGTTCTCCGGAAGCCTCCCTATATAAGATATGCCTGACGTGAGCGATTTATGACAAGAACTCTCCCAGGCATGAACTTTCATCAAGATTGGCGAAGCAATGTGTCGTGTGCAGGAATCACATCGCAGGTACAAATCCCTTTTCTATGATCTATCATTCAATCAATACAATCGGGCCGTCTCGAACCTCGACTGATCACATGAGTAGCTTGCATGCGTGAATGTGACACCGCAATCAGATAACCAGCGCTCTCCCTGAGTGGTTAGAATTGAGGACTTTACAAGAAGGGATGTATCAATCTGTGAATCTCTCTGATGAATCATGAAAGCCTGCGACCAGGACGCTCCAGGGCCGCACTCCTGCAGCTGGCGCCACCTGAAGTAGCGAAGTACGAGCTGCAGAATAGGCAAAGCGGCTCAAACAGACATGATCCACGGCATAACCGTAGTTATAGATTCCCTGTGCACACTCGCTTGCCTAAGTTGCCGTGCACAGCTATTGAGCTCCATAGGAAGTGTCTCCCTAAATTTAGCGTCCAGAGTGACAGCGCTGATCAGCGGAGCCGGAACTCCGCGATCGGCCAAATCAGGGGCAACATCTACCGACATGCATCAAGCCACGGTTCTATTTTTGCAGAATCTACAGCGACACCGCAGCATCAACCCAGAAGCTCCGGCGGATGTTGGTTACTCCAGTCTATGTTGGTCCAGATTGGCGCCATGATCGCCTGCAAGACCTCCCTTCAGGGTTCCGTCCAAAGATCTTGCGCATCCCACACGCTCGGACGTCGCTTGCTGCTGAAGTGATCCATGCGGATTGGGAAAGACTTGTTGATGGCTGAAGGGGGTCGCCAGAGCGTATCGTCGTCACCTGTCATAGGAGTCGCAATTGAGTATTTTTGTAGATGACCCTGGCTTTTGTCCTTAAAGAGGGGCTCTGCCCATCCTGACCAGAGACTCCCGACCATCGACAGGGTGAGACCAAAGTGCCAGCAAGCCAGCTTTTTCACTTCTACAAGACAACGAATTGCACCAAGCCGCAATCGTCAAGAGCCTTGTGCAAATAAGAAACCCACACCCGCGGACCACGCCAGGATCGGCAGCTGCAGTAAGGTCGCTTTCGTGCGCGTGCAGCACGCTCATCGCCATCCCTGTCCAAACAAGACAAGGGCATACGAGTACTTGTCAAACACAGTGGATCTTGATTGATTCACCAAACGTCTGCAATTAAAATGAAGTCCAACAGCAGCGCAGAGACCAAGCATCGCGACAAGTCCAAGTCGCCCTATTCGTCTGCTGAAGAATCTGCAAGCAACAACAGCCTCCACAATGGCACCTTGGCTGAACGACGTGCCATTCACAACTCTGTGGAGCGAACGAGGCGAGAAGCGTTGAATGCAAAATTCACGTTGCTTGCACAGACGATCCCCTCGCTGCAACATGTGCACCGGCCAAGTAAGAGTATTATCATCTCCCACTGCTTGGACATGACGCATGAGATGCGCGAGATGAAGTTGGAAAACTTGCGATTGCGACAGGAGTTGGAATCGCTTGGTGCTGTACGATACATGAATGGTGCCTCTGGCTTGTCTCGACATTCGAGCATGTCTGCTGCTTCAGCCAGTCTGTCGCCTCCAATTCTGCACACGGGTAGTGCTACGATGCGCGCACCTGGCGGTGTTCGCAAAGGCTCCCTGGGGATGTCTGGTCCGGGAGAGTATGGCAGTGACCCAAACAACCTTCACAACCATCCCAGCAACGTCTATCGTAATACTCGTGGTCCCCTGGCTGCAGGCCTGTCGCTGTATGTCCAAGCAGACGACTACCCACCCACGCACCAGACCTTCAATACTGTGCAGCAACACGCGCCTGGCTTGCTCCGACTGCCGCTTGGATCGGCAGTCGTTGACCGAGAATCCTCAAGGGAGGAAGGTGTTGACTCCGAGTCGACACCGGTCGCTAGGCATGCGCCTCGGTTGAGCTTTGCTGGGTACGCAGTGGGTGAGGGCGATTTGCACGGACACGGGCATGGACATGCTACGCAGCAGCACTCGCGTGAACAGCGAGAGCAGCACCACCACCACCAGCATCACGGGTCGCATGGTCATTCGCACACAGGCCAGCAGCAGCAGCATGGCCGCGAAGATGGCTTTGCCCCAGATGAGATGGACGAGCCCATGCATGACTATAGCCGACATGGCCAAGAGCAGCAGCCAGTCTACCACTCTCAGTACGCATCGCACTCGCTGGGCGAGTATCACTGAGTCACGATGAATTTTTTTCGACATCTTTGACGTGATGTGCGTGCACGTCTCGTAACTCTTCTCTTGCCCACTAATGACCAACTTGCAGACTTGCATTGAAGTGCTGATAGGCCTTCACAGCGTGCACATTCAATGATTTTTCAGATGCAACGTGACCCCAAGCAGGCTGCCAGTGCCTAGGTACAGCTTGATTGATATAGAAGCATATTCTACTCTTGTGAGTTTCTTGCAGCCGTTGTCGCCCGACTGCGGGCTAGCTATAGCGCTGCATCTTGACAGCTGATGATCATCGAGGAATCGACGACATTCACGATGCCACGATATCAAGAGTCGAGATCTAGACTAGTCCGCCGAGGGTTTGCGGAGTGTTGGTGGACCCGGTGCGCATGCGGTTTCGTGTGAATCATGTCGCCTATTCCTGCCGCCTCGGTCTAATCGCAGTCCAATGAGCGCGCACCAGGAGATCAAGACCATATCCACGGCGGCATCTCCAGGATCTCCTCCAGACAGCTCAGCTGCCGCCCAGACATAGAAGCCTCTTGCGCTACAACATAGTCAGCCCTTCCCCCCTTCCTCGTGTTTTGCGATTCCTGCCTCTCCCGCTGTGTTCCGACATCTCCCTAAAGTCCACGGAACGAGACATCTATAAGGAGTCCCCATCACCCACATCTGCATGCGGCCCTTCTCAACTAGGTGTCTGCCATCCTTCTTGCAACATCCCAGGAAAATACGCTACTATTCCACTGCAGCCAAAGGCACACCGATCAAGCACGACGCAAACACCACCTCAAGCTCAACCTCAACAGAAATGAGTAATCTCAAATCCGTACAATTGCTCAGAAAAGATTCTGGCATGGTCACCGACAGCGCAGAGGTGGCCTCAAAGGGCATCAAACGTCTGCAGCTGCCAGTGGGTTTGAAGGGCTTTAGGCTGCTCTACCACCCTCTCTACAACAAAGACACGGCTTTTACTCCGCAGGAACGTTTGGATCGTGCGTAACTTCTATTGAGATCTATATGCAAGAAAGGCTAACATGATACTCAGTCGAGATTGAGGGCCTCTTGCCCAAGACGTATCTTAGTATTGATCAGCAAGTCGACCTCGAGCTAGAACGTCTTCGATCCAAGTCTGAGCCTCTCGAAAAGTTCATCGGTCTATCTGCCTTGCAAGACCGTAATGAAACGCTCTTTTACCGTGTGGTGGTGAACAACATTGCCGAATGCATGCCTATCATCTACACACCCACAGTTGGTAAAGCGTGCCAGCTCTATTCACACATCTTCAGGCGCACGCGAGGTTTGTGGATCACCCCAGACGACATTGACCGAATTCCAGAGGTCCTGAAGCATTCGCCCAACCAGGATGTGCGTCTCATTGTTGTTACTGACAACGAGCGTATTTTGGGTCTCGGTGATCAAGGTTGCGGTGGAATGGGTATTCCCATTGGCAAGCTCTCTCTTTATGTGAGTGGGGGTGGAATTCATCCAAGTCATACGTGTCCTATTTCTCTGGACGTCGGTACGAACAACGAAACGCTGTTGAATGACCCTTACTATGCTGGCTACCGACACAAGCGACTTCGAGGAGAGGCCTACAACGACTTTATCGAGGCCTTTGTTACGGCCGTACAACAAGTTTGGCCACGCGCGTTGCTCCAGTGGGAAGACTTCCACAAGAACACTGCCTTTGACAACTTGGAGAAGTACCGCAATCGATTGCCGTCCTTCAACGATGATATTCAAGGTACAGCATGTGTGTCGCTTGGCGGAATCCTTGCTGCTCTCAAAAATCTCAACACCACACTGGAAGATCAACGAATTGTCTTTTTGGGCACTGGCACTGCTGGTGTGGGTATCTCTGACCTCTGCCGACTTGGCTTTGAGCGTGCTGGCATCTCTGAAGCTGAGATTGCAAAGAAGATGGTGTTCCTAGACTCCAAGGGTTTGCTGTACCACTCGCGTGGTAACTTCAAGGGCGACCCACAAAAGACGCAGGTCGCACTTCAGCAGCGCGAGATGGACTTCTATGGGTTCACTGGCGATGCCGATCTCGTCGAGGTGATCAAACGCGTCAAGCCAACCATCTTGGTCGGTACTACTGCCGTGGGGGGCAGTTTCAAAGAAGAGGCCATTCGTGAGATGGCAAAGCATTGCGACAGGCCCGTCATCTTGCCGCTATCTAACCCTACATCATTGGCAGAGTGCACTGCACAGGAAGCCATTGAGTGGACGGACGGCAAGGGCATTGTCGCTTCTGGCTCACCTTTCGACCCTGTCGAGCACAAGGGCAAGACACACATCATCGGTCAAGCCAACAACGTCTTTTGCTTCCCCGGTGTCGGTCTTGGTTGCATTGTCTCAAACACACGCATCGTTACCGATTCCATGTTCCTTGTTGCAGCAGATGCCATGGCCGAGTGTGTCTCTGCTGAGCGTTTCAATACGGGCAGTATCTTCCCACCTACGCCAGAACTCCGCAAGGTCTCTGCCCACATTGCCAAAGCTGTTGTTCGGGAAGCCATGCGTCTACGATACGGCCGCATCATGAAGGATGAAGAGGTCGAACGTGCCGTCGAGGATGAAATGTGGGACCCTGCCTACACCAGCTACGAGAAGCCCGTTGACGTCAAGCTTTAGAGCAAGAAACCTCACTCTGAGGCTCACACTATATTCAAAGACGGCATCCATAGATCGCCACATTATTTTTATGACTTTTTCTACACTGCTCCTGTGCTAGACAACAAATTGATATGCTACGATGTGAAACTCGCTCTTCCGTACTCCGTCTTCCTAACCGCTCCATTACTCAAACAACGCTTGTCTAAGACACACAAACAAACAGGAATTACGCAGCAGAAGACAGCTCATTCTTCAAGGCGCTTGGCCGACTTGGTTCGTTGATTGACGTGACGCTGGTTGAGCGTGTTGCTGATCGTGCTTCAATCAGATCCTTCTCAAATTGAGCCAAGAAGCGCTTGAGATCCTTGCCGGTGAATGGGCGCTGGAAAAAGTAGTCCGCCCCTGCCGCCTTCATTTCAGTCTCTTCCTCTTCGCCGCCACCCGAAATGGCCACGACGGTGCACCACTCGAAGGCCATGGATGGAGTGGAAACCTTTGGCTGTGTTTTTCCTGGTGTCACACCATCAAGGTCACTAGTGGCGCGCGGACGACCAGCGCCCTCCATGCGCCGCTTGCGTTTCCGTAATTCCTTTTCCAATTCTCGTATTTTTGCAGTCGCCTCGATACCATTCATCAGCGGCATATACACATCCATAAAGACCAGGTCGAATGGCCGTGCTGGATTCAGCTTTTGCAGATCGGGAGAGAGATCTTTGGCTCGACGTGCTTCAGCAAAGCGATGGAAACCTTCAAGACCATTCTCTGCCACCACACAAGACAAGCCGAGCCGCTCAAGCGTTGTGCGTAGGATTTGAAGATTGATTGGATTGTCATCGACAATGAGACAGTGCATACGTGACGAGTCTGGCACGGGGAGACTACTTGTGCGATGGCCAAGCGTGGGTCGAATTGTGGTGCTTGAGGTCGAGGACAGCGCTGGGCTTTGCCCTTGACGGTTATTTGAGACATCGCTACCAAGGGAGAGTGATGACATGCCACTGAGTGAGCTCGGCGGAGTCTGTACATTGCCGAGAACAGGGTTGCTTAATACACCGCTATCGCCTGATTCTGTGCGTAACAAACTGCTGCCGTCGCTTGATTGTGTCTTGAGCATTGGAAAGTAGGAGTTGTTTGGCGTATCCATGATGGGTCCGCTAGATACATTTCTTGAAATGCCCGGCCGCCGACGGGTAGAGGTCGAAAAGCGCCGAGCTGATGAGCTCGGTTGAGCGACATTCAGAGCAGCCATGATGGTCCGACCAAGCTTGTAAGGGCCTAATGGGCCTTGAACGAGCATGACGCGACTCCGTGAAGGAATGAACTGTGGTCGTGTTTGCATAGTGAGTAGGACTGTAGGCTGATTCACATCTTGAAGCACATTCTCTTCAAGGATCAGCTCCCGTGTCTCCTTGACGAGCACAATGTCTGCATCTGCAACATCGCATTCTTCCATACCAAACCCTGCACACATTTCGCGAACGTACTTGTAAGTGGTACTGCTGGATTTGACGTAACTCGAGGCGTAGTACTGCTTACCACGCAATGCTGCGAATGGGCTCGGATGGATGTCTGGGAGCACTTCGAGGGTGAGCTCTACCGTAATGGTTGTGCCCTGCCCTTCAACCGAATTGACTTGTGTCTTGCCACCATTCCGTTCAACAAGATCCTTGACCATTGACATGCCAAGTCCATAGCCTTCGGCCAGCGAATCTTCTTGTACAAATGGGGTGAACAGCTGCGGTAGATAGGATGCAGCAATGCCCTTGCCAGTGTCTTGGAAGACGAGTCGAACACGCTGCTGGAAGCCAGAGTCGCCGGGCACGGATTCGACCTCACCAGCACTGAGTTTGACTTCGATGCGACCTTTTGAGGTGTACTTGATGCCGTTGCCAAAGACGTTCATGACAATACGTCCAATCTCACCACGGTCAATGCGATAAACAGCATTGGTTTTAGCCAAATTTGACCGCACAAATACCTCGACATCGTCTGCTGCCTTTTCGTGGTCGACAGACTTGCCGACCCAGGTGCTGTCTAAGACCTCCTCTAAGAATGCTGGCAAATCCACAAGTGTCTTCGTGTGGCGCTTCGTATCGTCTGGCCGCATCGTGTTGGAGACGCGCTGCGAAATGACATTTTCAATGACATCTTGTAGCATATTGCCGCAATTTGCTATTGTTTGCAGATAAGCGCTTTGTGAAGGACCGAGTGCCGAGCTACTGTCATCTAATAGCATCTCTGTGCTAGCCAAGAGACCATGCAACGGGGCGCGCAATTCGTGTGAAATGCTCGAGAGAAAGACACGCTCCTGCCGTTGACGAACAAGCTGCTCTGCGAGCGGGTTGAGCTCGAGCATGACCATCTTGGCAATGTCCTGAAGGGCCTGCTTTTGTCGTTCATCAGGGGCCTCACGCGGTTCCGTATCAATGACACACACAGCGCCAATGTTGTGACCTTCTGGAGTGCGTAAGGGCACGCCAGCATACCACCTGACGTGCTCACTGCCAGTGACAATATCAAGACCTTGAAAGCGCCAATCCTTGCTGGCATCTGTTACTGAAAAGACCGTCTCATCCTCCCTTAAGATGGTATGCGCACAAAATGATTGATTGCGCGGCATGACCTTTTCCTGCCAGGACGGAAGGCCATATTGAGATTTGACATACTGCTCGTCAGTACCAACGAAGTTCAGCAAGGCGATGGGCACTCTGCAAGCAATCGAGGCGAGTCGTGTAAATTTGTCCAGGTCGAGGGAATGGCCCGCTTGCTTATACGCATGCATGACATCTGCCATATAACGAGCCAAGGTTGCTGTACGAGCCTCCTCATTCGGAGACATGGGCGCTGTCAGGTATCCGCCACCTTCCTGCAGATAGAGGTCAAGCGCTTGAATGTGCGACGGCCGTCTATCGATATCGATATTGCCTTGCCTGTACTCTTCAAGCAATCCGCGCCATCGGATTCGATCCGCAAGTGCTTGGGCATCAATATCGTTCTGCGACACTGCTGTAGAGGTCGCCGAGGGAGAGGCAATAAGGGTGCCGTCTCCCGTTGGTATCGCAGGGTCTACATGAATGGCCTCGCTAGCCTCCTCCTCTGCATGTTGCTTGTCGCTATCCATGCAGAAAACAGTGTCTCGACTGTCCAAACGCGCGTGTCTATGTGATGATACTAATGGAGATGGACGCTTTGCTGGCTCGAGAGCCGCTCGACTGCCCTCGTTTTGCTGCTGCTGGTCGTCGTCGTCTGCGCTTTTCGAGATTCTGGCGGGTTTACTGGGCGCCGATGACGTTGTCTCCTCTCACCACTCAGGCAAACAGCGCTTCCTGCTGGGCCTCACCTCTCCGATGGCGCACTCAATGTGGTAGATAGGTGCTTGCAGCAAGTTCTGTCGAGGCAGCCTGGTCCGAGAGTGAGGCTCTGGTTGTGGCGGATTTTACAGAGCTACAGGTCGAAGGAATAGAAGAAGGACTGTAGTTTGCTTGAGATTGATTGCTTGCCTGCCTCGCCTCGTCCACCCCTCCAGATCTCGCGATGGGGATGCCGCTTCATTGTCAGCGTGGGGTCTTCTGCAGATGAATGCACTGCATGGGTTACAGTCTGTTGGCTTTCAGGGCATGCAACCACTTCTTGCCCTGAGTCGCCACCAAGGCTTGCAACTCCACCGCGACCTTGGGCGAGTTTGTGGCGACTCTGGACTACCCAGCCCAAAGATCGCAAATCTGGGTCATTGACATTGATCGTATGAACTGTGAATATACATAAATAGTGTAGATCAACCATAGAAATAATAGCACGTTATCGAAGCAGTGCAGTCTCTTCATCAATTGCTTCCTCATCTGTAGGCTCAGCAAGGCTGGGACGCTTCACAAAGGCAGTGACAAGCGCAACCAAGAAGATGGCAACAAGACCGTACTGCGCCCAGAACAACAGGATCCCAAACCAGGGATAGTTGGCCAACAAAGCCCCTACCACCTGAGAAACGATACTGCGATGACACGCCACTTTGCTGAAATCGTGTTGCAGCATAGTCAAATTGTTGACTGGTGCAGAGATGGCCTGGACACAAGGCAGTACGAGACTTGAATCCTGCTCGCACTGCGCTGCTACGGTTGCATTGCAAAATGTTTGACCACCAAACGTTGCGTATCCAGGCTGAACGAAATTCAGAAGTGGCCATTGTAAACCAATGACACCGGCCATTGCGATAACAACCATGAGCAACAATGCCTGAGGAACAGTGCCACTCGCTTGCACGGGGAATAGAGAGACCCATACGAATCTGATTCCCAAACTCGCTATGCCATTAAGCAGGGTCATTAGCAAGTAGAGAGCCAGGAGCGAACTGAAAATGAACGCAAGGTATTTGGGTATCGATTGCAGCAGACTCTCCCAAGGATTGAAGAAGAGACTGGCAGGAAGCTGGCGCAAGACTCCGCAGCGTGGTCCACAGGCGTTCGAAGCAATCAGAGCACGCATCAGTGCCAGCAAGTGGATTGTCACGAACCCCCCTGATAAGATCAACCCAACCATGCCCACAGATACTTGAAGGGGACGCCCGATTTTCTTCGAAAAGACTTTGCGCAATGACGAACCTTCACATTGTAAGTTGAGTGTTCTGACAAGCGCTCGCTCGCGGCGCTGTAAAGAGTCAAGTTGCATTCTATCCGCTCGACTCATGCGAGTACGCAAGGAGGTATCGGCAGAACTTTCCTGTTCTGCGCGCACTTCAATGGCACGTTGCTGCTGTCGGTTCAGATCGAGATTGACTTGTGCGTCTTCAGGATTGCCGCTTGCTTCCAATTGCTCAGCAGAGGGTTTGAGAAGGCTCACGGGCAAGGTTGCGAGTCCGGTACCGCCGTAATAAATGAGTGCAATGGTACCGAGCAAGATCATGAGACCCAACACAAACAAAAGAGCACGTACAGGACGAGCAACGGACAAAAGACGTCCAAAGTAATCCCAGTCTGCTCCATCTTTCGGGCCTTTGACGTGCTGTGCATTTGGCACGAGGATACCGATGGCAAACAAGATGGCGACTGTTGTCACCAGAATGGCTGTGTACTTGAATGCTGTTGCTGCTTGCGTCCTCGTGCTCGACTCATCGTCCCACTCCTCAAAGAAGACATAGCTGAAGGGTACTGCGACACATAGGACGAAAGCCATGAGCGCATAGGTGAGCACATAGGTGAAGGACACCCACCACTGAACACGTCCCATATTGATGCCCTCGTTTGGCAAGCCGAGACTGCTGATATTGCCAAGGCCTGCCAGTGCGACATCGAGCGAAGGCAGCAAGATGGCGCTTGCACAAACAGTGAGGCCCAGAAAGACGGTCACGACTGTCAAGATTGATTTCTCATGGCGATCTGATAGGGCGTAGAGCACATGGATAAAGCCGATAGTAGCAAGACCTAGCAGAACAAAGAAGGATGTCCAGAAGATGAGAACGTCCTTCATAGCGCAGCAAATCGAGGTGATAGCAGAGTCAAAGTGTCCTCATTGACTCTTCAAGTCATCGTCGAGGCAGATGACGATGAAAGAAATGCAGTCACAAAGCAAAGACAGAATAGGCAGGGTATGCTATTCTATGATGGATCCATGTATTGAATCAGAGCCTTCATGAGACCCATGAGCTGATACTCGTTGCTGTCGTATAGAACATGGCCAGCACACCAAAGACAGCCAATGTGATATCAGCACCCTTTTGTGCGCGCGTCTGACTGACTCCCTTCAAGTGCAGCAGCGGCGGGTAGATGAAGACGAGTGGGACACAAGCGAAACTGCCAATCAACGAGACAAACTTGTCGAGATCATTGGCACCGACCCATGCAATGAAGCTGGCGCCAACAACGATCACAACGCGAAACATATTTTTTGTCCATTTCGTCTTTGGTGAGTACTTGCCGGATTTTGTGAAGACCGCTGTTTCGAGGATTCGAATTGCTGGGAAGAGCTGTAGTGGTGTCGAGAGTAGAATAGCCATGGAGTAAAGGAGTTGCACGGCATTGACAAAACGGTTGGTTTGCCGGAGGTTCGAGAGAATGACAGTCTTGGTAGCTGAGCCAAATGCAGCATAGGACAAGGCACCGATACTGGTGAAGAGGATCGTGATGAAAAGCATCACACCACCGAGTGCCGCTGGAAATTTTTCCGGCTCCTTCATTGACTGTGTGATGGGGATAATAAGTCCAATGCCTTCGAACGTAAAGATGGCCGTGCCAATAAAAAGGGTCCAGTCAGTGCCATTGAAGAGGACAATGTCAGAGACACCGCGATCGATAATTTGCGAGATATCGGCATAGTACAGATAGACCAAGCCGAGCAGAATGAAAAAGTCTGCGATGAGCGCGGTGAAGCCTAGCTTTGAAATGTCTCGAATCATGCTGAGCGGGAGGAAGACAACCAGTTGGATGGCAATGAGCCACGAGATGTCCCATTGCGTTTTGCCATTCGTCACTGCTTTGATGAAAGCTCCGAGATTCTCTGCAGTGAATGCCGTGTATGCACAGACAAAGCCAATCTGAGAAATGGCAATGGAGAAGAGAATGGCATTGCGCATCTTGCTGCCATAGAGGATACCACCGATATCTCCAAACGAAGCCGGCACAGCGAGGCGTGTGTTGACAAGCAGGAGGAAGCAGTATAGGCTGATGGCCGAGACTGCCAGCAGGATAATGGAGGAAAAAAGCATGCCACCATTGAGGAAGGCCTTTGGCAGAAACAAGACGCCAGTACCAACAAAGGATTTGAGCAGCAAGAGCACGGCTTTGAAGACACTCGCATCACCTTGTTCCTCAATTTTTCGGCCACGACGCGTGGATTTGCGTGGCATGAGCAGCGGTCTTTGTTCGCCGTCGCCAGCACCACCGGCCCCCTCCGTTTCCGTCTCGGCATCTGCAAAGCCCGCGTCCGCTTCATCAGAGATCATGTCATCACTCTCTTCTTCTTCCTCCTCCAAGTCTTCACCAGCAAAGTGTCCATACAAACTCAGAAACTCAATGAAATTGCGTGTCAGGAACTGCGGCGCCGGGCGTGCACCAACTGTTTGATTGCGACGCAGTGCAGCGCGTTGTTGGTAGTCATGCTGCTGTTGGATCTTCAGCGTATTACTTGCTGTTGCACCATAATTGACGGGTTCACCATGCAACTTGCCATTTGAGCCAGCGGTAAAGTAATCCTCGTGCTGTGCTGCTTCCTCCTCGCCCTCTTCATGCTTTGCAGCGAGATGCTGACGCCTGAAGCCACCAGGTACTTTGAGATTCCGTGGATCCAGCGTTTCATCATTCGCTTGAGGCCGAGGAATATAGAAGCTCTGCGACCGCCGCGCCTGTAAAGACTGCTGTTTTTGCTGCTGCGACCATTGGTAGACTTGTCTGTGCACATCACCACCTTGCAATTGCAAACTCGCAAACTCATCCCCTGTTGCCGCTTCACCGAGATGCCGATCTACAATCCTTGCATCTTCTGCGCCTTGTTGCTGTCCAGACCCAGGACTCCCATAGGCTTCAAGGGGTGCATTATTGCCAGTACCTTCGTGTGACTGACCGGCAGACGGCACAGAACCGACATGGAATCCTTCTGTTCTTGATTGCGGATTATCATACATCCCCACAGCGCTACTCCGTCGTGCACCACCCGGTGTACGCTGAGACGCCGGGATACTGCCAATGACGGGTGTACCCATCGGTGAAAGCCGTGACGCAGGTCTGGGTGACTCTGCAAGGCGATTCAATTGTGAGGCACGCGAGAAGGAGCGTGCACCACCGACGCCGTGCGTGGAGGACGGTGCAGGAGAGCTGGCGAGGATGCCATGGTTTTGGTGTTCGGAGGAAGGCGGAATACGGCGGGTCGCTTGTGGTGATTGAATAGAAGGTGTGTCTGCAGAGCGATTGACTTGGATGGGAGATGACATGGGCCGCCGTTGATGGCTGCTGTTGCAAGGGCGCTGTAGCTGCTTGTAGCTGGTGGGTGAATGTAGTTCTATGAGGATGCGACGAGATGGAGACAAAAAGACGAGAAGCTGCATCAAGGAGAACCACACGCCATCTATGTCAAGCATCAAGCATCAAGCATCAAGCAAACAAGCAAAACAAGCACGCCCCCTTACTCCACCGTTACGCTTTTCGCCAAATTCCGCGGGAAATCAACATCAAACCCAGCCATCGTTGCCAAGTGGTAGGCCATCAGCTGCATTGGAATGATCGCCAACAACCCAGCCAAACAATCCACCGTCTCGGGAATCCCGATACTCACAATAGGTTTGCCATCATACGTGCCAGCGCTGAAGTTCTCGTCGTTCGTGTTGCATACAATGATGGGTTTGCCGCCGCGTGCAAGGACTTGCTGGAGGGCACTCGTTGTCTTTGGGTAGAGCTCATCCTTGATGGCAAACAGGACACACTTGAGCGTCTCATCAATCAGTGCCAATGTACCATGCTTCAGTTCACCAGCAAGAATACCCTCACAGTGGATATAAGAGATCTCCTTGATCTTGAGTGCACCCTCAAGAGATGTGGCGTGTTGGTAGCCGCGACCCAGAATCAGAATCGACTTGCTACCGTGCAGATCCTTGCAGATGTGCTTGATGAAGCTGTCTTGCTTCAAAATGCCATCAATCTGTTTTGGAATACCCTCAAGACCACGAATGATTTCCTGCCGTCTCGCTTGCTTTGAGACGCGATCCTCCGACAACACAAGTGCCATCATGATCATGACAATGTACTGTGACGTGTATGCTTTTGTACTAGCAACACCAATCTCAGGACCAGCATTGATGTGTACACCGCAGTCTGTGATACGCGAGATGGAAGAACCCACCGTATTCACAATCCCAACAGTCAAGGCGCCACGCTCAAGGCAGTACTCGAGTGCACGCAGTGTGTCTGCCGTTTCGCCACTTTGGCTCACAAAGACACATGTATCATCTCGAAAGATGGGTGTCTTGCGATCCAAAAAGTCACTGGCCAATTCAACAGAAATAGGAATCTCCGTCAACTCTTCAAAGATGGCGCGTGTTGCGAGTGCTGAATGGTAGGAGGTTCCGCATGCCACGAAAATCATACGCCTACAGCGTCGAATGGTTGGTAAAAAGACATTCAACCCACCGAGTGTCACTTTGCCTTTTGCAAAGTCCACACGACCACGCATGGTGTTGACGGTACTTTCTGGTTGCTCAAAGATTTCCTTTGCCATAAAGTGATCGAAACTACCTTTCATGATGTTGGCGAGTTCGATCTCGAGTGTTTGGATGGAGCGAACGCTGGATGCGCCATGGACGTGCTTCAGGCGGTGAATGTGCAATTCTCCGTCGTGAACGTGTGCGACATCTTCATCCTCGAGGTAGAGCACTTGCTTGGTATACTCGACGATAGCAGATGCATCGGAAGCAAAGAAGAACTCAGCTGGCATGGGGACACCATCATCCGACAAAAATGCACGCGACTGCGATTTACGTAGATCCATGGCACCGAGTCGATCAGCGAGTCCAGGGACTGCCAGCAATGCTGAAGCAGTTGCTGGCTTACCGGACGAGAGGGGTAACTTTTGAGCTTTCGTTTGCTGGCTGTACTCGACATCGACAAAGTCAGTCTTGAGCTTCTTCTCCGTCTTGACACCAATGAGCAATGGTGATCCTTGACGCGTGGCAATGACTTCACCTGGAAAGTGACTGCACTTGATGAGTAGAGCAAAGGCACCTTCCAGTTCCTTGACCACCAACTTGGCGAGATTGGTAAAGTCAATCTGGGTATTGGCATCGTAGATGTACTTGCACAGTTTTGCAATGACCTCCGTGTCTGTCTCTGACTCAAATTGGAATCCTGCGCGTGACAAGAATGTACGCAAGGCAGCGTAGTTGGTGATGATACCATTGTGAACAATGGTGAATTCATTGTCGATGTCTGATCGGTGTGGATGGCAGTTGATGGGTGAGGGTTTACCGTGTGTTGCCCAGCGCGTATGGGAGATGCTGACACTGTTGACAAACTCCTTTTGCATGTCTGGCTTCTCTTGCTCGTAGATCAAGCGTCTGAGTTCAGCGACTTTGCCGACTTGCTTGTAGAGCATGACTTGACCCTCTGTGTCACCATCAATCGCCATACCGGCAGAGTCATAGCCTCTGTACTCGAGGCGCTGGAGTCCTGCGAGGAGGATATTGACGATGTATGCACGATCACGCTCGACCAGGTAGTTGAGGTAGCCGAAGATGCCGCTAGAGGGAGGGTCAGCTGATGGTTAGGGGAGGATGTGACGTACCACATGAGTTATATGCAGATGAAGATGGAGCTGGGGGTCAATGGAGTAGGAGACGCGTCGATGAGAGGTGCGGATGGTTGGAGAAGGTCAATTGAGCTTGCGCTGTGCTGCTGATGAGAGTACTGTCGCTGTTGCTGTTGCTGCTGCTGCTGCTGCTGCTTTGTGTTGCTTGTTGTTGGTTTCTATTTTGGAGAAGGAGGAGGATCAGTAGCAGTAGATGGTAGTAGCAGTAGTAGTAGATGGTAGTATAGAAGTATAGACAGTAGGTATGTACTGTAGGGATGACACAGTGTCAATGCGCTATGGCTGCTGCTGCATGTCTCTATACTCGATACACCATGCCAGGGATGCAGCGGGAGGTAAAGCATCATGATCTATAGACACTGCGACATGGATCAGGCCATGCACATCACATCACATCGCATCACATCGCAGGAGAAGCACAAGAGAAGCACAAGGAAGCATGTCGCTGCCCTTCAAAACACCAGGCCTCATTGCAAGGGAAGGCAGGCAGTTCTGTGAAGCAGCACAACAAGAGGCTGATCGCCCCAAGCATATCCGTCTCCGAGAGCGGTTTACCAGGCAGCTCCTATGGCGACATACAGAGAGCGCTGGTGATATCGCAATCGTGAATAACTTGGGGGAAGGAAGCAGCAGAGGCAACGGTGGCAGCATCACAGCAGGAGCAGCAGCAGCAGCACAAACAGGAATCACACGCCCAGAGGGAAGTCAGGGAAGTCGAGATGGGCACCGCCAGCTGCTGTCTATACCATGTCGTGTGTTGCTGTCTATACCAAGCAGGATGTATGCCTCACCCAACCTGCACATCCACAGTGTCGCCAGTCTCCACATCCGCATCCCCAATCATCGTGCTAGGACTCAGCGCATCTCCCTCCACCATCAGCCGAATCTTCACATCAGCCGCCAGCTTCTCCTTCTGCCGCCACGCCTCCACCAACTTCTTGACAAGTGTCGATGCGGTCGTCTTGATCTTGAGTTGCACATGGCCCTTGCCACGCAAAATCAGCACAATATGTTCTCTTCCTTCTTCCTCTTCTGCCTCTCCGTTGTCTCCTGACTGAGCAGGTTCACCATCCTCTTTGTGCGCATCCGGATCAAGTAGTCGTGCACTCTGTTCACGCAGTGCTTTCGCAGCCTCTGGATTGTCACAGACATACTGCCATCCCTGGCGCGTGTACAGGTCAAACAATGGCATAGCCTTCTCGTTTGCATGAATACCCAGCGCTGCACAGCTGATGGACCGGAACAACTGTACAGAGCCGTAGGCCATGACAATGAGCTGCTCTGCCTGCTGATCAGTGATGTTGCACTGCCCACAAAAATGCACCTTGGCAACACGCAGCGGTGTCGAGCGTTTGAGCTTGAATCGCTGCACCTGCTCCCATTTCTTAGGATCCGGAAGCTGGAAACCTGCTCGATGCGACTGATTTGCTTCTTCTGGCAGCTGCACATAGACCCCACGCACAAGCACTTCGATCGGTGCTTCTTCATCGTCATGATCTTCTTGCAATCTGCTCAGCGAATAGCTACCCATGTCCGAACGCGTTAATGCTTCCCGCGACCGAACACGCTGTGCAACTTCCTTCTCAAATGCCAACTCTGCCGCACTCTTGGTCATGAGTCCAGTCGGCGAGTTTGTCTGTACACTCACATCCGGTGAGCGATCTCTCTGTGCCTGTCGAGCTGTTGCGCGCTCAGCCGCACGCAACTTTGCCATCCCCACGGGTTCCGGCGGGGGTGTCAGACTCATTCGCCGTTGATTCTGCTCAGCTTTAGTAGCCTTCTTATGCTTGCCGTTCCTTGCACGCGCTCTGCCACCTGCGTGTTCGGCAGCATCATCTGAGCTGATTTCAAAGTAGTTATCTTGCCTGATGAGACTACTCCCCGACGGAGTCCCTGCCTCGCGCGCAGTCGCGTTCTCTTTGCCATTTGTTACACCTCCCTTCTTCAATACCGGGCGACGATGTTCCTCCTCTGATGCGCTGCTCTCACTGCTCTCTGAGCTCAACGCGAGTATCTCAGGTGTTGGTGCCGCGTCGCCTGGTTGTGTCGCTCGTTTGCGCTTGCCGAGGATGATGGGCCGCGCGTGTGAGAAGAAGGCGGCATCCTCGTCGATATCGCTGAATGCCATGACCTCTCTCTGCCTTCTCTGTGCTTGTAGCGTCTTTTTTGCTTGTGGAGTGTCGCTGTCTACATCGTTTGACAACCACTTGCTACACACTGAATAGGACTTGTACTGCTGCTGCTGCCCTTATGGCTTGACAAGGTAGCTCCCATCTTCTGCTTCCTGCAATCATCATGGTAGACCTCGTCTTGACTCCAAAGCTCAAACAAGCCCTTGATGCACATAGTCCAGACCATGAATTCACGACTCATGTCCCGCATAGCGCCCTCAAGGGCCTAACAGACCTGCCATCACTCTTACAGGGAACACGCATCTACAGAGCTCCTACCCCAGAACTCTCTGCTGAGGAGAAAGAAAGGAAACGGGCGTTTCGTGCATCGATGGAATCACTCGCTCAACAGCTCCACGAGCGAGACTACCAAGCCCTGCTTCAGGATGGAAGCCTGCATCGTCCATTACTCTCAGACGCGGGTCAGCTTGCAGAATCGGCAGAGGATTTGCGCAACTTGCGAAATCAGTTGTCAACCATTGCCAATGTTGCACTCTCCATCATGACGGCTGCCATGGCGGCGTGGTATTGGCTCTCCTCGTGGTCATTGCCAACACGGGTTCTTGCTTGCTTGGGCAGTGCTCTTGGACTAGGCTGTATTGAAGTCTTCCTCTACCTGCGCTATGTCACCAAAGTTGATCAAGCAAAAGCACACGAAAAGCGTCTTCCAAGCAATTCAAAAATCAAGGTCAAGCAAAAGAAGGAACAATAGGCATAGATGAAGACGATTAAATGATGGTAATATGGTACATGAAGATGTTTCCCTGTTTTTTGTTCACCTCAGTTTGCTCTGAAGATACGCTTTGAGGACGTCCATTTGGTACAGCAGACTCTTGCCACCCACAGGTCCACAGAGTGTCTGGCCAAATAGATTATGGATGCGTTCCCGTGTCGACAGACCATGCCCTGACGCATGTAGACCGAGTGAACACCGTCCATCCGGCAATCTCTTGTCGACCAGTGCTGTACGCGCCACACCAACATAATGTAGTCCAGTGCCTTGCGTGATATGAACGCGATAGGCAGTTCCGGAAGAAAGTCCAGTATGTTTGACAACCTCCTCCTTGCCCGCGTGCAACCGTGAACCGTCCAGTTCCACTTCACGGTGCGTGTCACTTGCATCTTTGGCAAGGACGTGCAATACCAATGGCTTGGCAGGATCGATGCGCTGCAGGCATCGCGGTGCAAGGCTCATACGCGTTTGTAGCGTCAAGCTTCCGATCCCTGCCGTCGTTGACACTGCGAAACAACCCGGCTCAGCAAAAAGCGCCTGCAAAGGTTGCGTACGCTGCAACACAGCAGCGAATAAGATGAGGTTGATGGCTGCATTCACGAGATTTGCACGACGCCCACCAGGACCACCGAGCATCGTTTGCCAGTGTTTTGTTCGACGACCGAGGCCTGGAAAGGCGACGCGATGGTCGGTACTGCTGCCACTGCTGCTATCTGAATCAGACACAGAATGAATGGAGACACCGCTTGCAGAGCCACTGCGTTGAGGAATCTTGTCTTCACTGTTGAGATTGTCATTGGGTCTGCCTGATCGACCACGATTCACGGGCGATGGCGGGTCTGCTCTTGCGTGTGTGCTTGCAGTACAAGGCAGTACCTTACTGGACACCCAAGACAAGATGAACAAGCCTGCAATAATGAAGGGTGAGCTGACCCATCGCCAAAGACCAGCAAGGACGAGCGAAGACAGCAGACGCGGCGTGAAGGTGAGGAGAGTTGGAAGGAGGTCGAAGGTTGGATCAGACATTGCTGTACGCTGGGACTTTCGGAGAGATGGTCGTCCGCAGGGAAGTAGATCGAGTGATGCGATGAGCCCTCCTGATCCAGTCGACTCAGCAGGTCCGCGCTAGACTTTCTCCCTCGCCAGGAGGAGGGGGAGGGTGTTGCTTGATGTTTGATTTCTTGTTTGTCGGGGAAGACAACTCGACAGGAAGCAGACTGCTGGTATAAGTCCAGTAGAGTCAGTAGAGTAGTCGAGACATGGCGGATAAGGATCAGGCAGCAGGCGAGCAGCAGCAGCAGCAGCAGCAGCAGCAGCAGGAGCAAGAACAGCCAGCACCGCTGGGCGCGCCATCCCTCTTCCTCCAAAAGATCCTCGGCAAGAAGGTCCAGGTGCGGCTCAGCTCTGGTGTCGACTACCGTGGCATCCTCAGCTGCCTTGATGGCTACATGAACATCGCAATGGAGGGCTGTGAAGAGCTGGTAGATGGACAGGTCAAGCATACGTATGGCGACACATTCATCCGCGGCAACAATGGTGCGTAACCTTGCTTGTTTGACAGGACATACGAAGCTAACAAACATGGCAGTGCTCTATATCGAGAGTGTATGACATTCGATTCAACCTCTATCTCATGGTTCATAGCAATGAATGCATCTTCACGTCTAGTCGAGATACACCTCGCGGTCCTCGAGACTGACACCAACACCAGGATCCTCAAGCTGGATACTGTGTCGCGTGGGAGAGGACGGCTTCGACTCGCTCTGCATTGTCAATGAGTCCATCGTATCCGTCAAACTCCTGCTGTCAGTGCGACCATGTCTTGAAAGCCGGTGACTGGCCTTCCTCCTGCTCAACGAAGGACCCGTCCGTGCTTCTTCCAGCACAGGTGCCTCACCCTCACGAAGCCGCTCTGACGGCAACACAAATGAGCTTGGGTCAAAGGACGCGTCTTCATAGCCTGCAACAATGTCTTCACCCTCATCGGGCGGCTCAAACGGTGCATCTTGTGAGGATTCATGCCCGTATGTTTGGTGGCCATGCTGGGTGTCTGGCTGTCGCATCGGAGCCACTTTCACAAGAGGTGAAGCAGGCCTTGCACTTGCAATCGACGACCCATGACTAGAGGGAGGCGGTGCAAGCGATGAGCCATGACTCGAGGCAGAGGCACTGATCGCTTTATTACGCTCTTCCACCCGTGTACGTCGTTCCTTCTCATCCGTTGCACTACGTGGCCTCGATGTCGTGGCGCGTTTGAGTTGTGAGAAGATGTCTTGCTTGTGCGCCAACAAATCAAGCAGCAACCTGTGTCGATGCTTGTCTTGCGCTGCCAATGCGGATTCTTGGCGTGGGCGATGAAGCGCAATCCCAAAGTGCGTGGAGAGCGCCTGTTTATACTCCTCGTCGGCATTGGTGAGTTGCGTCAAGCGAGCAAGATGGGTCATGAGAGCATCAAGTGTGGCAATGTTGGAGATGCGAAGCTGCTGCAAGGCATTCGATAATGCCGTCACCCTATTTTCTGTTTCCTCCTCTGTGCCATGTGCTGCGTAGATTGCCTTGAGCGTGTCGTAGAGCGTACACGAGATGAGCGAGTCGGGCAACTCGAGCAAGTACAATCGCAAACACGAAGCAACGATGGGATGGTCGTATTTCGCCAAAACCTGTTTGTCAACCGGCTTGCCGTTGTTTAGCTCAGCTCGCAGAGCATGAATCAGATGCAGGGGTACATTGCGAATCCACAGCTTTTGTCGTTGTTCATCATTGGCCAATAGAGGATACGATTCATCCATGTAGCTGAGTAACGTGGCGATGAAGTTGGGCACACGCTTCTTATCCTGTCGTGCACGGAGCTCAATATCAACACCAAATGTCTGGTCGTCCACTGCGTTGTAGTAGTTCTCGTAAATAACAGTCCTTGGCACAAATTGACCAGTCTTGTACGACTCGATCAGGTAATTGAGATCACCCGCAGGACTGATGGATTCTTGAAACAAGACCATATTGTCCATTGACGACTTCATGCCGGGAATGACGTTTGAAATGGCTGCAGAAATGTCCATCATGACATCCTTCAATGCCTTGAGTCGGTCCGTTTCGCATCGTTCCATGAATCGAAAGTGCTCCATCATGCTAGCTTCGAGGTCAGCGCGCAATCCATCGAGCTTCTTGACTGCGGCTTTGTAAGAAGTGTTTGCATGTGCCGCTTCGCGCGTGAGCTTCTCAAGGGGCGTCTCGTTGGCATGCTCATTGGACACATAGGTCTGCACGTATTCGCCGACGTACGGCATGGTTGACGCGCGACTGACCAGTGAGTTCTCTCCAGGCTTCATTCGACCAGCCAAAACGAGCGCCTTGTCGCGCCATTGGTAATTGAGGACAGATGAATTGGCGAAAGTATTGCCGACACCGAGATAGCGCAAGAAGCCATTGTCAACCAGGCCCTGACCAAGCTGCTCTGCTTCCTTGATTGCTTGCAACTCATTCTCTTGATCTTCTTTGGCGACAAGGTTGTGTCTAAGCCACTGCGCGACATCGAGGCCCGTCGAGACATGCTGGAACGTGCCGAGAATAGGCAGCTTGGCCTCCTTGACACTGACCTCTGTCAGCATACGACTGATGAGTAGCTTGATTTGCGCTGCAGTGAAGAATGTATCACCAAGCTCCACTGCTTCCTCGTCGTCGCCACTATCCTCCTCTGCTGCTTTACTTGCATTGGACTTTGGCGTGCCAGGACCATCCACGGCAGGAAAGGCAAACTTATTTTCTTCCTGAAAGTCTTCGAGGATGCGACACTTGTTGAAGTAAGTGGATCGCAGCTTCTTGACTTCATTGTGCTGCTTGTCGTGTACTTTGACCTTGCCTGTGAGCTCCTTTTCACTACGTGACACTCGTTCAGCGTGTTCTTGCGCCCATTTACCGAATGGATTGAGCACCATGGTCTGCAGGTTTGTCGCCATCTTGAGATGCGTCTTGCCCGACTCGTGCGTCTCCTTGACCATGCCTTCAAAGGCGCGCTTGACACTTGCGCCGTCGTCGCGCTGGAAGCCGTCGCGTTTATAGGCATCGCCAGCCATTCGCTGCAGTGTCACACCATGATACTCTTCCGCTTCTGCACGACGCTTGACGAGCTGGATGAGTTCTTCATTCTCGGTGCACCCCTGACGGAGCTTGGTGAAGAGCTTTTGTAGGCCTGTACCGTAGTCCTCTGACCAGAAGGACTCTGCAAAGCTGGGTGGCATTTCTGGGGGTGTTATGTGCTCCTCCCTCTAGCAATGCCGCGGGTCCTAGTGATGCCTGGGGAGAGAACTCGGGTAGGCCTTGTGCCTGTTGATGCGTGTCTTTGGTTGCGTGGATTTGGTCGTTCGCTGCTGGACCAGGGATGTCTGGATGTCTGGCGGGCAAGAGGCGGCTATGAGGATCAAGGACATGGCCGGGTCATGGCAGGTAGTCTCAGTGATATCTATGAGCAGCACTGCCGTCCAGACTATGCTCCTTGCCTGCTGCAACAGTGTCTACGGCGTCTGATGGAGACCTTGTGCCCCGGTCCAAGCTGGTGCTCTTCGGGTCCGTCCGCCAGTTGATGCCACTGAGCAGCGTCTTGATGCTCGTCCTCTCTGATCCTGCGTGCTCATCACCAGTAGCAGGCAAGTCCTTGCCTGCTGCCTGACCCGACATGAGGCTATCTGGCTGTCGATGCAGTCTCTGAGGACAGATGCGCCTGACACTCGTCGCATCCACTGTCGCACTGCCGCTGGATGTGCCTGGCTGGATGGCAGCGTACGGGCCCTTTGATCGCCTTCTACACTGCTTCTTGCCTGCTCCCCCTGGCCCTCTTCTGGTCGTCTGTAGCTTGGTCCTGCTGCTGCTCTGCTTCTACGTCACGCGAACACTTTCAAAGACACCGCAACCTACACATAAAGCACAAGATCTGTGTAGTCCCAGGCCAGGCAGGGCAACGCGCATACGAGAACCACAAAGACGGCAGTGAAGAACAGCTTCAGGTGCCAGCATGTCAGGGACGCTGCAAATCTTCCGCCGCACGTCCAATCGCAGCATAGCCCTTGCCAACCGCGACTGGACGCTGCAGTTCCAATATGACAAGGCATCCAAGGGCCGCTGCATCGCCGAGTTCCTGCCAACCACCGAATTCGATATCGCCAATTATAAGCCCATCAAGCTGCAAAAGGTCTTTGGCTGTCTCGGCTTGATTGACCTGGAAGGACACCTCTTCCTCGGTGTCGTCGCTGGTTGCGCACAGGTCGCCAAGGTCAGAGATGGCGAGACGGTACAACGGATACATGCCGTTGAGTTCTATTGCCTCGATAGCGATGCCTTTGATACCAAGTTCGTGGACCTCAATGGCAATGCGGTCGAGGTAGACCAGGCAGATGTCTTTGATTCGGTTGAACGGCCGCCAGACCAGGAACATCCATGTGTAGAGATCCAACGGCTTCTCAGCGGCGGCACCTTCTACTATTCCTCCGATCACGACCTCAGCATGAACTTGCAAGCCCGCGCTAGTCGTGAGTATGACCCGGAAGCCTTTGATCACCAATTTCTATGGAATAACTACCTCATTGGACCTTTGGCACAGATGCGTGCCAACATGCAGACCTCACGTCGCGCTGCTCTAGATGAAAGCAGATTCCTTACAACGATTATCCGCGGCTTCGCGGAAACCATTGCCGTGAGCGTCGGCGACAACATGCCTGGCCAGCTCACGCTCATCTCTCGACTGTCCGCTAAACGTGCCGGTACGCGTTTCAATGCGCGCGGTATCGATGATGATGGTAATGTCGCTAATTTTGTCGAAATTGAGACAATCCTGCATACCAGCGCGTTCACCTCCTCCTTCTGCCAGGTGCGGGGCTCTATCCCGCTATTCTGGGAGCAAGTCAGCACGGGCTTTATGGGTCAACATAAAGTAGAGGTATCTCGATCTCCCTCTGCCAGCCAAGCTGCATTCGAGCGGCACTTTGCATCACTCCTGGACAAGTATGGCGATGGTGTGCATGTCGTCAATCTGCTCGGCAGTGCGACAGGAGAAGCCATGCTGACAGAACTCTACCACGGGGCTCTACAAGCAAGTGATTTCGATCAGCGTGTCCGGTATACGCATTTTGACTTTCACAGCGAGGTGAGGCAAGGCTACGAAGGCGCCAGTAAAGTGAAGCCTCTATTGCGAGCCTCTGCTGAAGACTACAGTTTCTTTCTACAAGCCAATGCCGCAAAGCTGGAGATGCACCAATCCGGTGTCTTCAGGACCAATTGCCTCGACTGCCTTGATAGAACAAACATGATTCAGAATATCGTTTCACAAGCAAACTTGGAGAATGTGTTGACGACACTGAGGATCCGCACAACGGCGGGTCTATGGGAGCGGCACGGAACCCTTTGGGCGGACAATGGTGACGCACTGTCGCGCATCTACGCTGGTACAGGCGCACTCAAAACGTCATTCACAAGAAAGGGCAAGATGAGCTTCGCTGGAGCGTTGGCAGATGCAACCAAGTCCGTTGGACGCATGTACATCAACAACTTTCAAGACAAGGGCAAGCAGCAGACGATCGATGTTATGCTCGGTCGGCTCGTCAATCAAAAAGCAGTTGTGCTTTTCGATCCCATAGCGGATTGGGTCAACACTGAGCTTCACAAACGTTCGGGCGAATGGTCGAGTAACATGACGCTCAAGGTCTTCGCTGGCACATACAATCTGAACGGTCGTGATGGCGACGAAAATCTTATGCCGTGGCTTGCACCAAACAGTGAGATTGACGCTGACATATACGCCATTGGCTTCCAAGAGATTGTCGAATTGACGCCCTCGCAAATTGTCTCTGCTGATCCCATCAAAGTACGCTTTTGGGCGGAGAAAGTCCTTGCTTGCCTCGACCCAAAGCAAAGCGACCGGTATGTATTGCTTCGCACGGGCCAACTGGTCGGCGCTGCACTGCTCATTTTCGTACGGCGAGAATGTCTACATCACATCAAGCTTGTCGAAGGTGCTATGCGAAAGACAGGTCTGAAGGGCATGAGTGGCAATAAGGGTGCGGTGGCTGTTCGTATGGACTATGGCGCAACACGCATTTGCTTCCTCAATGCTCACTTTGCTGCTGGCCATCAGAATTACCACGAACGCAATCAAGACTTTGTCACCATTCTGCATGGCATCAAGTTTCAGCGCGGCCGCAATATCTTGGACCACCACGATGCCGTTATCTGGGTTGGAGACTTTAATTACCGCATCGGTCTGCCCGTTGAGCAAGTCAAGCAATACATTCAACAAGAGGACTGGGGACAATTGTATTCTGCTGATCAATTGAATCGTGAAATGATCAAGGGCAAGGTGTTTCAGTATTTCGATGAGGCAGAGATCACCTTTGCACCGACATACAAATTTGACAATGGCACCGATGAGTATGATACATCCGACAAGCAGCGTATTCCAGCATGGACGGATCGTATCCTCAAGAAGGGCTCTGGCATGCGCCAACTACAGTATGGTTCTGCCAAGCTGCGGCTGAGTGATCACAAGCCCGTGTATGCGACCTATGAGATGGACGTGCAGCTAGTCGACGAGACGAAGCGTTCTGCAATTGAAAGAGGGCTCTACGACCAGCGGCGTGTCGCTATCGACGAACGCAGCTCATTGCGCGATGAAGAGATTGAGAGCATCATGGGCAAAAATCGTCCGCACCTCTTGCCTATTGACGACTTGCTAACAAGTAGTACCGCCACCAAGTACAGAAAGATCGAAATGGTGGCTCGAACATCACGCTTCATCTAAATCGAGCGTACGACCACCACCCGGCACACGCCTCAATCCCAATCGTCCATCCAACCCTTGGCAATCTAATGGTGAGCCGGACTTTATCAAGACCACGGGTTCTGCTCCTGAATTGCTTCCAAAACCCGCAAATCTACGGGCAAGCGCCGTCGGACAAGGCGTTGCGACACCGCCTCCATTGCCAACGCGGACCATGACTCCATCAGCTGGTGAGGCGAATGAAATAGCACCGAGGCTGCCAAGCAGGACGAATACAGTCAACTCTATTGGTGGATCACGCAGTAGCTCCATGACTCGGCGCAAACCAGTACCTCCGCTGCCACGGACAGGCTCTCCGGCGTCTAACGCCTCAGCGGATAAGGCATGTTCAGATGCCGCGCGACCTTTGTCAAGTGATGCTCCTAAAAGGCCCGATGTTGACCATCTCGCTGATACTGCGAGCGAAGCAAGCGACCTGAGTGGTTACAAGTCGCTTGTCTAGTAAAACAGAAGGCATTGTAGATGATGTGTACATTAATTAAAAGTATCTTTATATACATATATATATTCATGATCGGCCCAGTTAGTAGTGCCCTATGCATCAGAGATGAATGAGTGTGCGAGATGTGGGAAAGTCGTAAAGCATCGAACGCTTACAGTCCGAGACCGTTGAGAACAGGAGCAATGGGTGAACCTGTGGTGGGGGCAGTGCTTCCAGTGAATCCGCCAGTCAATGCGCCGGTAACAGCTCCCACGACTGGCTCAACGGCCGCCACAACTGGATCTAGGATACCACCGAGTCCACCGGTGCTTGCACCAGGAACTGCGCTAGTGACAGGTGCAACCGGGCTAGTTCCAGCGCCGGAGCCAGCGCCGGTAACGGCCTCAACGACAGGGGCCAGAATTTCAGGCACGCTAGGCAGAGCAGCTGTCGAGGGCGAAGCAGGCAGAGCGTCAGGCAGGCTTGGCGGAGCAGCAGTTGGCAGAGCAGCAGTCGGCAGAGCAACAGGCAGCTCAGTAGGCAAAGTGGGCAAAGCCGCAGGTAAACTAGGCAGGGCTGGTGCAGCTGGCGCCTGTGTTGGTTGAGTGAGTATATCCAAGATAGGCGCGACGATACTGTTGACCACAGGGATGACACCGCCATTTCCACCAACGACTGGAACGCTAGGCAGGGCCGCTGGCTGCGTTACAAGAGTCGTAGGCGCTGGGACACCAAGCACTGGGCCGACGATGTCGCCGACACCGTTCAGAAGCGATTGAACTGGCGCAGCGAGACCATTCGTAGCAGTCGGGTTGACAAGGCTGAGCACTTCCGAAACAAGGGGCAACTGAGGCAAAGCTGTTGCAACTCCTCCCAAGATGCCAGTCAGTGGCAAAGCGCTGAGTACTCCCGAGACGATGGGGTCAAGTACAGTTGCCAGCGGACTACCAGTGGGCACGAGTGGTCCCAGAATTCCGCTTGCAAGGCTTACCACGGCAGTAGCGATCGGTGCGACGACAGGCAAGTTGTTGAGAGGCGAGGGCAAAGTGCCACCAGCGAGAATGGGGACAAGACTTGGATCAGCGCAAGCGCTCAAACCATTCACAAGTGACGGCAGACACAAACCAAGTGTACACTGAGAGCTCGATGTGCATTGCTGGCCAACAGAGAGGAGACCAAGAAGAGTCGTCTGAGGATTCGATGGGCCGGTGCCAGTGCCTGAAACAACACCAAGGAGACAAGTGCCGGCAGAGGTAAGGGCATCACCGACGAGTGGAAGCCCGGCAGCGACACAGGACTGGAGGCCGATACCGGTACATTGAGCGTTGGTTGTGCAAGTGAGATTGAGACCTGGGATGCCAGTTGGCAAAAGGGCAGAAAGGGCGCAGGTTCCGCCGTTGATTGGTATGTTGCCGACCACTGGGACACCAGTGGCGTTGAGACAGATTGCAACAGGCAAACCCTTGCCCTGGCAATCCAAGTTGTTCGTGCAAGCCGGGCCAGCTAGGATGCTGGCAGAGGGAGATGCCGAAGCTGATGTGCTGCTTGTAGCCGTAGTCACGACAGCGGTAGTCGAAATGACTGGAGGAGATGTGACCACAGTCGAGGTTGTGGTGCCTGGAGGAGAGGTGACCACAGTCGAGGTCGAGCTGAGAGTGACCGGAGGTGTGCCCGACACGGTCGAGGAGCTCGTGTTTGGTGGAGGAGGACTCAAATCAGTCGACACAATAGGCGGAGTGGTCGAGACAGTTTCGGTAGTGGTCTGTGTCGTCACTGGACCAGTCGATGTGCGCGTCTCGGTGACAGTCGTACCAGGGACATTGGGACTCGACGGTGTGATTGTTGACAAGACAGTCGTTCCTGGCGGAGGCGGAGGGGGCGTCGGTGTAACAGTCACGACGATAGTGGTACCAGGAGGTGGCGGAGGTGCTTGTGTCGTAGCTGGAGGAGCAGGTGGGGTGATGATATCTGTCACAGTGCGTGTAACAGTGCTAACACCGCCAGGAATAGGAACCTCAATCGTAACAACCTGGTTGGGGTCTGTGACGGTCTGACCATTGACGATAGTGGAAATAAACACATTTGTCTGTGGTACTGCGATGGTGACAGGCACGTTGGCATTTGTGACAGTTGTACCACCGAGAGTCGTCGTTCCGGGTTGGACAGGCTGGTTGCTTGTAAAGAAGACAGTTTGCCCTTGGGGAAATCCAACACCGGCCACAGTGCATTGATCGTCGCAAATAGTGAAGGAGTTGAAGGCTGCGTTTTGCACAGTGTTGGCCGGGTTGATAAATGTAGTTCCGCCAATGACATCGCCGGGCTGACCGTTGACACCAGTGAGTGTTGAAGTTACAACTCCTTGTCCTTGCTGTGTGACAGTGTTGATACCGCAAGCATTGCCAACACACTCTGGAATGGTGGTGATGATGGGCACCAAGCTTGTGGCCGTACGAGTGATGGTTGTAGGCACACAAACGAGGGCATTCTCGACTTGTTGGCGGGCTTGAAGACGCCTGAAGGGTGTTGCATCAGCGAAGGAGAAGGCTCCAGCTGCGAGCAGAAGAGAACCCAACATGTTGTGAGAAGGTGAAGATGCTTGAACTGAGGAAACATCAGCTCGGCCATACAGCTACCTTTATAGAAAGGCTCATTCTCGACGAGCAAGTGGCAAAGGTTGGATATTCATGACGAGCTTGCGGCTCAGTGCCATGCTCTTGACAACGTTGTACGGACATGTACGAGTAAACCATGTTCTGAGGCCAATTCAGAGACGATGAAGCAAGCGTTTAGACTACCAACAAGTGAGCAGAAGCGCAGATCACGGACCATGCGAAGAGATCCACTGCCTGCGAAAGTGCGTCAGCGTCGGCCATTCGAGCAAGCGTATCTGCGGGCAGCGGTTGCAATGGTAGCACTAACGCATGGCAATCAGCGCGTAGCCGCGTGATAGCATTGAGCCATCGTGGTGTTGTCCCAGAGCCATGCTGGTCGGGACGGGAAAAGGTTCGACAGGTGTCTCAGGAACGTTGCCAGCATTGAGGACCACAGCTTCGTGAATGACCGTGACTCCGTGACGTCTCCCCTCCAAGAACTATGAGCAAGCTTGTGGATTGGAGATGTTTCACCTGGTCGCCGGATTCGGTAGTGGGACACGGTCAGATGGGGGCGACACCATCTTCACCACGCTGACCCGCTCCCGGCCGCCCTGGTCCTCACTCAGTGGTCTCTTCAATGGCCACAGTAGCTCACTGTATTGAAAAGGACCATCCATTGACAACATAACAGTGTAAGGACTGGATAATGGCATGTTCGCGCTGTCCTTCATGGAGTTATGGCAATCGGGTTGTGCAAAGCTGCCTCGCGCTTTCAAATACGAATGTCTCAAAATTGGGTTCAGGTGGCCATGCCCGACAAGGTAAAGCAGAGTGAAGATCGTATTCATGCTCACATAGATGGCAATCATCTGGTGTTCATCCTGATTTGCCGTGAGCATGTTCTTGCCACTGTTTCAAGCGCTTGTTCTCGAAACATCCCCGATCACTGACATGAAAGGGTAGCATACATACGAGCTTGCGTGGCAAAGTGTCGTCTAGCGAGTGGCTAGTATAGACAGGCTCAGGCCGTGTGGACATTGAGCAGAATGAACTTCGAGGACTATATACGAGGAGATCTTGATTCGACTTGCTCAAAGAGCATGCAGCCTATGATCAGGTATTGTTGGGTACTTGGAGTTCGTCTCGAGCTCGAGACTGCCAGCCTGGCGCTCTGCTTGCCGTTGCCAGTCGACAAAAGGCTAGCGCAGCCTGCGGGCAGGTAGAGACTACAGCACAAGCTTGGAGTCATACGCGTGAATTTACCTTCTGGGTGCGCGCGCGTGGCGACCAGCCAACCAACCCTGGAGGTTCCACTTCAAACGGCCCCTTGAGCGCGTATCAACGCTTACGACACAGGGGACAGGGCGGCACCCAATCTTGCAAAGTGACTGTGTCAGTGCAGAGCCTGCAGACCTCTGTGGCCGCTTTGAAGGTGAAGCGGACTGTCCGGCCCAAGAGCATGTGACTGGCCCTGTCAACTCATTTGGAAGACTTCGCTAGTCCTTCCTCAGTATGATCAGCAGACGCACAGCTCTTTGCAGCAGGACCAGGAGCCATGCTTTCGCTCCTGGTTTGACATCCGGTTTCAGACTCGGCACCACCTAGCGGAAGCGCAGATTATAGGGTTAATTGGATGACAATTTGCATCGTTGACCGTGGCACCAGCGGCACCCCTTCGAGTACGGTCTCACAGAACGTGGCCAAGAGTGCTTTCTTTCCTCAATGGCAGCACGGGAGGGTACCAACATTACGCCGCATGGTCGTCAAGGCTCGAGTCTGAAGCGATGTCTCGCAGACCTGAACGAACATGAACGGAAGGAGCGCGAATTTAAGCAGAATGCCATCTTGGTGCGTCTTGGCATTGAGGCATTGCATGATCGCTTTACAAGCGACGACTTGGCGAGGAAGAGGACAGAGCGTCGCATGCTGAAATTAGCAATTTGCTTACTATTCAGTGTGGCCACTCTGTCGCGGCTCGTGACACCAGAAAGAAGCAGGCTCTGCAACCTGCAGCTGCTGCTTGTACACATACAGTAGCGCTATGGCACCTGTGGGGCAAAGTCTTGGATGCGTCCCATGATCTTAGCGACGTCCCTAGATTTCTGCCTACTACAAGGGCTACTTGTCAAGCCTCATTGCCACCTCATCCGGACCTCAGCAAACACTTCTGCTCCTTTTCTCACAGGGGCTAGCCTGCCCCTTAGCAGATTCAGCACTCCATTGAAAATCGTACAGCACATCACAAAGCACAGACCAGTCACAAGTCAGCGCGCAGCTCAACTCTGCCATTGCATTTGGTGACAATGCAGGCCTCAGCTATCTCAACTTAGGCAATACAGTCCTTCCCTTTGAGCGTGCGCAAGCTCCAGTCACATCCGCTGAGATCTCCACTACGCATATGCACTCGTCCCACGCAATGGCTCGACCACTCCAATTCTCCATTCTGCTTGCGCTCATCGTGCATGGTTGCCGGGCACAAAATTGCTCAGTCCCATGGTTTCATCTCCAGAAGGGCATCTTGACGCGTCCTAAAACCGGGGTCAATGGATATCCTCCTTGCGTTAAAGCTTGCACCAAGCACTTTTTTAGCGATTACAAAGATGCCCTCTCGGCGACTCCGGATCCTTGCTTCATCACTGGTGATCGACGTGTCTCCAATTTTGATGCTTTGCTCTTTAACATCAAGGTGACCAATACAGGGAATCCTAGTGGACAGCTCGGAAATGGCTACCTTCAACATTGCACTTGCACATCGGATATCGTCATTCGACGAGTCAGGACTAGTACACGCCTGCTCAACTGTTCCTTAGAGGCAATTGCTGACAGGCTGAACTTTGCCTACACCTTGGTTTCAATTACTCAAGCGGGCTACTTGGTCGAAAACTTGCCTTGCACTTCAGAAGAAAAGGTTGCGCTGAATCCTGGTGTGACCTTTACTAGCTACTTTACAGGCAAGGTATACAGGGTGGAGGACGAGTTCAACTTTGGAATAAGCTTCAAGGATGACTTTTCGCTTGGGTATGACTTGCAAAACGAAGGTATCATTTACCAGTACAAAGGTCCTGGTTACGGACCTGGGGGATTTATGTGAGCCTAACGCTTGCGACATAGGCCTCAACTTGCCAGGAAGATCTTTTTAGTATTAATTCTCACCAGCTGCCACACTTCTTTGTATGGACGCTGCAGCTGTAGATCCTTGAGATGCGATTGCGGACACTGAGTGAATAAGTACTAAGCCTCATTTGTACATACGGGCCATGCTTGTGGTGGTAGAAGTAGCAGAAGTGAGTATTCGCGCAAGAAGCTTAATAGTCGTTGCATCCGCCGAGCGTGAGACTATTTCCTTATCTCTGCGCGCCGGAAGCTGCAGCGAGTCAGCGACAGAGTGGCGCAGTCCGGAGGATGACACACGACCACGAGACACAGGCAGGAAAAGCAAAGTCACAGCACGCCGCATGGACCGATAAGAGATAGAAGCACTTGATTTTGAAGCAGCCATCATCGTCATTGTACCCCTGTATTTTTGCAAGATTTCTGGGCTCTGAAGGGCAGGCAGCTTGCTTATCAGCTGTGTTTGCTATCTGCTCGAGATTAGATTTGCGCAGAGATCAGGCGGGCTGACAACTTGACATGGACTGACATGGACAGGCTACAGACCACAGTACAGTGGAAAGCCGACAGCGCTCACTGCTCAAGCCCTCGTGCAGTAGACATGGCTGTTCAGGGCTGCCCCGCGCATGCAGTCGCAAGTTGTTACACGAACAGTCCCTGGAACCGTGGTCAAAGCAACCGATTGTCGGAGATCCTCTGTAACACACCGTGAAGGCAGAGCAAGGCACCAAGGGCTGTTTCATAGTCGTGCGTATATGCATCGAGGCCCGGAAGCCTTGGATGTCCTACCTCCAGCTTAAGGTTGGCATCTTGCAAGCTCAAGCTGCGTGCTCCGGCGCCGTTTGTTTCGAGGCCGCAGCTGCTTCCGAGATAGAAAATCGCGAGCAGATTGAAGCGATCCAAGAGATACACAAAAGACAGCTCCGGCAGCATATAACAAGCCCGCCCCGCTGCCAGTCCTCGACCCGTACACTCTCCCTTCCCCTTCTTCCTCCTTCTGCTGCTCCCTTCTTCTTGGGCCTCTGCTCTCTCTCTTCACATCATGGATCCAGCAGCCGAAGCCGTATCCTCCGCCGTCGAGGCCGCAGCCGCCACCATGACGCCGTACCTGAGTCTCCCATTCCCAGAGACATATCCAGCGACGGGCGGCGATTCGGCCACAGAGAATCTCAACCTCTTCTTCCAAACAGGAGATGTGGCCTTCATCTTGGTAGCCACATCAATGGTCTGGCTCATGGTACCCGGTATCGCCTTTTTCTACTCCGGTCTGGCCCGCAGAAAGTCCGCGCTGTCTATGCTCTGGATCTGCATGGTCGCAGTCGCCATCACCCAGTTCCAGTGGTACTTCTGGGGCTTCTCGCTCGCCTTCTCAAAAACTGCAACCAACGGTTTCATCGGGAACTTGAAGCACTTTGCCTTAATGGATGTGTTGGGTGGGCCGGCAACAGGCACTGCGCTCGTCCCGGAATTGCTCTACGCCAACTTCCAAGGCATGTTTGCCTCAGTCACAATCGCACTTGTGATGGGCGCCGTCGCTGAGCGAGGCCGTCTCATGCCTGCTTGTCTCTTCATCTTTTTATGGGTCACCCTCGTCTACTGCCCGATGGCCTGCGCCGTTTGGAACGCCAATGGATGGGCCTTCAAGTGGGGTGTCCTCGACTACGCTGGTGGCGGTCCAGTCGAGATTGGCTCAGGTTTCGGTGCGCTCGCCTACTCCTTCATGCTCGGCCCTCGTCGTAACTCACCTTCTGAGATGGTGGTTGTACACCGACCCCACTCTGTCACCTCTGTTGTTCTTGGAACTGCCCTCCTCTGGTTCGGATGGGCTGGCTTCAATGGTGGTTCAGCTTTCGGTGCCAACTTGCGTGCAGTCATCTCCATCACAGACACCAACATTGCCGGAGCTATGGGTGGCATCACTTGGTGTCTGCTCGATTACCGTCTTGAACGCTCCCTGACCATGGTCGGCTTCTGCTCCGGTGTCATTGCTGGACTCGTCGCTGCTACACCTTCCTCTGGATACATTGGTCCCAGTCCTGCAGTTGCCGTTGGTGTTCTTGCTGGGGCATGCTGCAACTACGCAACCAAGATCAAGTTTTTGCTCAAGATTGACGACTCGATGGATGTGTTTGCCGAGCACGGCGTTGGTGGTATCATTGGTCTCTTGTGCTGTGCCTTCTTTGGCGCAGAGTACGTCACCGCCCTCGATGGTGTCAGCTACGGCATTGGCGGTTGGTTCTCAAAGAACTGGGCGCAAATGTACAAGCAACTTGGCTGGATTGGTTTCTGCTGTGCCTGGACATGGACCATCACCTGCCTCATCTGCTTCGTCATCAACAAGATCCCAGGACTTCACTTGCGTACTTCAGAGGATGGCGAGCTTCGTGGTATTGATGAAGACCAGATTGGCGAGTTTGCCTTTGACTACGTTGAGGCACGCCGCAACTTCATGACCTGGGGTGTCACCAATGCCATCGATGGCGAGACCACCGATGAGGGCTCCGACTTTTCAAACCAAAAGGGCAAAGCCAAGGCTGCCGAAGCGTTGCAGAACGCAGGCTCATACGAGATGCAGCAGATGGGTACCAACCACTCACTCGGCAATGCGCCCTTCCCAGCAGGTCAACGGCAACAAGCTGAGGCGCCTGTTGTATCAGGCAGTTCGCCTGTTGCAGAAGAAGCTGCGCCAGCGCATAGAGACCACGCGGTCTATTGAAGAAGCCACTGTCTATAAATGCCGAACCACTTGGATGTACCGTAGTAAAAATACACTTGCACACACTACCACATGTCCACTGTCCCTGCTTACCACTCAATTGATTGATGAACATGTCATCTATGGAGCGGTTTGACGAGGCAACACAGTCATCTTGGGACACCGTCAGGCTACGCGTCTGGCGTGGAACCGTACCCATCTTCTTCTCCTATACAGGACATGAAGCTCAGCTCAAGCTCGATGTGCCACGACTCAGCTATCTACCGCTAGCTTTCGCAAAACTGCGAGAAGCCTTCAACCTGCGTGAGGATGCGAAAATCTGGCTGACTACAGCTCGCAAGGACAACTCACGAGAAATCTTGCTGACGCATATGCCAGCTGGCTTGCTCTATGATCTTCACACAACCTCCGTCAGAGACGTTGTACCGTTGCACTTGGTCGTCATCGATGATGAAGCTGCTCTGCCCACCAGCCTTACTGCGCCTGGTGAATGGCCAGCACCACCGCGGCTGTCATTGCAAGGTGAGAATGCCATCTTGCCCCTTCTATGGCAGACTTTCAAGCAAGCGCTGCATCTTCGCTTAGGCAGTCTTAGATTGCTGCAATCCCTGACACCCTCTCAATCAGCCGCCTTACAACGAGCCTTGCTGATGCTCGATATGACGACGACATTCGATCTTGGTCAACGCTTGCTTCAAAGTCCTCTACAGTCGGTGCCTGTGCGGCTATGCATTTCATCTTCCGTGTTTCTACAAATGGCAGTACCCCTACGAACGCAAGGGAGAGAGACAACTGTGAAAGATTGCATCGCTACACGAATGCCAGACATGGCGATACTACTTGTTGATCCACAGGACCATGAAGCTCAAGTTCCTGGTGTGCTGATTTACCTGCACGGCGCAGCCGTTCCACTCGATACTCCCGTGTCGGATTTGTTGCAGGAGGCAGCGTACGCAGACGGTTGGCTTTACTTTGTATTGCTACCGGTTGGCTGATGCTATTCAAGCGCAGGGATGCAGAAGATATACAGCACCTCATCACGCACCAAGCACCGGATATCGATAGATGCAAGCACGAGCTCTAATCTCTCGTCTGGTAGAAGCGTAAGGGAAAGGGTTTTTGTTCCACAGTCCACAAAGGCTGACCACGGACAAGTCTGAATGTTTGATGAAGCACATGGCGTGATGTTCACGTCAGTCTTTGGCAACGGTACCTTGAGCATGTGCGTGTACTGAGAAGGCTGTAGAGCAGCGAACACCTTGGGGTCGAATACTTCAAGTGTATACTGCGGTGCAGGTTCTTCGTTCATTGTCTGGACAGGCGTGGACGTAGACTTCGGCTTCACTTCTTGGGTTGGTGTCGGATGCGGTTGCTGTTGAGCTGCATTGCTGACTGGAGATGGCTGAGGAGTCTTGCCGGCCTTGGCGTTACTACTCTCATTCACCGCATTGAAGTTTTGCCACAAGGAGTCTGCCGGAAGAGGCCCCTTGTGCTGCAAATTGGGCAAAGTTTGGACCTCTCTCATGAGTTCCCCAACGCCTCGTCGTCTCAACCAGATCCATGCCATCGCAAGGAAATTCTCATGCTGATCGCGATCTTTTGGAGACAAAGCGCTAGTGACTGGCGCGCCAGGGAGTATATCCATGTAAAACACTTTCTTGCCAGCCTTGTCCTTCTCCTCTTGAGGCAGTGTCAGCCATACCGCTTCCTTGCTACGCCGGATTACTCGCTCTGTGACGATATTGACGAAAAGCTCGTGCCGAGAGCCGTCCATTGTCTCGAGCTGAGTCTGGAGGACGAGCTAAGGCAGCAAGTTCGAATTTGTATTATTCGAGGCTGCCGAAGCCTGAGTATCTTGCTTGGGCGATTGTGAAGCTTTCCCACTGGCCAAGCTGCGTCGAGGCTGGGATTGAGTCGTTGTCTTGGGTTGAGGAATCCTAGGAGAGTGGTGCGGTGTACTATTACTGGTAGTCTGCATAGGCGTAGACTCCACCTCTTGAATCAGTTGCGGACGCGTTTGCTGTTGAGCTGCACCGCTGATACTGTTGTCGCGGCTGCTGTCCACAGAACTCGCAGCAGAATGCCATCGGGAGTCTGCCGGAAGAGGACCTTTGTGTAGCATCTTGGGCAACGTGAAGCTCTCACTGATGATCATGCCGATACCTCTGTCTTCTAAGAAGGATGATGCTAGTTGCAGAAGCGCCTCGTGCACAAAATGATCGTTCCGGGACACATGGTCATAGAGGTGCACGGATGGGAGAATATCCATGTAAAAAACGGCATTGCCAGCCTTATCCTTGTCTTCCTGAAGCAGTGTCAGCCAAGGCGCTTCTTCCCTGCTGCGGCGTGGCTCTCGCTCTATGACAATATTGACAAAGAGCTTGCTCTGAAATCCGAACTTGGTCATGAGCTGAGTCTTCATGACGATCCAGGGTATCAAATTCGACTTTTCGTCCTTTGAGGCTGCTGAGGCTTGAGCATCTTGCCTCGGCGTTTGAGCGAATCCCTCGCGGGCCGCGGTTCGAGGCGCTTCACCTTTCGACTTGGAATCAGACACCTTCTGAGCTCCATCAAGTCCACTCTGCGGCGTGCTTCGAGTGGTGGTAGTCGTATCCTTCACTTCCTGAATCAGTGGTGCGCGGAACGGCTGTTGGGAAGCACTTTCAACCATCGACGGCTGTGAAGCGCTGCTGGCTACATCAATGCCATCGTCTGCAGGACCGTCCTCGAGATATTGCCAGAGCGAGTCTGCCGGAAGAGGTCCCTTGTGCTCCAGCTTGGGCAGGGTGAGAGTATCCTTTATGATACTGCCGATGCCATTTCGACCCAGGAAGGAGGATGCCATCTCGAGCAAGCTATCGTGAAGATAGGCCTCGTGTCGAGGGAAGGTAGTATAGACTGTCACTGGAGGAAGGATATCCATATAGAGCACTGCACCGCCAGTCTTGTCCTTGTCCTCAAGCGGTAGTGTCAGCCAAAAGCTTATGTGCCTGCTGAGACACGGCTCCCGCTCCGTGACAAGATTGACGAATAATTTCCGCTGCGATCTGTTCTTCAATTTAAGCTGAGTCTTGAGGACGATCCATGGCACGATATTCGACTTGTTGTCTTTCGAGGCTGAAGAAGCTTGAGCGCGTTGTTTGGGCTTTTGAGCGTTTGAGTTGCTCGTTGATTGAGACTGGGAGCCAGAGGGATTTAGCCAGGTGTGCAGACGTACATGACCTGGCTGATCAGGCTCGAGCAGTTCTGGCATAGCTCGCGGGTTGAGCCTTTTAGATGGCGTTGGTTGGCGACGCGACGCAATGGTCAGCAGCAAACCAGCAAACAGCGCGCGACTTGCTCAAGATGGGACAAAAGCATTGTCAAGCAAGGGCTGGCGATTATGTCACGATGTGTTTGCTACGTTTCATGCCACCATAAGCGCTGCAACGACCTCAAACGGTTCTGAGACGTCAACGGTCGTGGTGGAAGCATAAGTAAGTGGCTTTCTGCAGATGGGGAATGAACCACAACTTGTGCACTATGCAGCCTGTCTCTCTCCTCCTCCTCTCGGCTGTTGGTGTTACGCTGGCCGTACCAACAGACTCATCGTCGGATGTGCATCTTGAGAAACGAGCAAATCCTGCTGCAGGTCTCGCAGGCTTCAACGTCAACGCCATTCCCGGAGTCAGCGAAGTCGCCGGTCTCGTGGGCGGCGTTGCAAACTTTGCTGGTGGTTTGGTCAATGGCAACCTTGGACCGGCATCACAAGTTGGAAACCCCGTTGGTTTATTGAGCGGCTTGGCAGGGGGTGCACCTGGCCCTATAGGACGCATTGCAGCAGCCCGTCCGGGAAATCGACAAGGCGCGGCAGCTGGTGTGCGAGCAGCAGCCAATGGTCGTCAACAACAGACCGGTCGCCAGAACAATGCTGCTGCTGGTACCCCCCCAGCCAAAGCCACTGGCGCTCGTCCTGCGGCAACAGGCGTATGCATATCATCTTCGTGTCATCGCCAGCTAACCAATCTAGGGTAACAGGGCCAACAATGCAGAGAAGAAGGAAGGCGCAGAGAAGAAAGCAGCTGCAACAAAGCCCGCTGGAGACTTTTCTGAGCCGCCTCCTGGCCCGGCCGTCAAGGCTAAGGAAGATACGCCAGCTGCTGCTCCTCCGTCTTCTCCTCCAACTCAGCAGCAACTAGCGCCAGAGACTGCTGCGGCAGCTCCAGCAGCCCCGCCAGCTACTGTGGTTCCAGGAGAGCCTGTAGCCCAGGCCGCCGTAGCAGCTCCCGCGGCGGGACTGAAGGCAGCAGCAGTTTAAAATTGCCAGCTCACGCGTAGTGGTCATTCATACATAAGCCCATGAACATGATTTGAGAGCAGAAGCAGCCAGCAGTGAGTGATTGAGCAGATGACGCGGTGGTCTGAGTCCTGGATGCGGATGACGGCTAAAATCTCAAAATGCCAAAACTTCAAAATTCTCGCAGCCAGCAGCCAAGGCCCCCTCCCAACAAGCGACACACCCTCCTGCTCTCCCTCCACGTACATCTGGCGTCTTCCAGTCGTCGTAGCTAAAGGGGCGCATCCGTACATCCAAAGGGAATCTTATTCGCCCGCCATTTCGTCGCCAGAAGTCGCGAAAGCCAAACCGCACACCCTCATCCTCCTTCGTCTGACCCTCGACGCCCTCTCGACGTCGTACTGGGCAGTTCCAAGGTATGCAGACAGCTGAAATATTCAATAGATGCTGACAACAGGCCCTGACACGAGTTTCAAGGAAATCCTATACCCGCCTGACAACCATAAGAGCACCGTCGCAGGGTGCTCTTTTCCATTAGCTTAAACCCCGAGTACAGCAAGGTCTCTGACCTCGCTCTCACCTGACTCACCTTCTCGCGTATCTCACCCGGATGCCAGCAGTCGATATTCAGGTCCTCTCCCCCAACCTCGCACCCAACTTCCCGGACAAGCCCTCTATGGCTCCGGCTCCTCTCCTCTACAACCATGTTGCTCAGCAAATCGATGCAGAGCATATTACACTCACATCCAACCCTGCTCGAGCTTGCGTGAAGCGGGCTCTCGAAGACCAGCTCGCTCGGATTGAGCATGAGGGCCAAAACCCAGACAACATTGAAAATGGTGCCGCCTTCTTCGTTGCGGACCTAGGTGAAGTTGTTCGCCAGCACTTACGTTGGCAGCAGAACCTGCCTCGTGTCGTGCCACACTATGCAGTCAAGTGCAACCCAGACAATCAAGTCATCCGATTGTTGGCTGCTTTGGGCACTGGTTTCGACTGTGCATCCAAGGCAGAAATCCAGCAGGTGTTGAATCTAGGCGTTTCCCCAGACCGCATCATCTATGCAAATCCATGCAAGGCTGCTAGCTACATTCGCTACGCCGGTGCAGTGGGTGTGCAGGCCACGACATTTGACAATGCAGAGGAATTGCACAAGATTGCCAACTACAACCCAGATGCACAGCTTTTCTTGCGCATCCTGACCGATGATTCAGGTGCCCTTTGCCAGCTGGGCCTCAAGTACGGTGCTCCACTTAACACGACCATGTCGTTGCTCAAGCTTGCTAAGGAACTCAAGCTGAACGTCGTGGGTGTGTCTTTCCACGTTGGTTCTGGCTCGAGCGATCCTATGGCCTTTGTTGATGCCGTGCAGCGCGCTCGCATTGTCTTTGATGAAGCAGCTGCGGTCGGCTTTGCACTACACACGCTCGACATTGGCGGCGGCTTCGGCCACGACAATTTCGAAAAGTTTGCCGCCGTTTTGGGTCCTGCCATTGACGAACACTTCCCGGCTGACGTTCGCGTCGTTGCAGAGCCTGGACGGTACTATGTCGCTGCAGCCTTCACCTTGGCTGTGCACATCATCGCTCGCCGCACCATCTACCCGGACTCGGATGAGCCCTTGCCCGGTACAACGAGCAACAACTTCATGTACTATGTCAACGACGGCGTGTATGGCAGTTTCAACTGCATCATGTTTGATCACCAGCATCCAGTGCCCAAAGTGCTTATGCACAAGGGCCGTTCCTACTTTGATGCGCCTGCCAAATCGTTGCAGAAGCAGCGTGTGCGTTGCTCGATCTGGGGACCCACCTGCGACTCGCTCGACTGCATCACAGGTGAGTCCTACCTGCCTTTTGTGATGCAAGTGGGAGACTGGTTGTACTTTGATGAGATGGGAGCCTACACCAAGTGTGCAAGCTCCAAATTCAACGGCTTCAACCAGTCAGAGGTGATTTACGTGTCATCTGTTTAGTGCGTTCTAGATGCAGTTTGCCTTTTGTCGTTTGTGTTTCAGCTCTCTCTGCTCGTCCTGTCCCGTACTAAGCTCATCTATTGCTCTTTCGTCTCTTCTCTCGCTGCTCTCGCTGTGAAATCGATTTTCGGTTTGACTTTGGACCAGCCTCGACGACCACAAATACCCACAACCGAAAGCCGATGAAGGGTGCAGCCATGCAAAGGGCCATTGCAGGCTCGATGCTGCTCTCGACAGTCAGTGCAGGCTTCAAGGACTACGTCAAGGGCGAGACCAAATCCAGTGTTGTTTCCAAGGCCACTGCTGCAGCTGCCTCGGCCGCGACAAGTCTTTCTGCTTCAGCAGCAAGTGCTACAGCCTCGATTGCAGCACGGCCAACCAGCATACCGGAACTCTTCACCGGTTTCTTTGTCCGCAATCCACCACACACCCTCATTCTAGAGGCCTGCCTCCTTGCTGCCATTGCTGGCTGGATCGTATTGCACTTTGTGGGTTGCCAGCAAAATCAAGTCGCTGCGAAGCGTGCATTCACCAAAGTCTATGGGATCCTTGGCAGGGAGTTTGAGCAAGTCGGCCTGAAGGCGTTGTCGGACGGAGGCGCACCCATGAGCATGGAGGGCAACGACGCCTTCATCTCCCTTGCCCAAGGCCGCAAGAATGTCGATGTGTGCAAAGTCACGGTTGACATGTATCCGCGTCAAGATTTGATTGTTGCATTACCTGTCAGGACCATCTATAATCTGTACTTTGATGGCGAACGTATTGCTGACCGCTTGACTTGCCAGTTCTTGCTTCCTGCCAGCGCCGATGTTCATGGTTTCGTCTGCGGCGTCGTGGCTAAGCGCGTCATGCGGTATCAGCGCAAGAAGTGCTGGGACTTGCAATTTACCAAGACAAATGACAGTGCTCTGCTGCCTCACCAGTTTGTCACCATGACGGAGACGGTGGAATGCCTTGAAAAGGTGCTCACCAAGGACTTACAGGCTGTTGTCGTTGATCTTGGCGAAGCACTCGAGTACTTTGTCATTACAGACCAGCCCGTCACGCAGCCGCGCAAAGCTGATGCGCCGCTCACCCATCAGCGTGCCATTCGCTTCTCTGTGCTTGCTGGCGAAGCTGCTGCAACACGAGAAAATGTTGAACGTCTTGTACAATGCGCATTGACACTTTGTGATACCCTTCCCAAGGCACAAGGCAAGCTTTCTGCAGTGACTACGCGCAAGCTGCAGCAAGCGCGTGAGGAGACGTATGGCAAGATTCGCAAGCAGATTGAGGAAGAAGTCAAAGCGGACGCGCCCAAGAAGCCATCTCGCAAGGCGTTGCGTGAGAAGGCAGAGAAGGAGCGGATTGCCAAGCTGAGTGCATCAGAGCAGAAGAAGGCTCTGTTGAAGGAGAGGGAGCGAAACATGAAGCGAGGCCAGAGTAAAATGGCGCGTGCAAAGTAAGCAACGCTCATGCAAGAGTAATGCTTGCTTGATGTGCCGTCGACCTTTGTCAAGCTAGCTATCGACTCATGCTCAATACGGTATATTCCTTCGACTTCTCCAACCTCTATGACTTGACTGCATACAGACATCAAAAGTGATTCGAGCAAATCCATCTGACCAACACACGCTTTGTAGAGATGGGTGTCCAAGCCAGTCCTGCTTTTACCGAACAGACAATGCTGGATTGAGGACATCATAAGATCATGCCTGGTGCCATCTAATAAGATAACCTTCTCCCCATTAGATCTGACAGATGAGCAGTTCCGCTGCTCTATGTCAAGCCCTACAGCTGGTTCGTTCGCAGACAAGCCAGGCCTCCGCCAGACATTGAAATGTCAACGCCTCCGTCTATTGTAGACGCTTTTGCCACGTCAAAATTTGGGTGCGCGACGGCTTCCATGAGATCGGCCTGCAGCATGACAGTCCCGCAAGCTGCATCGTACTCTGCAGAGCCTTGCATGAGAAAATGAACACTCGCTGCTTGAATAACCGAGGCTGGTGGTGAAGCACTTCGGATACTGGGGAAAGCTGTCATGATCGCCATTGTCACACTATGCAATGTGAGTTGACGTTATTTCGTTGCAAACAGGTTAGCGATAGGATCAGTCAATCGAGCACCGAGAGCTCATCTTCTCCTTCCAAGCTCTGCTGTCAGAAATCCCTGCAGCGCATGACGCGGCTCGTGAAGAGATCATGCTGCAGCTCGAGCTTCAGGAAGCTGTGCCCTAGTGCTTGACCATATTGCAGAAAGTTACATACTGAAAGTCACTTTCTCGCTGCTTTCAGCAAAAGTCAGTGCTAGCAGGATTGCGAGTTGTTCTATGCTGCTGATTGAGAAAGAGGGATGCATCACAAAGCGGTGGGCCATAGCAGTGCAAAGAAAGACCATGAGATGAATGAGTTGAGAAAGACATGCTGCCGCTATGCATCTGCAGAATAAATCATCAAGCATTCATGCGTGCCTGCCACTCCCGCACGCTACGCCAGCGCGCTCCAAGTCCCTGACCGAGTCGGATGCCTGTAGAAGTTGGCCCTTCACTTCGGGATAGAGCATCCAAAATAACTTGCATACCAAGCCGAGACCGCTCAAAATTCTCTCTGAATTTGGAGACGCCAAGGCCTTCTATGCGTCCACTGACGCCAAAGAAGAGATTGCTGTAGGCTCTCGCGGTGGTCTCCACGACTGTTTGTGTTGGGTCTGCGAGGGATGCTGTCATGCGCTGCGACTCGACTACTTTGAGCACGCGGGTGTGATCCAGGTTGCGCGACTCTGTCTGCATCTCCATTGTCGTTGGATTTACGATGGAATGTTCAATGATGTACGTCTGCGAGATGTTGAGGATCTTTGCGCCCCATTTGGGCAGCTTGCCGCGCTTGACGAGGAGGCGTGTTGTATGGAGTGTGCCTTGGGTGTCGACATGCCTCGAAAGAATGTCACTGGCGAGAACATGTTGCGCATATGGATTGGGGTAGCGCAGAAAGTAGGCGAGTGTGACTGTGGACCATGGGTGGTCGTAGGTGAAGGTGGTGGAGTAGAGCTTCATGTTTGGCTGTTGATGCTGCTGTTGATACGACTGCTGCAGTTGCGAGTCACTGATGACCGGGGCCCTTGGCTGTCTGGGCCAGTACGGAGCAATACACGCAGACTGTAGCTTGGCAGACGGAGGAGCAGTTGTGGGTGTTGGTTGTCGTTGCTTCTCCAGATTTCTCAGCACTCGAACTACTCGAACTACTACTCATGGAGACCAGGACTACGCATTGACCAGCTAGACTCCAGGACTACTGCTGCTTACTTCCACTGAGGGGCTCATCAAGGCTCATATACTGCTGCGAGACTGCTAGGCTGCCGCTGAGATTGGCTCTGCTCCATGCCCGATGCAAAGCGCATCAAAGTCTTCCATGACTCGGACGACGAAGAGCAGGCTGTCCGTGCTCAGCCGCTGACAGAGTTCTCTGCAGAGACACTCGCACGCAAAGAAACAGCGCCCCTGGTTGTACCCAGACTTGAAAACACCTTCCGAGGTGCGCGGCAAGCCTATGTCCCAAATGCCTTGATACACGCTACGACACGCACCGATGGCAGGAGCATTGAAGAACTGGAGCTCGAAGAACGCACGCGGAGTCGCGCGTATGGTCTGTCTGCTACAAACCATTCAGGCAGCAGGACTGCAGAGCGAGATCAAACTGCTAGCAACGCTCCTCTTGCCACAGCTCGTCAAGAAGCATCCACCATACACAGCCAGGCTGCAGCCGAGAGCCACCCAGACATGTCGAGTCTTGCAGACTATGAAAATGTCCCTGTAGAAAGCTTTGGCTTGGCAATGCTGCGAGGCTTGGGCTATGACCCAGAAAAGGGCAAAAAGACAGAGAGCAAGCCACAGGAACGGCGGCCAGACTTCCTCGGGCTGGGTGCCACACAACGGCCTGAAGAGACCAAGACTGCGGCAGACTTGGCGAAGAAGAGGCATGAGGTGCGCAAGGAGGAGCGAACCCATGTTCCTGTCGTTAAGGTCAACAAGAGGACAGGCGAGAGAGTACTTGAAGGAGCAGAGGCCGGCGCATCAACGAGTGCATCTCCCTTGCCAATGCCAGCGCCAGCACGGCAAGATGAAATCAGCAGACTTCCTCAAAAAAACCACGACAGCAGACCGGAGTCACGCTCAAGAAGTCTGCGTCGACACAGATCAAGGAGCCCTGACGGCCGCCACAGAAGCAAGCGTGAACGCGACAGAGACCGAGATAGGGAAGATGACAGACGGTCTCGCCATCATTCAAACGGACATCGTCATAGTCGCAGCCGTAGAAGCTGATTCTACGCGTATAAATTGTCCATATCATGCCTGTGACTGCCTTAAATGCGACTTCCAGGACATCCGTCGTCATTCAGCCAGACAACAGCACAAAACAGATTGGCGCGTATGGCCTGTCGGCAGCAGGCATTGGCGCGGCTCGCTGCTCTGGCGGCGGACGGCAGGCATGGCGACGCGCAAAAGGAACGTATAGCGGACTACTACCACAAAGCGCGCGGACCACAGTCAGCTGCCGAATCCTCACGAAGGCTTACTCGACGCGAACTCGCGGCCTTTCAAGGCTATGCCGCGTCGTGCGTGAAAAGCACGTCTCCAGGAATTGCAGTGTCTTTGATAAGAGACTACGAGGACATTGTCGGCAGATGGCCACGCATGCAAGAAGCTAGCGACAAGGGCATGCACTCGAGTCTTGAGCTGCAACAGTTTGCCCATACGACGGCAATCTCGCTGTTGCGGCTTTCTGAGACTCAACCTGATGAATCGCAGGCAGTCAAAGACCTTCTTCTCAACTTGACCCGCAAGGCACAAGGTATATTTTAATCATCGACATGCGCGACGTTGACTAACACTAGCTGATGATTTGGTCTCTCTAACAACGCTTGCTGGTTTCCTCTCTGCTGTCAAGGAGTTTCCGCTGGTCATCCTGTACAGCGATTTTGTCGTCTTGGTGGAAACCTTCAACACAATCTTGCCAAAGCTTCACAAGATATCTTCGCGTGGCTCGGCTGCATCCCTCACTGACTTACCAGATACAAGTCGAATTGGAGCATACCCTTTTGAGATTCAGCATGCTGTCATTTCGTTTGTGCTGGCCTGGTCCAAGTCGGCTGTCATCAATGGACTCGATTGTCAGGATCTCTGGACAACGCTTGGCGACCCAGATGTCCCACTTGGCAAGGACCGACTTCCGGATCCACTTGTCTGGCAGGCTGTCGTTGCGCATGTCAAGATTCAATACGACTTGACCAATTCCACCGTCTTATCTCGTTTCTCGGAAGCAGTCCTCGGTCGGGCCCTCAAGGTGTATTGCCTTGCTGCGGTGTCACTTGGCCAATTCGACGAAATCCTTTTGTCTTGGCTGCACAATCTTGTCATGGATGCGCAAGAGCTTGATGATCCAGTGCTTGGGCCGGCTGTCGTCAATGTCATGTCCATTCTTGCGGTGCGGTTTCCCGAACATGCAACAGCCTTCATCAACCATCTGAAATCTGTTGTGCAGCATGCACCAAGAGTCACTACCGGCGAACACCTGTCTGTATTGTCGGCAAGACGTCTCTTGACTGTGCTGCAGTACTACTCAAACGATGCCATCATCTCAACCATGTATCACTTTGCGAACCTCTTCGCACCAGCAGGAGTAGATTCAGTGCGACTCCAAGCAGGTAGCTACAATGAGAGTATTTCCAGCAGGGCAACGCGCTCGTTGCCGACGGACGACACTGCTCTCAATGCAGTCGAAGCAGTCTCCACCTTTGCCACCGCTTGCGAAGACGAACAAATTGGGGCCCTTGGCATCTCCATCTTGCTACAAAAGTTTACGCGTGTCTCGAGTTTGCTACAGCGCAAAATTGTGGTTGAGCTGGCCGTCATGGCAAAGCAAAGCGGTGAAAAGGACGTTCTCCGCGTCGAAGCTCTTTACAGCGCAGTCGAGAAAGCTGCGCCGGATGAACTTATCACAAACGCTATCAAAGAAGCTCGCTTCAGTATCGGTGGCCGGCTTGATGCCGAGCACCCAGCCTATCTACCGTTTCTTGGTACTCTGCTTCGTGCAACCATTATCAGAACAGCAGAAAAGAAGGGAAAACCATTGGATGCCCTCATCGAGCCTTTGGCTGTGCTGCTCGATAAAAGTTCCCGTCCAGCCTATTCGACTGATCTTGTCCAGCTGTTTCATAACTTTTGGTTTTATCTCGTGATTTACGGCTACACGCTTGGCAGTACTCAAGTCACTCAGCAGCAAAGCAATCTGAGGCGTATTGCCCACGCTTCTCCTTCACTAGCGCTTGAAACGCTGACAGACGCTCTCGAGGCTGATCTCGACTCATATCCTGTCTTACGCCAAGAGCACGATCATGCTGATACGAAAGTCTTGCAAGCTGCTCTTGATGCATTCTTGACAGTACAGGGCTCGCTAGTCCGCCGTCTCAGCTTTAGCAAAGCAGTTTACCTCAATGCCATTGCCTTACTCGAAAATTTGAGGAGCAGCAGTGGCGTAGCTGCTGGCAGTCTTGCCTATTACGAAGAGGCAACACTTCGCAACAGCGATGTGAGTACGCTTGTCGATGCCATTCACTACGAAAATACCAGACGCTTTCTTGCAGCTATACACAAGCTCGGTGGGCCTATGCGATTGGATGTGCAGCTCAGAGACTTGATAGTCGGAGCTTGTCATCGCGTCAAGGCGGTCAGAGACCAAGCCATATTGACCATCAACCAGATTGTCGAGCATGTTCCTTCAGCCTTCTGCAACCAGATGGTCATCACGACGCTCTTGGAGAGCATTACACTCTTGGGATGGAGCTGCTACGAGGAGTTCACCGACAAGTACTCCCCGAGCTACAACTTTAATTCTCAACGTGTCGATCTGACCATCACTGTCAGCGATTCATTCTCTGATCGCAAAATCAGCCTGGACATGGCAGAGCGTCACGCTGCTCAGTGGCTGGACGCTGCCATGCGTGACTGCGCCGAGGACGTTAGAAGTTTACTGAGCACATACATCATGCACCAAGAAGAGCATGACTTCTCGTCAGATCGAGGTCGCTTGTTGGCCATTCAATACGCTGTTCGCTCAAGTGCGCGAGATCAGCCTTCACTAACGGAGCAGGTCCGTGACTCTTCAGATGCGTTTGTCGGAGAGCTCTCTCTGAGACACCTGCAAAGTCTTGTTCCGGCACGAACTTCTGAGCCAGAACAGAAACTGCCTAGTTCTCGCCAGCTGCTAGAGAAAAGTCGACGAAGGAGTTTCATCTCTTCGACAGAGCTCAAGGAAAAGCTTTGCTTTTACGTTGCTCGCATCTTGGACGGCGCTGCAGACACCAATCGTCTGCTCATGTTGCTGGTGGAGGTGCCCTTCAATATCTTTAGCATTCCAGTCATCAAGATCGCCGCTTCTTTGTGGGCCCGCGTCGCTACGGCGTGCCCGCACTTACAACCGACATTGTTGGCAGAGATTGACTGCTGCTGGGGTCGGACGTTGGCTGAAGGGCGCGGCATCTTTTCTGCTAAATTCCACAGCAGGGATCCATTTGCACATGTCATGGAGTATGCACCGACCGACAAGGACTCGATCAAAATGGCGGTCAAAGCGACCGAGCAGGCTTTTGAACCGCATCTCATCATCATCCAATTCCTTGCTAGCCGCGTTTCCGGGCCGGGCAGCACCGACACCGAAGGTCAAAAGGTCCTTGTACGCCTCATCCGCACCACTTTGCGCGCTTTGATGACAAGTCGCGTTTCAACGCACATCTTTTGCTTTGAGCCGATCCTTCGCCTTGTCATCATTGGCTTCAAGCTCAAATCTAGTTTACGCGCCCTTGAGCTTGGCGTTCTTAGTGAGGCGTTTGAGAAATGCCTCTACGACTCTAGTCTGTTCATCTTTGCTGCTCCACCGCGCTGGGCATTTGGCAGTGATGTCGGCCGACTGCGAAAGGATAGTCTCCTTGGCAACATCCTCAACGAGCAAATTCGTCGGGACAAGCCTGCCGAAGCACTAATTGGCAAGCGAGACCTTATTAAATTGCTCCTCAAAAGCGATATCGCCAAGAATGAACTCTGGCTTGATCCGCTCTCCAAAACCAAGGCACATGCTGCCGAGACTAGTCACATTCTTGCCTTGCTGCCAGTGGCATGGGACCATAGCTGCGCCCTGGCAGTGTCCATGGCGCAACGTTTCTCAAGCCCAGCTATCCGCAGTGCCGTTCGTGCATTAATCATCAAACAGCCAAGGCGCGTCGTGGGCGACGCTCATGCTGCCGAGTATCTGCTTGGCACAGAATTGTCAGATGACACCAGAGCTGTGCTCAAATACCTTGTATATTGGTCGCCAGTAGTGCCCATTTCGGCCATTACCTACTTCCTGCCAGCCTTCAAAATGCATCCGCTTGTTTTGCAATACGCGGTGCGGTCGCTAGAGTCACATCCTGTCGAAGTCACCTTCTTCTATGTGCCTCAAATTGTGCAACTCCTTCGTCATGATGAAAAGGGCTATGTTCGCCGATTCATTGTCGAGACGGCCAAACTCTCACAACTCTTTGCGCACCAAATTATCTGGAATTTCAATGCCAATGCGTACAAGGATGAAGATGCGACCATCGAGGATGTCATCAAGCCGGCGCTAGATCAAACAGCGGCAATCATGATTCGCAATCTGTCTGGCAGTGACAAGGCCTTTTATGAAACGGAGTTTCGCTTCTTTGGCGAGGTCACCAGCATTTCTGGCAAGCTCAAGCCGTACATCAAAAAGCCAAAGCCAGAAAAGAAGGCCAAGATTGACGAGGAAATGGCAAAGATCAAGGTCGAGGAAGGCGTCTACCTGCCTAGCAACCCTGACGGCGTTGTGGTCGGTATTGATCGCAAGTCTGGCAGGCCGCTGCAATCTCATGCAAAAGCACCCTTCATGGCTACGTTCAAGATTCGTCGGGAACGCAAGCAGGAAGATCTGCTAGGTGAGACGAAGCTTGTTACGTTTGAAAAGATGCAGTCTGCCATTTTCAAAGTCGGCGACGACTGTCGCCAGGACGTTTTGGCTATTCAGCTCATTGCAACGTTTCGTGGCATCTTCAACAGCATCGGTCTTGATCTATACGTCTTTCCCTACCGTGTCACTGCAACGGCGCCTGGATGCGGTGTGATTGATGTGCTGCCCAATAGTATATCACGCGACATGTTGGGTCGCGAGGCTGTCAATGGTCTGTATGACTACTTCATCACCTCGTTTGGCCAGCCCGACACAATCGCCTTCCAGCAAGCGCGGATGAACTTTGTCAAGAGCATGGCTGCCTACTCGGTAATTAGCTATCTGCTGCAATTCAAAGATCGCCACAACGGTAACATCATGTACGACAATCAAGGCCATGTCTTGCACATTGACTTTGGCTTTTGCTTCGATATTGCGCCTGGTGGTATCACGTTTGAATCGGCACCATTTAAGTTTACGACGGAGATGGTTGCGGTGATGGGAGGCAGCGAGCATACGCAGTCCTACAAGATGTTCCAGGAACTGTGCATCAAAGCCTTTTTGGTATCTCGGCAATACTCTGAAAAGATTATTCACTTGGTGACGCTGATGCTCGAGTCTGGCTTGCCGTGCTTCAAGGGGCAGCAGACCATCACCAACTTGCGAAACCGCTTTCACTTGGACGTGAGCGAGCAGCAGGCGAGCCAGGTCATGCTGTCGTTGATTGCCAAGTCGCATGAGAACCAGCGGACGGTGGCGTATGATGTATTTCAGAAGATGACGAACGGCATCCCACACTAGGCCTCTATGGCAAATTAGGTAGGTGACTGCTCTATTTAAGGTTTCCTGACTGACAGATGAACAGTGGTGACGACATTGACCGGGACGCGATTGCCAGTAGATGCTCTGTCGGCACCGACATTATCTCACTGCTGCCGTGAGGATGGTCTCGACAACGCCCAAAAGGGCCGTGGCCACGTCGACCAAGGTGACGCCTGTGAAGCGAATCAAGGAGGAAAATGAGACACCGCCATCGAAGCGCGCGTCGCCTCGCAAGACTCGTAGCGTCAAGTATGAATCTGATGGTGACGACAAGGAGCTACTGGATATGGATAGTCCGCGAAAGAGCAAAACGGGTCAGTCACCTCGCAAGACGCCGCAAAAGACGTCTGACGACCAGGCAGCACGGTTGGTTGCAGCAAAACTCAAAAAGCTCGATTCGTACGTGATCTCACCGTACCCAGACTTCAAGCGGCCGACGCCCGAGGACTGCAAGCAAGTAGTTGATCTTCTTTCTGAGCTCCATGGCGAGATTGAGAGATCGGAATCGATTGGCAAAGAAGGGCGAGCGGCCAACTGCGGCGAGGTCCCCTCTGTCATGGATGCACTCGTTCGAACGGTGCTTTCGCAAAATACGACCGGCACCAACTCGACCAAGGCGATGCACAATCTGCACCATACTTTTGGAAAGAACAATTGGCAAGCGGTGGACGAGGCGTCCGTGGAAGATGTTATCGACGCAATTCGTGTCGCAGGACTTGCACCGACTAAAGCGGCTACCATCAAGGACGTCGTGGCGACTGCCAAGAAGACGTATGGCAAGTACAGTCTGGATCACTTGCACGAAGCAACGAATGAGGATGCGATGCGAGAGATGATATCATTCAAGGGTGTTGGCCAAAAGACAGCCTCATGTGTTTTGCTCTTTTGCATGAAGCGCGACTCGTTTGCGGTGGACACGCATGTCTTTCGTCTTGCCAAGAGTCTTGGCTGGGTGCCACAGCGGGCTGGCCGTGAAGAGACCTTTGGGCACCTGGATATCATGATTCCCGGCAAATACAAGTACCCACTGCATTGCCTGTTGATCACACACGGCAGGAAGTGTGGTCGATGCAGTGCGCACGCCCGCAATGGCTTGCTAGACCCGGCCGAGTGTCCCTTGAGGAACATGAGCAAGACGCGCAAGGAGCAGGGTTTGAAGGAGGAAGACGAGGGTAATGAGGAAAGGAAGGTCGTGACGGGACCTGCTGTGCCTCCGGAGCTACAGAAGACGCTGGCTAAGCTGGAGGAGATGCAGTGACAATATAGACTCCAGTAACAGTATACAATATACAGTATACAGCACAGTTACAGCACAGTTACAGCACAGTTACAGCACAGTATACAGCACAGTATACAGCACAGTACACAGCACAGGCAATCCCGAGATGGTCAGCACTTTCAATTCCGCAACACCACGGCCCGCCCGAGTTTCCCTCGCATCCTCCCTCGACTGCGTGGAGCCAGGCATCAAGGGTAGAAAAGCAATTGAGCATCCAGGCAAAGCTCCTCCATAACCACATACACGCCATGAGTACTTCTGTCGCACAAAAGACAGCCGCATACACAAGCGCAAGCGCCATCGAAGATGAGCACCACTACGCAGCCAATAACTACCACCCGCTGCCCGTCGTTCTCTCTCGTGGCGAAGGACCTCTTGTTTATGACCCAGAGGGTAACGAATACCTCGACTTTCTGTCTGCCTACAGTGCCGTCAACCAGGGCCACTGCCACCCAAAAATCATTGATGCGCTCACAACCCAAGCGTCGCGTCTGACACTCTCTTCCCGCGCATTCTACAACGACATCTTTCCGCAGTTTGCCAAGTATGTCACAGAGTTCTTTGGCTATGAGTCTGTATTGCCCATGAATACGGGCGCAGAGGCAGTCGAGACAGCCATCAAGATGGCAAGACGCTGGGGCTACATGAAGAAGGGCATTGCGGCAGATCAGGCTATCGTCTTGTCCTGCGCCAACAACTTCCACGGTCGTACAATGGGTATTGTCAGTATGAGCACAGACCCAGACTGCAAGACAAACTTTGGCCCATTCCTGCCGAGTGTTGGACCAGCGTGCCCGGCGAGCAAGTCGGTCATTCGTTACGGAAACATTGAAGATCTTGAGCTTGCTTTAAAGACACACGGCGAACGCATTGCTGGGTTCTTGGTTGAGCCTATTCAGGGCGAAGCCGGTGTCGTGGTACCTCCTGCAGACTATCTCCCAAGAGTCAGGCAGCTCTGCACGCAGTACAACATTCTGTTCATTGCAGATGAGATTCAAACAGGCATTGCAAGAACGGGCAAGATGTTGTGTGTTGAGCATTCCAACGTGAAGCCTGATGCAGTGCTTCTTGGCAAGGCCATCTCTGGTGGAGTCTACCCAGTCTCTGTGGTGCTTTCATCCACGGAAATCATGTCTTGCTTCGAGCCTGGTAGCCATGGTTCAACCTACGGAGGCAATCCGCTCGGCTCAGCAGTCGCCATGGCAGCTTTGGAGGTGGTGAGGGAGGAAGGTATGGTGGAGCAGGCAGAGAGGCTAGGACAAGCCTTCCGCAAGGGTATTGAAGACCTCAAGTCCCCACTCGTGGAACTTGTTCGTGGCAAGGGACTGCTCAACGCCATTGTCATTGACGAGTCCAAGACGAATGGCAAGACTGCATGGGATCTATGTCTGCTCCTGAAATCTAGGGGACTCTTGGCCAAGCCGACACACGGCAACATTGTTCGACTCTCGCCGCCCTTGTGCATTTCAGATGCGCAGCTCGAGCAAGGCATAGCCCTTATCGGCCAGGCACTCGCAGACTTGCCTGGTATGGACATTGAGAAACTGCCGATCAAGGATGCTGCATCAGAGGCTCACAAGTCTTTGCCTGTCGAGAACTAGCCCTTTCTAGGCCATGAATAGTCGGTTCAAGCAGCGTACGTGTAGTTTCCCTGTAATAACTGAACCCGACGACCCCGCGATTTCCTTGACAGACACAACCATGACGCTCAAGGCCTTTGTGTTTGATGTGTATGTGCATCTATCTAGCAGCTGCATCTTCTAACAGACAGCTTTGGAACATGTGTCGACTGGCAAACATCGGTGGAGAAGCAGCTTGCCGCCTTTCTGACAGAGCGCGGCTTGGACGCAACCAAGGCGCTTGGTTTGACGCTGCAATGGCGCAAAGGTTACTACGAGTACTGCACTGGCGTCGGCACGCAACAGAACAAAGAGCCATACACGCTTGTCGATCTTGTGCACCGTCGACTCATCAAGGCAATCCTAGCAGACTCAATGAGCTACAATGCAGACGAAACGGAGCTCGACAAGCTGCAAGACTTTTGGCATAAGCTAGAGTCACATGCAGACACATCCGAGGGCATCCGCAGACTCAAGCGCAAAGCAATCACGAGCACTCTCTCGAACGGCAACATGCGTTTATTGGTGGACATGAGCAAGCACGCGGACATGCAGTGGGATCTCATCATGTCTGGCGAACTTTGGCAATCGACAAAGCCAGACCCACGCGTGTACCGCGGTGCTGCAGAGATGCTCTTGATGGACTATGAGGAGGTGGTCATGGTAGCCTGTCACTTCAGTGATCTGGAGTACGCCAAGAAGGCAGGTCTCAAGACTGCCTTCATCTACAGACCTGGCGAGAGTGAACCAGAGCTCGGTCCTGGCCAGGTACGCCGAGACGGACGCAGCGAGCCGTTCATTGACTATGTGGTGGAGACTATCGGAGAGCTGGCAGACCTTGTCACCTAGCTTGACCAAAAACGTGACTGCTGCGATTGTCGTACGATGCCACGACTCGCGAAAAGCCAAAAGACAAAAGCGAAAGCCAAGGTCAGCAACGGATAAGGCTTGTCCACAATGGCCATCCTCGACTATCTACGCTCGCTGAGTCCTTTTGGCGAGTCGCCCATCACCTTTCTTGCTACGTGGGCTGCCGTCTTTTACGCGTGGCATATCATATCACAGCTCCTCCCTAGCAATGGCGACCAACCGCCGACTGTCTTTCATTGGGTGCCGTTCCTCGGCTCGACATTGAGCTATGGCATGCGGCCGTATGAGTTCTTTGCAGAGCAACTCGAGAAGCACGGCGACGTCTTTACCTTTGTCTTGCTCGGCAAGCGCATCACCGTCTTTCTCGGGCCGACAGGCAATGATTTCGTGTTTAATGGCAAGCAGGCATACATCAATGCAGAAGACGCATATACGCCCCTCACCACTCCAGTCTTTGGCAAGGAGGTTGTCTACGATGTCCCGAATCACGTCCTTATGGAGCAAAAGAAGTTTGTCAAGTTTGGCATGTCGACCGAAAACTTCAAGCAGTACGTCGGCATGATTGTCGATGAGACGATGCGCTACCTTCAATCGCCCGTCTTTGGACTGGACAAGAAACAGGGTGTCACCTCACTCAACAAGGCCACACCAGAGTTGACCATCTTCACTGCTTCCCGCACATTGCAAGGGCAAGAAGTACGCGATGGGTTTGACGCGAGTTTTGCAGATCTCTACCACGACCTTGACAAGGGCTTCACACCCATCAATTTTTTTGCACCCTGGCTACCGTTGCCTGCCAACCGCAAGCGAGATGCAGCGCAGCAAAAGATGGCTCAAGTATATTCGTCCATTGTGCACAAACGCCGTGCGACCGGCGAAGAACCTGCAAAGGATATGATTTGGAACTTGATGAACCAGCAGTACAAAGATGGACGCCCGCTCAATGACACGGAAATTGCCGGCATCATGATTGCGCTGCTGATGGCAGGCCAGCATACATCTGCTGCTACGTCAGCCTGGATCTTGCTCCACCTCGCAGACAAGCCAGAGCTGATTGAAGAGCTGTACGCAGAGCAGAAGAAGGTGGCTGGCGTGAGTAATGGCAGGATCAACCCGCTCAAATATGAGCACTTGAAGGACATGGATCTCTTGAATTACTGTATTCGCGAGACGCTGCGCATGCACCCACCGCTGCACTCCATCATGCGCAAGGTTGTGCAAGACTTGCCTGTGCCCAACACCAAATGGCACGTCCCGCGAGGTGGATACGTGCTTGCTGCGCCTGGAGCATCGGCCATGGACCCGGAGCACTTTCCCGACCCAGAAAAGTTTGACCCGTACAGATGGGCTAAGCGGGCTTCAGATGAAGATACTGAAAAGGTGGACTATGGTTATGGGCTTGTATCCAAAGGTGCAGCATCGCCATACTTGCCATTTGGCGCTGGGCGACATCGTTGCATCGGTGAACAATTTGCATACCTGCAGCTCGGCACCATTGTCGCGACCTTTGTGCGTGAATTGCAGTTCAGGCTGCCAAAGGGCCATGCTGTCGCGGAGAAGGACTACACGAGCATGGTTGTGCTGCCCAAGGACCCTGCGGTGATTGCCTGGCAGGTGCGAGAGGTGATATAGACTCAAACTCGCTGTGAATGCCGCCGCCAATTTTGGTTTTGTAGAATTATGCACCATAAGACACCTCAGCCATGGAGGACGTAGAGTATCATGACCCGGAGTGGGCCAGGTACAATGGCCTCGTGCAGGAAGCTCCTGACCGGTTCGAGCATTGGGAGGCCTTGATTCGCATAACAGAAGGGCTCGAAGGTGGTGTCTCCAGGAGCACATCGCCGCAGTCGCATGAGACACTGCGCAGCGTCTACGACCGCTTCCTTGGCCGCTTCCCTCTCTTCTTTGGCTATTGGAAGAAGTATGCAGACATCATCTTTGCGATTGCTGGCAGCGAACAGGCGGAGCACATCTACGAACGTGGAACAGCGGCGTGTCGGTCGGTTGATCTATGGGCCTGCTATGTTGGCTTCAAGATGGAGATCAGCCACGACCCCTCCGAGGTCCGGGCCTTGTTTGAGCGTGGAGCTGAGCAGGTTGGCCTCTCCTTCCTGGCACACACCTTTTGGGACAAGTATCTGGAGTATGAGGAACGGCTCGAGTCGCCAGAGCGCATCTTTGCGAATCTACAGCGAATCGTACACATACCGCTCCACCAGTATGCGCGATACTTTGAGCGCTTCACGCTTGCGGCACAGGTGAGACCGCTCAGCGAGCTGCTTCCGCCGGACGTGCTGGATAGCTTCCGCAAAGAATTGTTGCAAGAGCCTGTCGAGTCCATCAAGGCGGGCACCCAGCAAATCAAGCTGGAACGCGGTGAGCTCGAGATCGAGCGTGAGCTGAGGAGTCGTGTCCACAACCTGCACCTCGAAATCTTTCATGCCACACAAGCTGGTGTGACTCGGCGCTGGCCATTCGAGAGCGAAATCAAGCGACCATACTTTCACGTCACGGAGCTGCCACACTCAGAAGTTGTTGCTTGGCGCAAGTATCTTGACTTTGAGGAGCTTGAGGGTGATTTTGATCGGATTGTCTTTCTCTACGAGCGCTGCCTTGTGGCGTGCGCCCTTTATGACGAGTTTTGGCTGCGCTACGCACGCTGGATGTCAGCGCAATTCGGTCGCCAGGAAGATGTACGCAACATCTATCTCCGCGCAGCTTCGACCTTTGTTCCGGTCGGTAGGCCGTTCTTGCGCTACCACTTTGCTTTATGGGAGGAATCACAAGGCAGAGAAGATGTCGCCAGAGACATTTACAACAGCATCCTCGAGACGTTGCCCGGTCATGCAGAAGCAACGATTTATCTGGCCAATATGGAGCGCAGGCTCACTCCAGACTCTACTGATGCTACTGTCGCTGTATATCGCGAGGCCATTGCCTCCGATAACTACGATGTCTTTGCCAAAGGCTCTCTGATGGCTGAATGGGTCAACCTCATCTGGAGGCTCGAAGGCAATGCGCGTCTTGCAAGAGAGCTCTTTGAAACGTATCGAGAGCAGTTTCTGGACTCGCGCTACTTTTTCATCAACTACTTTCGTTTCGAGCTAGAGCAACCTCTTGATGCAAGACAACATGAGCGAATTGCCGACCTGCACGAGTACATCACAACAAAGGCACGCTTACCGCCGCTCACGCTCAAGGATATCTCGCACACCTATATGCACTACTTGCTGACTCATGGACCATCAGATGCGCTTCCGACTTACATGCAGCTTGATCTCGATGTCAATGGCCCCTTCAGTATACACACCAAGGACAAAATTCGTAATGCCGAAGACGGCAAACTAGCTTCGGCTGAGCATGAAATGCGCATCCGCAACGGGCATCCTGGCGTGAGAGTCGAGCAGCCCTTGGCCATTACCGCCAGTGGGCCGGCGAAGCGTGGCATGTTTGATGAGGAGCTAGAGTTGCAGAGATCTTTGGGTCTGTCGTTGTAGACTGTAGAGTTCATCATATTGGTGAAACAGGCATGGTCGCCATGGAATTGTCGAAAGACCACTGTCGATGGTGCAATGATCGCAGGCGCTACATATGGAGCCGGGGACCGTGCTGAGGGAGAATGAGCAGATGCATCATAGAAGCACGTAGCACTTGGTCTGACTTGCAAATCATCAAGGAAGAGGCAACTATTGTTCGTTGACATCGATAGCGCGCTTTGAAAAGTGCCCAGGTGCAATTGCAAGGGTGTCAGACGCCAACGCGTCGTCAAGGTGGAGTTCCGCGACAGCATCCCTTCATTACCAAGCTCACCGAGTAGGTGCGCAGATGCGAGCATGAAAATTTCTCTGGCAATGACATCCTCCTGCTGTCACGTCCTGCAAGCCCTGGACCCTAGGGTTAGGGTCAGAGGTGCCGACATGGCAAGACTTCCTCATCAAGAACGCTGGCCCAAATGTGCGTGTCGGTATCGATGCTTCTGTCATTCCATACAAAGAGGCACTTCAGCTCAAAAGTGCGCTCACGGCAAAGAG